>CM046658.1:2755000-3137500 GCA_025594165.1 Tamias sibiricus | reverse complement strand
ACAAAAATTAAAACAAACTAATCTAAAACTTATTGCCATCTTTGGGAAAAGCTAGGGAATGAAATCATTATTTGAAAATGTTTAATAAAGAGAAAGAATGAGACTTTTTTTTTACTATAACTTTGATAAAGGGAAGTTTTTTCTTCTGCAAATATTTAAGCTATGAAATAAAGAAAGGAGGAAAAAAAATGCAAAATGTTGTTGTAGTCAGTTTTCCACCACAGTGACAAAATAGCTGTGGGAGGAAAAGCTGAAAAGGAGAAAGATTTAATTGGGTTCATGGCTTCAGAGCTTCCTGTCCACGGCCAATTGGTGCCATTTCTGGCCTGTGGCAAAGCAGATCGTGTTGGCAGAAGACTGTGGAGGAGCAATACAGCTCAGCTTGTGGCTGCCGGGAAGCACAGAGAAAGAGAGGGGAAAGGGCTGGGTATAAAAATCTATCCTCAAGGTCACACCCCCAGTGATCTATTTCCTCCAAGTAGGCTCCACCTTTTGAGGTCACACCCCAATGGTCTACTTCCTCCTAGTAGGCTCCACCCTTCAAGGCCACACCCCCAATGGTCTACTTCCTCCTAGTAGGCTCTTCCCTTTAAGGCCAAACCCCCAGTGATCTACTTCCTCCAAGTAGGTCCCCCCTCTTAAAGTCTCCATGACCTTCCAAGACCCATGAAGTTATGAGTGAATAAATAGATCGATCCATTCCTAAGGTTAGAGCCTTTGTGATCAGTCATCACCCAAAGCCCCACCTCTGAACACTGCTGCACAGTTACCCAGGCTTCAACACATGAGATTCAGGGGGACATCAACATACTCCAACCCCCTCATGAGATAATGAGCTACTTCATGATCACTGATCATTCTAATGTCACAAAAGCAAAAAGGACAGACACTCTCCAGCCAGAAACACAGAACACGATGATGAGAAGCCAAGAGTCAAAACCAGGTCTGATCGAACTTCCAGATTTAACTGGAATTTTTAATTTAACTGGAATCTGTTTTGCACGATACATAGAGGGCAGGGTAGTGGAGAGACCTCAGATGTTGGCTTTGGAGACTGACAATTAGGATGTGTAGAATAAGCCCCCACTTCAAGTGGGGTGTGAATGCATCCAATCAGCAAGGTAGATTGGGGGATTAAGTGGATAAGCCCTGAAACTCCTTCTACTGCGAGGAATTCCAGCAAAAGCAAGCCCAGAATGAAGAGTCTAATTAAGTCTGAGCCGGTTGCCCAGCGGCAGTGCCCCTGCCTCCCCTCGATCATTTTGGAACAAATTTCAGGTATCATCTCATCCCTTCTGGAAGCTCGTGGGCTTGTCTCTCCACGGACAAGCCTCGTTTCTGCAGATGACCACATATCATCATAGGCAAAACTGAGCAGCAGCAAGTCCATACTATCCTCAAACGTCCAGTCATACTCAAATTACCCAGTTGTCTCATTTTCCCTCTTTTTTTTCAGAATCCAAGATCCGTGATCTCATGATTGGTTGGTGTCTCCAGGTGCATCTATCTATAGGTGCTGAGCTCCTCTGTCCCCCCTCTCCTCCTGAGTGGTTCTGTTGGGTTCCCCAGTGTGGCCTTTGCCAACTTCCTTCAGGGCCTGCTCTGACATGTCATTCAACCTGCTGGGCACTCTGGCCCCAGTGCTGCGGTGCCAGGTGGGGGAGGAACGTGAAGGGAGGTGCAGAGGTCCTGAGGCCCTGCATGGCTTAGTGCCCTGGGACAGGGGCTGCAGGACTGGCTCACACCTCTGCTCTTCATCTTGCCTTCTGCCAGGTGAGATTGCAGCAGCAAGGCCCTTGCCAGGAAGCCAAGCCTGCCAGGGCCTTGACCTTGGAACTCCAGCTCCTAGAACTGTGGGGAAACACTTCTGTTCTTTAGAAACCACCCTGTCCGTGGCCCTCTGCAACAGCAGCTCAGACTAAGATGCGCCGCTCTGCCCCTCCGCGGTGCGCGTCCCCCAGCAAGCCGACTAGCACACCCGGGCCACACCCGCTCTGCCACTCCACAGGGAGAAGTGCGCCCCGAGACGGAAGCAGGGAGCTCTCGGGGCCCCAGGGTGGGGAGGTGCCGCCTCTCCCCCCAGAGCAAGCCCTGCATGAGCTCAGTGCAGCCGGCGCCTGGTTCACCCCGCAGTGCCCATCCAGATGGCGCGTGGGCACGGGTGGGCATGGGTGGGCATGGGTGGAGCTGCAGCCACCTTCTACAGGGGCTCCCTACCACGGAATCTCACGCACGGGGCACGGGTGAGGCCAGCTCTTCCCGCGGTGCCCGTGCAGTCCTCACCGCCACCTGATGAGCTGGGTCACCATTGGCCACGTTTTGCAGAGGAGGAACCTGGGCTCGGAGAGGCTGCCCCGTGCTCCGGACCCATCACATGTTGCCGCCTGAAGCGCTTGGAGCAACGGAGCCGCGGGAAGAACTTCAGAAACAAACTGGAGACAAACAGCTTTTTATTCTGATAACTTTTCTCTCTGGTTCTAACAACAACTAACACACGCCAAACACTCCACTAAAATGGCGCTGACCCGATCAGCAATTTCGGCCAAGTCCTCAAGATCCCGCAACAAGTCTCGTGAGACTACGGGAGGAGACAATGCCCAAATCTCCACGGCTCATAGTCAACTGCAATTCAAGCCAATCCCCAAACAGGGCTCCTGCAGTCACACACACCGGGCCTCCGCCTGGAGGCCGACTCTCGGGAACACCGTTCCTCTGCTGACGGTGAAGTCAGAAGCAGGTTCTCTTGCTTGGGACGCTGCCTCTGGGGTCACAGTTCTGTGCGGTGGACCCTCAGCCCCATGCGTGTCCTCCCCGCTGGCCTCTGATGTGGGTGCACCGGGCCAGACCCTGCTTCCCCCACGCTGCCCCTGCCCTGGCTGCACCCCGCCCTTGCTCTGGGTCCCCTGGTCAGTGGAGCGCAAGGAAGAGGCGGGACACCTCCCGTCTGCGTCCGCGCCCTTGGCAGGGAGGAGCTGAGACAGCTGGGGTCTCCGTCAGCCCTGCTCCTGCTCGGCCGGGGCGTTGGCACTCAGAGGAGACCTTCCCGGCTACGGGAGGAAGCGCCCCAGTGCGCAGCGACTTTGGGGGCCTCTCTCCTGCGGCCTCTCTCCCAGTGGGCACACGCGGTGGCTACGTCTCTGGTGCCCTGGAGTGGGGTGCCGTGGGTTTGAACTGGCAGCTAAAGACAGACAGCTCCTGGTTCCCTCTGAGCTTCTCGCCTTCTCCCTCACGTCCGGTCACTTCCCTGTTGGGTCCCTGCTGCGGGGGCCTCGGGCATCTTGGCGTTTCGGGTGAGACTGGGAAGCTGCCTGAAGAGGCTGTGGGAGCGCCTTCCCAGGGAGGTGTCTGCAGACGGAGGTGCTTTGTCCAACAGGAGGGCCCCAGGGGTGAGGGCTGCTGAGGACCCAGCGTCCAGGCACACACTGGCCCTCCCGCAGCCGTGCCGTCAATCAGCGGCATCAGGCTGCGCGTGCAGATGTCCAGGAGAGCCCGCAGGCGTCGGGCTCGCGTGGTCAGGGAGCTGCGAATGGCCCTCCTAGGTCACCTACAGGCAGAGCCAGAGCTGTGGCGCCGTCCAGGTGCAAAGGTCCCAGGTCTAGGGAGCAGGCAGCGTGACTGCGCAAGGCTGGGCCCTGAGGAGCCCAGGAGGGGACGTGTGTCCTGGAGTCCAAAGCCCAGACACCTGGAGTTCTGCACAGTCCTCTGTGCTCGCTCTCTCTGGCCCCAGGCCAACGGGTGGTGCCTTCCCTGCCCAGTGCAGACCCCCTGCGAGCCCCTCCTGAAACACCCTCACAGACACGCCCCCAGCCACGCTTGTCTGGGCTTCCAGGAATCCCCTGGTCTGGTCGGGCTGACACCTGAAGGTAGCCACCAGGAGGGGCCTCGCTTGTCCTACACGGGAAAGCGCGAACGGGATGCTCTCGGCTCAGCCGGCTGCTGGGCCTCGGGCCTCCACCTGCAGAGGGCAGCCAGGCCGCAAGGCCAGCACCCACCAAGGCCCTGGCTAGCTAGGCTCGCTGCTCAGCAGCGCCATGCTGAATCCCAGCGCAGGCCCGCGTGAAGCCTACGGGGGACTGGCTCCTCCTGCTCACCTGGTCACCAGAGAGGCCTGGTCATGGTATTTGAAGGAGGTGGGAACGTGTCACCTGCACGCAGTCCTCAGGAAGATGGCCCCAGGGCTCTGTCCTCCTCAGGAAGATGGCCCCAGGGCTCTGTTCTCCTGAGCGCAAGACACTGCGAGCCTTGGACCACACTGGGGTTTTCCAGAGTAAAGGAACAAGCAGGGTAGGTGTGTGTGAGTGTGTGCGAGTGAGTGTGTGTGTGTGTGTGTGCGTGCGTGTGTGTGCACATGTGTGTGACTATGTGTGTGTGAGTGACTGTGTGAGAAGAGTTGTGTGTGAGTGTGCATGTGTGTGAGTGTATGTGTGTGTATGTGAATGTGTGTGAGTGTAAGTATGCGCATATGTGTGAGAGTGTGTGTGTGACTGTGTGCATATGTATGTGAGTGTGTATGACTGTGTGTGTGTGAGTGACTGTGTGTGTGAGTGACTGAGTGAGTGACTGTGTGTGCACATGTGTGTGAATGTGTGTGTGTGTGTGAGTGTGTGTGTGACTGTGTGTGTGAGTGTGTGTGACAGTGTGCTCAGTGAATGCGTGTGTGAGAGTGTGTGTGTGACTGTGTGCATATGTATGTGAGTGTGTATGACTGTGTGTGTGTGAGAATGAGTGATTGTTGTGTGTGTGTGAGTGACTGTGAGTGAGTGACTGTGTGAGTGTGCACATGTGTGTGAATGTGTGTGTGTGTGTGTGAGTGGGCACATATGTGTGTGACTGTGTGTGTATATGAGTGTGTGTGACTGTGTGTGTGAGTGTGCTCATACGTGTGTGAATGTGTGTGACTGTGTGTGAGAGTGCATGTGTGTGAGTGTGCACATATGTGTGTGAGTATGTGTGTGTGAGTGACTGTGTGTGTGAGTGTGCACATATGTGTGTGAGTATGTGTGTGAGTGTGTGTGACTGTGTGTGTGTGAGAATGAGTGACTGTGTGTGAGTGACTGTGTGAGTGTGCACATACGTGTGTGAATGTGTGTGTGACTGTGTGAGAGTGCGTGTGTGTGTGTGTGTGTGTGAGTGTGCACATATGTGTGTGAGTGTGTGTGTGTAAGAGTGTGACTGTGTGTTGCTTTCACACATGGGTTGGGGAGAGAGGGTCACTATAAGGGACTGGCTCTGGTGACTGTGGCGAGGGGCAAGCCCACACCCCACAGCGCAGGCTGGCAGGCTGGAGACCCAGGCGAGGGCTGATGTGGCAGCTGGAGTCCGAAGGCCACCTGGGGAGACCTGCCTCTCAAGGCCTTCATCTGATTGGATGAGGCCCACCCACACTGTGGAGGGTGGTCTGCTCACCCAAGCCTCCTGCTGAAGGTCAAACCCACCCAAGGCACACTCACAGAACTCCCAGGACGCGGGAAACCGACACCTGGGTCCGAGGTCCAGTCAAGTCAGTGCACAGAACTCACTGTCGTGGGGAATTCCTCACACCAGTGGCACCCTCACCTCCAGAGGTGCCCAGTTCCTGGGGTTCAGAGCAGAAGGCCTGAGTGGCCCCTGGAGCAGGCTCGTGCTGCCCACAAGACAGACTGACGGCTGGCCTCAGTCCACCCAGCGCAGGTCAGGGAGCTGGCGTCTGAGTGGAGCCCGCCTGCCACACAGCCCGGGCTTCAGAACTTCTGAGCTGAGGCTTGTGACTGGCTTCTGCTTCCAAGTGCCTGTCCTCTGCCAGGATGGGCAGAGAGAGGCCCCTGGGTGGCCACAGTCCCTGCTCCCCCTCCACAAGGCACTAATGGGGACGCGGAAGCCATCGGGACAGGGGCGTGGACCTGCAGGGTTCTCCAAGTGTTGCTTCCGTGCCATCCCATCTCCTGGACCCTCTGTTCTTGGGGCCAGATCCACATCGAGGCGTGCGCGGGCACTGCCAGGGAGGGCGACCTTTCACCCGGACTTAGCCAAACAGAGTGAGGAAGTTGAGTCTCCGAGGAGAGCGTGTTACAGAATTCCAGGGACACTGGGTCTATCACAGCCTCTGGACCCAAGCCGGCTCCTGGCAGCCAGGGGATGTGTGAGCCCGAGGGCGAGTTTTAAAAATAGCTGCAGATACGCAGGGGGCTGATGGAAGCCTTGGCAGGGCGGGAAGAGGAGGTCTAAGCCCTCTGTCGCCCTGCGGCCCCATCCGGAGCACACTCCGCGGATGCCAGCTGCAGCAATCGCCCAGAGCCACGAGCGTCCTGCTCGGGACTCGCACCCACACCTCTCACCTGCCCGCACGGCTCTCCGGCAGGGCACGCAGGTGCTCCCCGCGGCAGCCCTTGCGAGGAGAGATCCACAGCAGAGGCGAGGGCGGGGCCGGCTCCAGCCCCAGGAGCCCAGGGCTCGCGGTTCTGCCCCGCTGCCCGCTCGCCGCCCTCTGGAACCTTCAGGAGCCGCGTCTTCCCACCGCGGGGGCGTCGTCCGCGTCTTCCCTACGGTCCTGACAGACTGCTCAGTGCGGAGCTCAGTGGACGCTCCCTCGGCGCTCTCCTCCGAGCTCGGGTGTACCCTTGAGGACTGGGCACGCAGAGCTCGCCGTCCAGCTGCCAGGCTTCCTGCCGAGAAGTGACAGGTGCGCTGTCCTGAGGGGCGGAGCGGCCTGGGCCCTCTGTCCCTCGTGCAGACCACGTGGCCCTGGGTCTCCACCGGGCCCCTTGGCGTCAAGGCTCCGTCCGCCCTTGGTGACCTTGTGTGGGCACCTGCTGCCTGCATGCCAGAGCCCACTGCGGCAGTGCGGGGCGTGGCCAGGCGTGGCCAGGCTGACCTCAGGCCCCCAGCAGCCCCTGCAGCTCTCCCGCCCAGGGCTGGCAGCAGCTGTCTTGGCCAGCCTGGTGTTTCCTGGAGGCCTTTCTCCTTGCCTTCCTGCCCTCCAGGCTCCTCCAGCCTGCAGAGCCCGGGACCCTCCCTCACCTGGGAATCCCGCCTAGTCCTCAGGTTTGGCGACATTCATTCCGGGGTTTCCTAGGACCGCGACATGCTCCTGCAGATGCGCCCTGGGAGGGGACAGGGCCAGGCCCAGGACAGGGTGGGCATCCAGGTTCAGGAGAAACAGGTCAGAGCAGCACCTGTCACCTGCCTCTGTGGCCTCTGGAGGGAACCGCCCTCGCTGTGGAACAGCTCATGAGGACTACGAGCCCCCACCCTCTGAAGAATCCCCTCTTCCTCCTTGAGAAAACCGAGTCCAATTCTGCCCCTCTGGCGGTGTCCCCTTGTCCCTGGGAAGCTGTCATCCATCACCTTCCAAGCAGATCCTGGGCTGGGCGGGACGCCTGCTTTATTGCTTGCCTGCAGGCTGCTTCGTGGGGCCTGACGCGCCAAGGTGACTTTGGTTGGCAACAACTTAATCATGTTTCTCAGCCACCCGGTGACCTTGTCTGTCTGAGGAGGAGGGAACGCCCACCTGCGCTCTGGGCCCCTCCTCCCCAGCGCCCCATTCCCAGCCCTCCATCCGGGAGAGCTTAAAGCCCTTCCTCCTGTCGGAGACAACTCAGAGAAGGACAGAAGGCAGCAGGTGCGGCCTCAGGCCACTGACCCGGCTCTGTCTTTGGGTCACTTCTGCTCAGTGCACGAGGCAGGCTTGGGGGCAGCTCGTGCCAACCAGAGCTTCAGCCCTGACCAAGAGAACCAGGCCTGGGCGTGGAGAGAGGGTCCACGGCTGTGGCGCCCACTGGGAGGGAAACGCCTGGGACTCCTGGGGGGCTGGAGCAGCTGGCCCGCCCGGCCCGCACACACAGGGCCTCCTGCAGCGAGGTGCACACTCACAGGTCACCACCTCTGTGGGCCTGTCGCGTTTCTGGGCTGACCTCTCAGTCAGGAGGCTGAGAAGCCAGAGGCCATGGTGCCCTCAGAGGCCTGCCCGGCCGCGGCCAGCCGCCTCCTGGCTCAGGCAGCAGGAGCAGCGCGCACGTCCTCCCTCAGGGACAGCAGGCCGCAGGCCCCGGGGGTCTCGCTGACCCTTTAACTCTGTGGTCTCTGCCTGCTCAGAGCGCAGACGCTCCGGCTTAGGGTGGCTTGTGCACCAAGGAGCCCCTCGTAGTTCAAAACCCTGTTCTCCACTAGTGCCCCGAATACCCCGAAATGCCGAATGCCACAGCCCAGCTACGCTGCACGGCACCCCGGGCTCAGTTGCTCCCTGGTGACACCGAGGCTGACTGGGGTCTGTGGCTTGACATCCTGCCCAGCTTCGGAGAGGACGGCTGCACGTCACCAGCCAGGGGACGAGCCAGGTGCACATCCGTGGCGTGCCTGCTGCGGACCCCCGTGCCTTCCCAGCCTCGTGAGTGCGAGGCCAGTTGCTGTGGTAAGAAGGTCAGCAAGGAGGCCCGTGGCCAGCCTGCGGTCAGGTCCAAACACTCACTTGTCACACCACTCGACAGGCGAATGCAGGCAGGGGCCTGGGGTGGCAGGAAAGCCAGGCCTCGGTGACTCAGGAGAGAAGGCGCCTGCCCCACTCACATTCTCGGAGTCGCCACCCCAGTGCGCTGGCTGTGCCCCTTAACGTCCACTCTCAAGGCAGGGTGACCAGGCCGGGCTGTGCAGAGCCTGTTCTTCCTAGAGGTGGACAGTCACATCTGGGCCCCGGCCTCCCTGCCAGGCGTGCGAGCTCAGCCAAGGCGGTCCCTGGAACAGCACTTCCTCCCCACCGAGCCACGGACCCCAGAAATCTCTCCCCCTGGTCCACAGGTGGCTCCCTCGCCCTCTCGGCCCCACGGGTGGCTCTGTGCTGTGGACAGGCTGCAGTTTGCCCAGCATGCCCTGCAACTGACCATTTAGGTGTCTCTCTCAGTTTGCCAGTATGAGCAGAATTAAAATAGGGAGCCGCACATACGTATCTGTGCGTTGCCGCCGGGCAGGGTGTCTTCACGGTGCATCTCCAGAAGCGGGGTCCTGGTTCCGAGCTACCTGTGTGTGCAGCCTTGCCACAGTCACCAGATTCCCATGTGGAAGGCGAGAGCAGCTTTGGGGGCGGTCTCTGCCCTGGAGCTGGTCCCCAGCGGCAGATTTGGAGTGCAAATCTGTGCAGAACTTAACAACTGAATTACACAAACATCGGAGCAAGTGCCAAAATTTCATGACTGCTTTTCTGAAACCTGGGAGTCTGGCAAACATCCAGGTCCTCTGAGGGACGGCAGTGCTCATGGTGGAATGATGGACAGCAACCTTTACTTCACAGAACTGCTTCTTTATTCATTGTTTCTAAAAATTCTGTCCCCAGTAGGTGAGCGGGAGCCATGGGGACCCCAGCCTCAGGCCCATCTGCAGGGTGAGACCCGCCCCCACTGGGAGCCTGGACACGTCCCCCAGAGACAGGGGCCGCCGCCTGGGAGCAGAGACCAGCTCCCCCTCCATGTCCTCCGATCCATCTCTGTTCTTTTTACCAAGTCACAGCGTGTGTGCCTGTGGGGGACAGTAACGTTTGGGCACATGCCACAATGGACACAGGACGCTCATTGTCTGTCCCGTCGGGGATTCATCACTTCTTTGAGATCAGAACACTCCAAGTCCTCTTTTCGCCATCTTGACCGGTGCATTGTGGCGACACCGCCCTTGCGTGTGGCAGAACGCCAGAGCTTATCCCTGGGTCTGTGTCTTGGCTTGGCTTACCCAGCCCTGCCCACCCAGCTCGACTGCCCTCCCCGGTCTCTGCTGACCACAGTCTCTGCACCTCCGCAAGCTCAGCCAGGAGAGGTCCCGCGATTGCAGGGAACCGTGCGGTACTCGTCTCTCGGTGACACTGTCATTCCCAGGCCCCTCCATGATGCTGCGAGATAGGACTTGGTTCCTCTTTAGTGCAGCAAGCATCCGACCCCTCGAAACAAAACCGGCAGGCCAGAAACACGCCTGCCCTCCCGCACCGAGTGCCCGCCGCTCCACAGCCGAGACGCGGGACCAAGCCAGGCGTGCTCCCACAGATGCACAGAAACAAAGCGAGATGTGAGCCCCCTCTGTTGTGGCCCCCACATCGATGCTGTATTGCCACCTGTGACAGCAGGGCAGGGAGTGCGGGAAGTCGCGGCTTCTCTGGACGATGCCTCTTCTGATGCTTCGAAGAAGGCGGTCACGACCGTTGTGGGCGGGTCCACGACTGCACGCCTGCCTACAGCACCGCCTGTCTGTCCTGTTGCCTGCAGCACAGTGGAAACCCAAGCCCACGCGTGCCCCTGCCCGCCAGGCTGGCACCAAGTGATGGCTGCCCGCATCCTGCGCTCAGGCGGTGCCGGGCCCTCTGGTCTGTTTGCTGCCACACTTCTTGGGTGTTGTGCTGTGGCTTCTGCTGGTGACAGTGACCCATGCTAAAGTGCCGTCCAGCCCCTGCCCACTGGGCCCTGTGCTGCGACTCACGGGGAGGAGACGCAGTTCAGGCAGGCTTCGCCAGGCCGCGAGCCCAGTGTTCACACAGCCACGCCCGCGCGAGGGCAGGAGTCCACACACGCACAGGCCTGTACGCGTGGACTTGGGGATGAGACCGCCGTGACCAGGTGTCCCACAGCCCACCCGGGACTCCTGAGGGAGCCCGCCCAGCGCTCCCAGCTCAGGGGCCATGAAGCCCTGCAAGGTGGACCTACCGAGCAGCAGGTGTCCACCATAGGATGCAGACTTGCTCACCCATGGCCCCTTGCCAATATTTAAGGCCCATGTGTGTGGGGGGCATAGCGCACAGCCCTGTGGGCTCTTGGGGAGGGGACACGCCCTCAGACAGGCTCCCGTCCCCCCACCCTGGCCACGCCCACTCGGGCCCCAGCACCAGAGCCGGCCAGATCCTTGGGCATGGCTGTGTGTGCTGGGCCCAGCGCTGACCCACCTCTGCAAAGCCCTCTGTCACATCCGGCCACACACCAGGGAGAGAACTGAGTCCCCGGTGCCGTGAGACGCACAGGGACCCACTTGACTTCAGTGATGGTCAGGATGGCCTTCTGGATGCCCGGCACTGCAGGGAGATAGAGATGACCACGAAGGCTCCTGTGCCGAGGGGGGCAAGGGCCCAGAGCCAACACACAGGCGAGTTAGTGACCAGGTGGCACGCGACACAGGGACAGGCCTGTCGGGGGGTGATGACCTCTCTGTAAAGGGCCACGTTAATGTCTTCATCTTTGTTGGCCACAGGACCGCTGTCACCATTACTCCACCCTGTTGTCACGTGAAGACCACAGGCACAGGGCTTCCCATAAGACTAGGTCCATGGCATAGCTCTCGCCAGAGTCTGCACCTGGCCCTCGAAGGTCCTGCTCGCCAGTTTGCTGCCTCGTCCCCTAGAGTGGAGGCTCCAAGACCCTTGGGGTCCCTGGTTGGTCCTGATTCCTGGCAACAGGTCAGCACTCGACCCAAGCCGGCCAGTTACTTGAAGGCCTTGGTGCAGCTGACCCAGCTGAGGCCAAGTCCGGCCCCGCCTTCCAGCCCAGAGCGTCTCAGCTGGTGACCAGCTCAGGGTCCTGCCTCGGAGGCCTGGGTGGCCTGGGTGGTGCCTTCCCAGGGAGCTCCCAGGTGGTGCTGTTGCTGCTGGCCAGGGCCACGCTGAGGGGCGGGGCCGCGGGCAGGGCCACGCTGAGGGGCGGGGCCGCGGGCAGGGCCACGCTGAGGGGAGGGGCCGCGGGCAGGGCCACGCTGAGGGGCGGGGCCGCGGGCAGGGCCACGCTGAGGGGAGGGGCCGCGGGCAGGGCCACGCTGAGGGGCGGGGCCGCGGGCAGGGCCACGCTGAGGGGAGGGGCCGCGGGCAGGGCCACGCTGAGGGGAGGGGCCGCGGGCAGGGCCACGCTGAGGGGAGGGGCCGCGGGCAGGGCCACGCTGAGGGGAGGGGCCGCGGGCAGGGCCACGCTGAGGGGCGGGGCCGCGGGCAGGGCCACGCTGAGGGGAGGGGCCGCGGGCAGGGCCACGCTGAGGGGCGGGGCCGCGGGCAGGGCCACGCTGAGGGGCGGGGCCGTGGGCAGGGCCACGCTGAGGGGAGGGGCCACGGGCAGGGCCCAACGCGACCCGGAGGCCTTGGCGATGGCTCCTTTCTTCGGCCCTCCAGTGCCCACTCTCTCCTCACATCGCCCGGCCTAACGCAGGGCCCAGCCCAGGGGAGGTCCACCAGCACTGTCCGTTGGACGCTCTGTCTTGGTTTCTCGCGGTGTCCAGTGGCGGGGTGGAGAGCGCGGGCCAGTGTCCACCCTGGGATGAGCATGCTGGTCCACAGAGGACACACTGCCCAGCCCGGGCACACGGGAAGTGGGTGTGGGCGGAGGCCCCACAGCACAGCGTGAGTGTCGCCGTACGCTCTCCCTCCCTGGGGCCTGAGAGGAGCCCCAGAGGCCCAGCAGCCCCTCGAGTGGCTCACCCCTGGAGCCAGGCCTCCTCCTGGCACAGGAGTCCCCGGAAGCCGCAGGATCCTCGTCCACACACTCCCATGAGCCCACCGGGCAGGCCTGTGGGACGGAGGAGCTGGGAGCAGCCTTTGCAGGTGGTGAGGCCTCCTCGCCTCCCAGCCCGGCCAGTTCCCTCACGTGCCCAGGAGCCAGATAAAGACAGGAGCTCATCTCGAAATTCATCATCTTCTCTGTGAGAACATTTGGCCGACCTCTGCCCCTCGCGGGCAGGACCAATCAGAGTATGCATCTCACCAGTGCTTAGAGGCCCCACGCTGCGCCGGTCCACTTCAATCTGTGTCATCGACATTGGCAGCCACAGCAGCCTCAGTTTCCCCCTACATTGGATGGCACCGGGCACTCTGCTCTTCCCGCCGTCCTCCACCCAGGGTGATACCGCCTACACCCCTCCCTGCCTGTCCTAGACTTGCCTGGCCCCAACAGCTGTTCTGCACGGGCAGTGCACGTTCTGGAGGTTGGTGGGGTGGGTGGGGCTGGAGCGGGAGTGGGCGGTGGCAGGCCGGATCACTGCCGTGTCTGCACATGGATTCCAGGCCTCGTCTCCACGGGAGGCCGTGCACAGGGGCCACTGCCCAGCTTTTCTGCACAGGCCAGAGGATCGGAGGTGAGGGGAGCGTGCAGAGGGCATTTGGAAGCTCAGCTGCCAAGTCCTTGCAGACGCATGGTGAGGGCTTGTTGGGGACCATCTCTTCCCTGGCATCGGTCTGCCCGCCAGTCCTCAAGTGACGGCTGAAGAACGCGGGGTCCTCCAGGCAGGGCCTTGGGGCCAGCAGCGCCCGCCTCACCTGGCAGTTTGCTGCAGGGCACGTTGCCAGGCCCACCAGCCTGCCGACCCGTTAGTGGGGGAGGGCATGGCTGGGGGTGAAGTGAGCCACCTGCCCCACTGAGCCTCTCTGCAGACTGAGCAAGGACCCTGCCCCTCCGTGCACCTTCCCGAGACAGGTGCACAGCCCTCGTGCGGAAGCCTCAGTCCCGGAGAGGCTGCGGTTCCCGGTTCAGCTAAAACTCACCTCTTCGTGATCTGAGAACAAAGGCTCAGGAGGCGATGAGTCAAGTGAACAAGATTACAAAGGAGCTATTCAAAGGGGAAGAATTGTTTCTGGATACCTTATTACATTAATTGTCTCTATGCAAATCATTTCCCCTAATTACAAGTGAGCCTGTTATTAGAACACATACACCGAAACACAGGGTGAACGCTGGAGTCGCTCGCGGCTGACCCGAAGGTGATCCGACAGGAATATGCACTAGTTTGGACCCTAATAAAATTCAGGCCAAACCAGCGAGTCAGCTCCCAGGATAAGCACCCGCGGACAGAAAGCTTCATTGTTATGGCCAAATCGCTGGCAAATTCTCAACATCCATTACCCCCTCCAGCTTTGGATGAATAGCAGCAACGGTACCTGAAAAAAAAAATGAATGAAAGAAAACCTTCAATAAAGTGTCTCCCAGCTGGTTTTCTCATCAGACAGTGGCAGGACCTCAGGAAATGGGCACAGGCAGATGGGAGCATCTCCCTAACCCGTATTGACTTTGGCTCCTAAAATCAATTTTCTTTATTAGCTGATGAATTCTTTCAAAAGACCGGCTGCGTGGAATCTGGATAAATTATTTAAGCAGTAAATCGTTTCCATTCTAACTGGTAATAGCAGGGAGATTTAATAGGATGTAGCAAGGGCTGAGCACTTAGGGCAAGGTCACCCTGGAAGGGAAGAACCAAGATCTTCTGAACCCACGAAGGTGAGGAGTTTGAGCTGAGAACCGGACAGGGCGTCCACACAGATCCGCTGCAGGTCTGCTCCCGGTAGATCGGCCTGCGTGTGCCGGCAACTCTGCCCTGGTGGCTTCGCGGTGGCCCTGCCACCAAGGCTTCAGGACCCACGAGGGCTGTGTGCAGTTACAGGCTGGTGTTGCCGCCGGAAGCGATGGCCGCTTGGAGCAACGAAGCTGCGGGAAGAAGTTCAGAGGCGAACTGGAAACAAACAGCTTTTTTATTCTGATAACTTTTCTCTCTGGCTCTAACAACGACTTTGCCACACACCACACACACCACCAAAATGGCGCTGACCCGATCAGCCATCTCGCTCAAGTCCCGCGAGATCTCAGGCCAAGTCCTGTGCGACTACGGAAGGCGGCAACAGCCAAGCATCTCCTTGGCCCGTAGTCAACCACAATCTTAGCCATCTCCCCAAACAGGGCTCCTACAGGCTGGAGTGTCTGTGACAAGGGGGTGTCTCCACAGCCCCATGCCCCTCGTGGGATCTATTAGTCAAGGTTTCCCAGAGAACCTGATCCATGGGGGAGACCCAGAAGGGGGCTCCTGTGTGCTGAGGAGCTGGCACCCGTCACTGCGGGAGCTGCTGTCAACAGGTGCAGATGTGACGCGCCGATGGTGCCACTCATCGTGGTGCTGAGGAGGAGCAGAATTCCCTCCAACTGGAAAGCCTCAGCCTTTCTCTGAAGGCCTTCAGCTGATTGGCTGAGGCTCACACACCTCACGGGAGGCCACCCGAGGTACTCCAGCACTGATGAGACTGTCACCGGAACAGCACCTTCCCAGCGACACCTAGGCTGTTCTTCCAGTGACTGGGAACCATCGTCTTCCAAGTGGATGATGAAATGAACCGTTCCAAGGGGAAGCCGACCGATGTCATCTGCCAGATCCACGCCTCCTTTGGCTGATATCCTGAGCCGCACAGTCCTCGGGGAGCCCGCCCCCCCCCCCCCGCCCTGCCCCGTGCAGCCTGACCCCTGCCTGGTTTCAGACATGGCGGCGGAGTCAGGCTTGACCTGTCAGCGCATTCCTTCTGCAGCCCAGCCTCAGCCTCCTGTAAGCTGGGGGACTGGCGTCCAGGTGGACACAAGGCCAGGTCGCCACCGCAGCACCTTGACCCCAGGGCCCCACTGTGGCCAGTGCGGTGGCTCCAAGGCTGCACTGGCTTAGTGTCCCCGAGACCCTACTCTTGGGATGTTGTGTGAACCACGGGGAGCAGAGCACCTGAGGGGCTGACGTGGGAGAGACGACTTCAGCGCCCTCCAGCACCGGTGAGACCCCACCCCACATGCCTGGAGACCCCATCAGGGGACTGCGGTCTGCACGTGAGCTCCAGGCCCAGACGTGGGTTTGTTCACATCTCCCTCTGCAGGGCTCAGACGTGGCGTGGTGGAGCAGGGGCGGAGACTGCGTGCTGAGTGGACAAATGAGTCACCGATGCCCATTCTCGGTGAAGCCAGCGGGGTGCCTGTCACCTGTAGATAAACACACGATGGCGTGAGCCACAGACACCTGGAACAGTGGACCTTGGCATCCACCAAGATCAGTGGCATCCTTAGACCCACTAATTTCCATCCAGGTCACAGCTTAGATCAATGAAAAACAAGTTGATTGACAGAAACAAGTCTGAAGTCCTTTCCTCCTCTGTAAGTGACACTGATATACTCCTGAAGCTTGTCCTTCCAAAAACCTGCCAATGCTTCAATGCAAATCAGTTACTAACAAAAGAGGCTTGAGACAACGCTGCTGCTTCCAAATAAGGTACCCTTGGCTCACGCATCCAGGAGTATCGATTCAAAGCCAGCTGATGTTTGGGTTTCATCAAAAGATTCACAAATGAGTTGAAAGTTCTTGCTACAAATGGGTTTCCAGATTCTTTTGTGTTGTGTTTGCACAAAGAACAAGTTCCCTTGTTTCACATAAACTGCAAAATTCATCAGCAGAAGTTGGCATGAGATGGCTTCAGAGTTGAGTCACAAACCACAATAATGATAAGAGAAAAAGAGCTGTGTGTGTGGTGGGGATGGAGGGCCATGGTGGTGGGGACAGAGGGGTCATGGTGATGGGGACAGAGGGGCCTGTGGTGGGATGGAGGGCCATGGTGGTGGGGACAGAGGGGTCATGGTGATGGGGACAGAGGGGCCTGTGGTGGGATGGAGGGCCATGGTGGTGGGGACAGAGGGGTCATGGTGATGGGGACAGAGGGGCCTGTGGTGGGATGGAGGGCCATGGTGGTGGGGACAGAGGGGTCATGGTGATGGGGACAGAGGGGCTTGTGGTGGGATGGAGGGCCATGGTGGTGGGGACAGAGGGGTCATGGTGGTGGGGACAGAGGGTTCATGGTGGTGGGGATGGAGGGCCATGTGGTGGTGGGGACAGAGGGGCTTGTGGTGGGATGGAGGGCCATGTGGTGGTGGGGATGGAGGGGTCATGGTGGTGGGGACAGAGGGGTCATGGTGGTGGGGACAGAGGGTTCATGGTGGTGGGGATGGAGGGCCATGTGGTGGTGGGGATGGAGGGGCCTGTGGTGGGATGGAGGGCCATGGTGGTGGGGACAGAGGGCCATGGTGGGGACAGAGGGCCATGAGAGGAGGGACCCTCTGGCAGGGAGCCAGCCTTCCGTCTGCGCCCACCTCTGTGGGTTGCCGGCACTGAGGGCGCCCAGTGCTAGACAGGGTCAGCCTGGAGCCCACCGGCTGGCTGCTGAGGGCTCTCGGAGGAGGTGAGAGCCAGCCTCCCCTCCCCTCCCCAGCGGGCCAGCCCCCCGCCCTCTCTGCTGCAGCTGCAGAAACCCTCATCATCATCATCTGATGAAAGCTGTCTTAATAGGAAATGGCGACCTTTCTAAAAACGGCCAGCTGTGGTCATTTGACTGAAATCACCTCCCGGGGAGGCATTATCAGTGAGCGCGGGGGCTGGGGGAGGCTGAGGTGCAAGATTTAAATTTAACGCTGCTTGGTGATCTCATTTTCACCGTGACTTACAGCCCGTCTGATCTGGGGCCGTCCCCGCTCCAGGCCCTGTGCCCACGCCCTTGGGCCCCTGATGGGTGCTGGGTCCAGCCTGTTCTTCCTCGGAAGGGGCTGTCCTCACAAGCTCACTGGAGCGTGGAGGTGGCAGCAGGTCACAGCGCAGGCTGTGTGTGGCTGGCCAGGGCCTGGAGAAGGTGGTCAGGCCCAGGTGTCCTGAGCCCCCACAGAGCCCACAGGGCCCAGGCCGCTTCCTGCTGGCCTGGGAGCAGCCGTGGAGGCCAGCCTGGCCAGCTGGCGTGGGGGCCCTGCCTCTGCACACCCACCCCGGCGCTCACCCATCCCTCTTCCTCAGTGCTGTCCCCCTCAGCTGTCCATGGAGTCCCTTCATGGTCAGCATGGTCTCCCTCCGGGCCTGGTGGATCTCCCTGGGTTTTTACCTTGGTCCAGGACGTGGCTGTTCATCTGGGACCAGAGCTGACCAGCCCCTCAGCCCAATTTTGTGAGTGTCCCGAGGCTACCTTGGCAAGTCAGCACCAAGTTGGCGGCTTCATACCACAGACATTTGCTGTCCCACAGTTCTGGGGGGCACGGGTCTGAGCCAGGGCGTCCACAGGGCCACGTCCCCCCTGAGGACTCCGGGAGGAACTGTCCTTGGCTCTCCCCGCTCCACGTGTTATCAGCCGTCCTCGGAGTCCCTGGGCTGTAGATGAGATGTGTCCCAAGTCTCCTGGCGTCTTCCCTGTGGGACTCCACCCCCGTCCTGTGTCCAAACGCCCGGCCCACCCGAGGACCCCGGTCAGGCTGGCTTAGGCCCACCCTCACCGCCCACTCTTCCACTTACCTCCTCTCTAAAGACCCTGTTTCCACATACGCGCTCTCCCGAGGCCCCGGGAGCTGGGAGTGCGTGTGTCTTTCTGGGGGACAGGCTCAACTTGTTACCCCTCCATTCCCACGCAGGCGCGGTCTGCTCGGCCGCCAGGAGGCCCGTGGGGCACGTGTTCCTGTGCAGGGCTGCCCAGTGCGATGGAGACTGTGGCTGGCCACCTGCGTGTCCTGCGCGTCCCCACCACTCAGCCCTGTCTCTCCCCTTCCCGGGGAAGCCCGGGCAGGGGAGGCCCTGCCTGGCCACCGGCACAGCACGGTCCACCCAGCTCCAGCTCTGGATAGTGGCCGCGCCGCAGGCAGCCCAGCTTGCCCATCTGGGGGCCTCCCGCAGAGCTGTGTGACGTCCGGGGGACCAGCAGAGCTGTGTGATGTCTCGAGAGACGTCCAGCGACCACCATGCCGGCTGGGACCGAGGGTGCCTTGTTTCTGTGTCCCTAATTCGAAACCTCTGCCCCCAGTGACTCTCCAGTCCTTCCTGGTGACCTTTCTTCTCCCCAGAAAGGAAACACAGCCTTCCCCGGGTCTTCCGCTCCGCCCTCTCCTGAGGACTTTCATTCTCTCTTGGCTCAAACTGACCCTTCACACAGTCCAGAAATGGCCATCCAGGAGGGGAGCCCGGCCTCACTCTTGCAGCAGAGTTGACCTAGGAGATGTGGCCACTGACGCCCCAGCTTAGAGTCCCCTGTGGGGGAGCGTGTCCTGCTGGTTTGTGTGTCTTGGCCGTGTCCACAAGGCCAACAGCCCCTTCGATGGCAGGTCACAGGGCCCCACGGAGGACCAGCTTGTGCAGGGCCTAGGCAATCCTGCGGGCAACACTGGCCTAGGCCAGGGACAGTGCTTGGACACTCTGGGGAGTGCAGGCAGACGAGGGGGCACCCGGGGGGTGGTCATTACGAAGCCCTCAGAGGCCTGGGCTGGGAGAGACGGAACTCGTCAGAGGAACCTGGGGACCAGTGAGAGATGGCGGCAGCCAGAGCGGTGCCGAGAGAGAGGGGCAGCGCAGAGCCCGGGGACTTGCCAGGGTGGCCCCTCCGACCTCAGTGAGGTGGTGTCCTGGGCCCCCTTCCCCTCCACCCCTGTTCCTGGGAGGATCCTGTGAGAGGCCTCAGAGCCACCTGTGTGAGGGACGCCAGGTGCGTCTCTGTGAGGGTGACTCATCCCAGCGGCCAGCCTCCCTCTGTGTCAGGGAGCCCTTGCCTAGCAGGGACTGGCCAGCTATCTCCCAGGGGGACCTGGCGCTATCTGGCGCTGGCCTCTGCAGACAGCTGCAGCACCGTGGTCAGCATCCGGGTTAAGTACTGCAAAGTGGGCACTGGCTGAGGGGAGCCCGGGGCAGCCGCTCGGAACACCGCTGCCTGTGTCTAGGCATTGGCGCAGACCACGAGCTGTCCACAGCCGCAGCCTCGGGGGCTGCCACCCCTCCACAGGGACAGGCCTGGTCCAGGGACCCCGCTGTGCCACACTCCAGGCCTGGTCCAGGGACCCCGCTGTGCCGCACTCCAGGCCTGGTCCAGGGACCCGCTGTGCCGCACTCCAGGCCTGGTCCAGGGACCCGCTGTGCCGCACTCCAGGCCTGGTCCAGGGACCCCGCTGTGCCGCGCTCCAGGCCTGGTCCAGGGACCCCGCTGTGCCGCGCTCCAGGCCTGGTCCAGGGACCCGCTGTGCCACACTCCAGGCCTGTCCAGGGACCCCGCTGTGCCGCACTCCAGGCCTGGTCCAGGGACCCGCTGTGCCACACTCCAGGCCTGGTCCAGGGACCCCGCTGTGCCGCACTCCAGGCCTGGCCCAGGGACCCGCTGTGCCGCACTCCAGGCCTGGTCCAGGGACCCCGCTGTGCCGCACTCCAGGCCTGGTCCAGGGACCCCGCTGTGCCGCGCTCCAGGCCTGGTCCAGGGACCCGCTGTGCCGCGCTCCAGGCCTGGTCCAGGGACCCGCTGTGCCGCGCTCCAGGCCTGGTCCAGGGACCCGCTGTGCCGCACTCCAGGCCTGGACGCGATCCTCAGGTTGCTCAGAGGCACCGCCAGGCCAGGCGGCCTTCCTGGGCCGGGCCCTCCGCACCCGGATTGCTCAGCGCAGTGACCGGGAGGCTGAGGGGCACAGGCTGGGAGGAGCTGCGAGTGTCACACGCCTCAGTGTGGCTTGTGCACTCCATCCCAGCTCCGGCAAAGAGGAGCTTCGGCCGTGGCCGCTCGGGCTTCCACTGGGCCTGGCTGTGCTGGGGAAGGGCACTGTTCCAGGGTGGTCCGTCGAACCCCCTCCTCCAGCACCCAGCCCAAGCCCAGGCTCCCGTGGCACTTGGCCATTACCCCACACTGGGCACAAACCCCCGCCCAGGCTCCTGCCTTTCTGCCTGCACCTGGCTCAGGGCGGAGCCCGCCCACTGCCTCCCCACCCACCAGCTAAGCCCCTGCCTTTCTGGTTCCCAAAGAGGTGCCCTGGGGCCGGCAGGCACAGAGGGAAGGAGCAGGAGCCCTAGGCCAGAGCAGCTGGCCACACCCAACTCCAGGTGTCAGTCGGGAGCCCAGGAAGGTAGCTGCAGCCTCCCCTCAGGGACACTAGGGAGGGACACTACGCATCCCAAAGCAGCCGGGCCTTTGCCTGTGGACAGGGGAGGAGGCAGCTCTCCAGGTGGTGACTGATGCCCCAAATGTCCCACTCAGCGCTATCTCAACTCTGTCTCTGCGGCTTTGTGTTAATCTCTTTAACATTAAAAAGGTTTCATATTTAAAGTCAAGGAAAGGGGGCCCCACAAAGCAGGCAGCAGGGCGATGCTCACCCCGAGGCAGCTGGGCTCCAGGGGGAAGGTCACTGGCTCCAGCCCAGGGCCTGTCCCTGCGCTGGCCTGAGGTGACGTCTGAGCTCTGAGCTCTGCTCTCTGCCCTCAGGGAGCGGGAGCAGGTGCCCAAGACCACGCCGGGGGCTTCCTGCCCGCTCCTCTGCTCTCCTGGCGCGTCCGGCTCGGAGGTCACCAACCATGGCCGCCGCCAAGCCCAGCTCTCGGCCTGTTGTCGGACGGGCTGCCAACCAAGAACAGCTCTCACATTTTCAAAAGGTTGAAAAAGACATCCAAAGAAGGGTAACAGTTTACGACATGTGAAATGACACGAGCGTCAGATTCCAGCGTGCACAGTGTCCTTGGGCTCGCAGCCGCACCTGCACACGCACGCACGCATGGCCGGCGGCTGGATTTCAGAACCAGGCGGCGGCATCCATGGCTGTGTGGAGGCTGCACAGCACAAGGCCTGCGCCCTCACCAGCCTGGCTCGGGACGTGCCCTGACCGCGGCTTTAGTAAGGGTCATGCATGGAAGGAGGGGTGGTGGGAGGAGGAGCGGAGCCTGGCTGGGGGACAGCTTGAGGCCTTGAGTCACCCTCTCATGGCTCTGGGGCCCAGGGGCCACAGGAGGGTGTCTGCAGCATTACCCTCCCTCCAAAGTCTCGGAGGGCCCCCAGACTCTTGCAGCTTCTGGCAGCTACAGGTGTCCTTGGCTGGTGGCTGCGTTGCTCCAGTCTCTCCTCCTGGGCCACGGGGCCATCTCCTCTGCACCTCCATATTCTCCTCTCTTCTTCTAGGGTAAGAAATCCAAAGGGATGGGCTCCAGGAACCCCGTGGATACCTAGATCCAAAGACGCCCCAGCCCCTGTGCACAACGGGGCAGGGTGTCCTGTGACCTGTAACCTGCAGACATCCTCCGTGATCTTCAGATCTTCTCCGATCACTCACGATACCCAGCACAATGCAGACGCCGTCTGAGTAGCTGCTACACTGTGTGCTTGGGGAATAGTGACAAGAAGAGACATCTGCACCTGTTCAGTAGGGTCGCGGTTTGTACCAGCACATTTCCAATCTGGTTGCCTGGGCCCCCAGCTGGGGGAGGCCGGCTGTACTGTCGCTGGAGGGGGATGTGCCCTCTCTCCAGGACGGGCCACTTCAAGATCTTTACTTCACTCCATCTGCAAAAACTTTATTTCCAACAGAAGTCGCCCTCACAGTCCTGGGTGGGGGGCGTGGGCCTCTCTTGGTGGGTCACATGGCCCGGAGTGGGCAGCTTCATGCAGGCCGCTCTCGGGAGAGTCCGTCAAGTCCGCGGTGCAGGCGTGTTGTCCCAGGCACGGCCCTACTGCTGCGGCAGTCCGCGGCCCTCTGCCGTCTCTGTTTCCGAGGACCACGCTCCATCCGGGGTATCAGTGCCCGTGAGGCTGGAGACCTCTGGACCAAGTCCAGTGCACACGGCACTCCCACGTTTTCCAAGCCCAGAGTGTCCCTGGACTTCCTGCCCCCAGCACCCACCTGCACACTCTCCTCCTTGCACCATGGAGAGCAGCAGGGACGCCCAGGTAGGAAGGGCAGCTCGCGCAAGGCCAATGCCCACCTGTCCACTCCACTCCTCACCATAGCTCTTCTGGGGCCAGTGAAGCTGACAACGGGGACTGACCTGGGCATTGTCCTGGAGGACGTCAGGAAGACCCAAGGCCCAACCTGCCCTCCAGTGTCCAGGCCCTGTGCATGCACGCATGCGTGCATGCATCCCCCCCCCCCCACACACACACACACTTCCATGTGTACGGACACACCCAAGGCCTTGGGAAATCCCACAACCCCTCATTTGGAGAGCAGGGAGCTAAACTTGACCATCACAGGGGCTCCAGCTTTAGACCCGCTCCCCAAGGCAATGCCCACCCAGGATGGACACCCATGCCCTCTGCTCCGGTCACCACAGAGCACACGGGCAGCAGGGACAGTCTGCCTTGCTTGGGGATGGAGGGACAGGTCCTGTTTTATCCACTCTTCCAGGAGGAGCCGCCCTGCCGGCCCGAGCGGCCAGCCCAAGCCAGGCCCAGCCGTGCAGAGGGCCTCCCGCAGCCTTGCTGGAGCCAGGCCGCCTCCCCCACGTGGGCCCTTGGATCCCTCCAGAAAGCCATTTGCTTTGAAGGAGCCCGTTATTGGCTGGGTAATGGAAAGTCTGCCTGCTTCGCCTCACAGCTTTATATGCAAATTGCAGTTAGATCGTTAAGCCTCCTTTGCTCTCTTCCTCCGGCAGGAATAGAAACCAGTTCCATCAACACACCAACAAAGAAGGGGGGCCTCTCCTGCGCCTTTTAGTTCTCAGGCTTCTGCGCCTGGACCCTCAAGGAGGGGACATGGGTCCCTCCCACCCAAGCTCAGCGGGCAAGGGGAGGCTCTGGGAGGGGGCCAGTAGCCCCAGGGGACCTTGACAGACAAGGCCGGGCAAGAGGCCAGGTGCAGCTCTGGCTGCGGCCCCCAGTTGGCCCATTCCGAGTTGTTTCTGTTCCACGTGGGAGAGGAAGGCTGGGCGGTGCTTCTGCTCCAGGCCCCTCTGCCTGCACCTCCAGCCGCTGGCCTGGCCTGGGCCGGCCAGCCTCCAGGACAGGAAGGAGCAGACTGCAGGAGGTGATGGGGGAGACTCAGCGCACTAGTGCCCTAGCGGTGCCCGGGGCCGAGGGCTGGACGGGCAGGAGGAGGCCCCACGCCCTCCCTTTCTGCAGCACCGGCTCCTGGCTCTTTCTCAAGGGAAGAAGCAGTCTCCCAGGACAGAGGGGGAGGAGGGGGAGGGGAGGCGAGCAGAGGGGGCTCCCTGGAGGCCTTGAGGACACGGCAGCTCCCCCACCCCTCACAGGGCTCCAGAGAGGCACTGGGCTCTGTCATCTTGTCTTCCCAGGGAACGCAGCCAGCTAGCAGGCTAGGGGACAAAACAGGCGGGGGCCCCGTGAGTCACAGCAAGATGGCCTTGTCCTCCTGCGTGCAGCCCCCCTCACTCAGGGCCCTGAAACCAACTCACCACCTGGGCTGGGGAAGGCAGCTGGGGCAGGCAGGGAGCAGGGACACGCCACGTGTTGTCAGGGAACGGGAGTGGCATGGGGAGGCCCTGGCTCCCAGAGCAGCCCTGGATGCCACGGCCTGGACAGGCCTGGGGTGACCAGGGGCTCGTGCAGAACAGCGGCCTGGACAGGCCTGGGGGTGACCAGGGGCTCGTGCAGAACAGCGGCCTGGACAGGCCTGGGGGTGACCAGGGGCTCGTGCAGAACAGCGGCCTGGACAGGCCTGGGGTGACCAGGGGCTCGTGCAGAACAGCGGCCTGGACAGGCCTGGGGGTGACCAGGGGCTCGTGCAGAACAGCGGCCTGGACAGGCCTGGGGGTGACCAGGGGCTCGTGCAGAACAGCGGCCTGGACAGGCCTGGGGGTGACCAGGGGCTCGTGCAGAACAGTCTCAGGCAAGGGCAATGTTTCTCGTGACCCCCACCCTGCACCTGCCGCCTCCTCTCCCCACCTCTTCTCTGACGGTCCTCCCCTCTGTCCCCCGCGAGCTGAGCAGGCGCCAGAAGCCGAGTCCCTGCAGGTCCAGGCCCTGCCTAGAAGCCAAGGCATTGGCCACCCCAGGCCGCAAGGATGACCGGACACTCTCTGCAAAGGGCTGGGGAGGCTCTGGACGTGAGGACAGGCTCCCGAAGCCCCCGGGGTGCTAAGAGGTCTCCCCTCCCTGGCCTCTCCCCTCTGGCCAGACGTGCGCACGAGCTCGGCCTTCTCCTGAATCCCTGCCCTGCCCACAGCCCCGCCCAGAGGCCAGACTCTAACTGCCTTTCCCAGGCCCAGCGACCTGCTCAGCCCGCCTCGGAGGCTCCTCCTGCAGCTCAGCACGACCTCCGCCCATTGTCCTCCCTCCCCCTCTGGTCCCGGCTGCTGCCCTAAACCTAGGGTCAGCAGATATCCTCTGTGGTGGCAGAGTGGCAGGTCTTAGAGGGCTGTGCTCTGGTCACCCAGCTCTGTCCTGCACAAGAGCCGCCACCAACAGTGCACTGATGGGCGACCACCACCACCTCAGAGGACTTGGTCACACACACAAGAGCTAGACAGTCACACAATTTGCCAGTGATTTGCATGCAGGAGCCCTGTTTGGGGAGATGGCTAAGATTGCGGTTGACTACGGGCCATGGAGATGTTTGGGCATTGCCGCCTTCCGTAGTCTCACAGGACTTGGCCCGGGATCTTGAGAGACTTGAGCCGAGATTGCTGATCGGGTCTGCGCCATTTGGTGTGTTGGTTTTGGTGGTGTGCGTGGTGCGTGTTAAAGTCGTTGTTAGAGCCAGAAAGAAAAGTTATCAGAATAAAAAGCCTATTTCCAGTTCGCCTCTGAACTTCTTTCCGCGGCTTCGTTGCTCCAAGCGGCCATCGCTTCAGGCGGCAACATTTGCATGTGGCATGAGAGGGTTTGTTTGATGCTGTCCCGTCACCTAAAATGCCGAGTCCATCCTGGCTCGTGGCTCGATAGGAACAAGCAGGGCTTGCCTTTGGCTGTGGCTTGAGGACCCCATCTAAGACGGGACCCCTGTGGGCCCCACCTCTCCACCGTCACACCCCCTCCTCCACCCACCTCCATGTCCCTGGGCCACTGGAGCAGGTGCAGCCTCTGCAGACCTGCATCACCCTGAAGCCCATCTCCTGAGTCCTCCTGACTGAGGTGCCCGACTGTCTCCTTGGGTCAGTGTGTCCTGGCTGCCTCCCAGGGGGGCAGAGCGCTGACCCCATCATGTACCTGCTCCATCTCACCTGCCTGTGGCTGTAGGGCTCCCAGGTGGCCTTTGGGACCCAGGCCTCTTAACTCTGGTGGCCTTGAGCTGGTGCAGGAATGAAAGATGATGGGACTGTGGCTGGGAAGCTGAGGGACCTTCTTTGTCACCAGAAGGCCCAGGCTCAGGCTCATGAAGCCAGGGATTCCCCAAAACAGGCTGGGGTCTCTCTGGGCAACAGGCTTCTTTTCCCAACTCAGGGCAGATCCTAAAAGGATGGTCTGGGCCAGGGTGCCCCTCATTCACTGATCCCGTCGCTCCTCACGGGGCTCCTTGGACTGGCTGAGGATGCACCAGGCAATGATCCAGGAAGCTTCTAGATTTGTAAGCCTCGGCTTATGGTAGACAGGAAGTTGCTGTTTGCCTCTAGGTCTGTTCTGGATGCGCTTGCCGGTCTGCAGCTGCGGCTCTTGACCAGGCGCCTCTGTCCTGCAGGGACGGTTGCCAGTGTCTGCAGGTGGTCTTGGTCATCTCCACTGCGGGGAGACGCGAGGTGCTGCGGCCCGCCCTGCCATGCACAGGACAGCCCCCAGGACCGTCAGCGCCCCACCTGTCAACAGTGGCCGGGCAGCGAGCCCTGGCCACACAGCCCACCGAGCTTTGGAGGACCCTGGAGTCGGCCTCCTCCCAGCTGGTCCCGTGGGGACCTGCCCTGGGCTGTCAGGGCCAGGCCCCGCCCACTCCTGGAGCTGCCCCAGAGGGGGACTGCGGGTGTCGCGCCAGGTGTCTGCAGCAGGTCCCCGGTGAGCAAGGGGCTCCAGGTCCTGGTGGGGGTCACACGCCCCTCCCTCCCTGCAGCAGAGACGGGCGCTCCGTGGGCTGTCCACGGGTGCTGGCGCTCTGCTGGCCTGCGACACAGGCTCTCTCACACCTCCGTCAGCTCAGGGCCACGAGAATGTCAGCGCAGTGACGTCAACACCACTCTCCTCCCCGAGAGCCACGCGGCAGTGTCCTAGGATCCCAAGGCGGGGCTCCCAGAGGTCAGCGCCTGGGCAAAGCCTGGGCACCCCCACCCCCACCCTCCGTCAAAGCCTGGTTCCCTTTGTGATTCCATTCCAAGTTCAAATTCACAAACTTATCCTAGTTATTCCTAAGTTCCTCTTGTTTGCAGCCAGTGTCGTCTCTTGGGGGTGACAGCTCCACATCTTCGTTTCCTGGGAGGGCAAAGCGGGGTGGGGGGCAGCATGGGAGGCTCCCCGTGTGGTCTTCTGTACCTGAATCCAGGGATTTCGCCCAGCGAGACACCGCGGATGAGCTTAAGGCAGCCCGAGGAAGGATGGGCGGAGGCCAGGCTCCACCCAGAGGCACTGGGAGGGTGGCAGCCTGGCCGTCCCCACCCGCCCTTTCTGAGCCCCGCGTCTTAAAACCATTTCTGCTGAGCAGAGGGAGCCGCGGAGTGCTGTGTGCCCATCCTGCTCCCCCGCCTTCAGATCGCCAGAGGAGGTCACCCGACCGCACACCGGCTGCCCAGCTGTCTGGTTAGTAGCCACCAAGATTCTGTCTTCAGTGTCCCAAGTGTGAGCTAAGAACAGCTGGTTAGCCACTGGCACCTGCTTCGTGGCCCGTGAGCTGCAGATCAGGCAGAGGAAGAGAGGGGCTGGGACCCTGGGAGAGCCAGCTGGCCCCAGGAAGCAAAGGAGAGTGCTCCCGGCAGCTCGAAGAGTGCTCCCGGCAGCTCTTGTGCCCGGCTTCTCGTCCCCACTCCAGCCCTCTCGCTCTGGGTCCTGACCTACAAGCCCTGGCTGTGACCTCCAGTCGGAGCCAGTCTGTGTGAGTATTCTTGCCTTTACCGGGAGACCCACATGAAGAGCAGGGTCCTGTCCAGTGGGGACTCTCTGGCCCTGCGCACTAGCTCACACATGCCTGTGGCACTGGGGCCGTCCTCTGACCTCTCTGGGCCTCCCTGACGGCCTCCCCAGAGCCCGGATGTGGGAAGCCAATGAGGTAAGAGGTAAGCCAGGTGCCTGGCAGTGGGGGGCTCGCTGCCCAACTCTACACCTCAGCCTCTGGCACATGAGCACCGACAGAGGAAATGACTCACGTGCTCCCTGGACTTGGGCCAGAGGATGACACCTCAGTGGTGGAGAAGGGAGAGGGCCTAGAGGCCCAGCTGCCCCACCCCTCTGTGGTGCCTTGGCTTTTCCCACCTTGTGCAGGATTCTCCCTGAAGCCTCGTCCTGACCTGAGCTACTCTGAGCTGGGTTCTAGTCCTGCAGCATGACGCAGGCACTACCTCCCATGCGGTGCAATTTCAAAACCTTTGACCCCAGAGCTGCAGGCCACACGGTGGCTTTGGGACTTGGAAGAGCTAAGCCGTGGTCCTGTGAGTGACCTCAGCAAGGAATCTGGGGCTCGGGCAGCTGCAGTGTGAAATGGGGTGATAATTCATACTGCAACTCCCCGCAGTGTCAGGAGGCTCCCGAGGAAAAGGTCATGAAATCATCTCGAGCTAATAAAAGTTTCTAAAAGAAAAGGGATTCTTATCACTGCAAGTCCAGTCCGTGTCTCCATTGAAGATTAGCCTCTAATCAATTCGCCACCCCTCGCGGCGGCGCGGCATCTGCATTCAGGGCTGGAGGCACTCTGCTCAATGCTGGCTTTCTCCCTTTTTTCTTTGGCTGGGGAAAATGTCCTGACACCACGGTTTACAGTGCCTGACTTTCATTTCAGCCACGTCACTGCAGAGAGCCGATGTACTGGCACAGCCTCGTGCTGCTCTCCACCCCGGGAGTCAGTACCCTGCCTCCTGCCCGGAGAGAAGCCCTGTCTCCTTGTCCGACCTCCCCAGGAAGGTGGCTCACCATCGCCCCCTTGAGGCTTCAGGGAAATAATGTGCTGCTAAAGGGGTCCTTCCAGGTGCTCCTGACTCCAGGCAAGGTGTACCGCTGGCAGGAGCAGGAAGCATGATGCGGAGGGCGCCTGGCTGGATGGACAGGGGAAAGGACTCCCAGCTATCCTGGGCAAGCAGCATGCCCAGATCTCTTCTCAAAGTCTTTGAGACCGTGTGCATTTCTATACCTCTGAGTCTGCCCAGGGTGGGTCTTAAGATTCCTGAGACGCCTGGTGGGGCATCTTTCCTATGGTCCCTGGTGCAAAGCTCCTGACTTCGTTGTAACACTAGCAACAGCTGCTTCACCCTCCCGGGCCTTAACTGCACATGTGCTTCTTTTCTGGCTGTAAGATTCCCAGAATTTTCTGCTCTGCTCCTCTTTGCTCCTGGTTCTCATGTAAATTTGGCTAGCCTCTCCTGCAATCCCCATGCTGCTGAGTGCTGTGCTGCCTTGAAATTTCTCCTGCCAGATAAACTAGTCTGTCATCTGTAAACTCAGCCTCACACAAAGTCTCAGGGCATGGACAAAAATGTAGTCAATTTTTGTTTTCTTTTTTTGCTACAGTGTAACAAGGACGACCTCTTGTTCAATTTCCAACAGAATCCTTGCTTCTACCTGAAACTTTGTCAGCCTGGCCTTCACTGTGCACAAATTCCTACCAGCATTCTGGTCTTCTGAGCGCCTACCAGAACCACTCATTAAGCTCTCTTTACAGCAGTTGAGGCTTTCTCTAGCCTGCTTCTCCAGATATTTCCAAATGTCTCCTGAAAACCCATTCCAAATGTTCTTCCACATAGTCAGGTATCCACACCAACTTACTTCCCCATCCCAACGTTCCATTAGTCAGCTTCCTGTTAACATAGCCAGTTTACAAGATAATTAGCTGAAAGAGAAAAGGGTTTTCTGGCTCACAGTGCTGGAGGTTCCAGTCCCTGATTGGCAGGCCTGTGGCAAGGCAGCCCTGCAAGGCTGCACTGCATGGCAAAAATGTTCACCTCGTGGCCAGGACAGAAAACACGAGAGAGCAAGGGGCAGGGTCTCAACAGCCCTTCCAGGATACACCCCTGCTTACCTCACTTCCTCTTGCTATGCCCCACCTCTCAAAGGATCTGCCACCTCCCTAGGACACTGTGGGCTGAGGACAGAGCCTTTAACACCTGGACCTTTGGAGGCCAGCCAGCCTGCCACGTGCCCTGGGTGGTGGGACCTCCTGACGCCCTCCCCCCCTGCAAGCCCAGGTTTCCTTTTGAACACCAGCAGGGAGATCAACCAAGGCAGCTCAGCCTTCCAAGGAGCCGGAGACTCCTCCAGATGGCGCAGGCTTGTCCCGTGGGGCTGGCTCACGCCACCCAGCCCAAGGCCCTCAAGGCTCACCCATGTTGGCACGTAGGCAAGACTTTCTGAACAGTGTCTGTGGTTTGTGCAGACCACACTCTTGAATGCCCACCCTTTGAGGCATGGATGATCAGGCCGTCCACTCACCTTGGCTACCTGCCGTGAGGCGTCTGATACAGTCAAACCCCAGAAGCAAGGGCTAGGACGGGGTCGCAGGGCTGGGCGGGAGGGTGACGGGTTTCTGCTGGACCTGCGTAAGGCCGTCTGGGAGGACGCGTGCGTTCTGGGAGGGCAGGTCTCATGCTGAGTGTTCCTGGCCGGGGGAGGGAGGAGGACAGAGGGGCAGAGGGGGCAGGAGGGGAGGTGGCTGCACCTGCGCCAGCAGGAAAGGCCCCGACACACACAGCGGTGTGGACCCAGGGCCCCGAGCCTGTGCGCTGACCTCCACCCGCCCTGGAAGCCCAGCCCTCTCTCGCCCCGGGTCTGGGTCGTCCTGCCGGGATCCTCCGTGTGCTGTGGGAGCCGCGCTCCCCAGCAGGAGCCGGTTACTAAGAAAGGAGCGCGCCACCCTAGGGGGTCCGTGGCCACCTGACCCACCTCTGAGCCTGGCGCAGGCTCACCTCAGAACACGTTGCTTTACTCAAAGAGTGAGCGGCCCCGTATCCAGGAACCTAGCAGCCCAGTCGAGCACGGTGACAGCTGGCACCCAGGGCACCTGGCACCTGGCGGGAAACGTGGCACCGTGTGCAGGCGAGGTTCGCGCTGGCAGGGAGTCTCCGACAGCGCCCTGCGGCAGGTCTCAGGTGTGGCACGCGTGTCCTGCAGCCCAGGGCAGTGCTCGGCTGGGGGAGGGGGGCGTCTGAGTGCCTGTGACTTGCAATCGCAGGCAGGGACACTGCGGCCCTGGGCTGCTCCTGCTGATGCTCAGCCTCCCCTGCTCAGGCTCCCTCTGCAGGGAGGTGCCTTCCCCTTCACAGGGCTGCGACCAGAGAGCCGGGGACAGCTGAGCAGAGCTGTCTCAGGTCCCAGTGGCCCTCGGGAGGCCTGCGGCTGACAGCATCGGGGGCAGAGGTTAGCGATGCCTCTTGTGTGAGATTCTGAGGGTCTGGCAGCAGCACTGGAGCTGGGAGGCTTTTCTCCGTCTCTTGTCACTTTGTTTTCTTCCTCAGGAGTCAAACCTTTAAAGTCGGGGCCGTGGGGAGACGCGGAAGCACAGGCATGCCTGTCCCTCCTTGCGGCCATGGTCAGTGCCCTTCTCAGGGACGGGAGGGGTGAAGGCAGACAGGAGAGAGTGCGGGGGGTGAGTGGAGGCGCTCCCCCGAGAGCGGCAGGGCCAGCTGCACGGCCTGTGGCCCTGCAGTCCTTCCCTGGAAAGGCTTCCTCAAGAAGGGCTAAGCCTGCCCTTGGCCCAGTGCTTGGCCACTGTCCCCTTGAAATGATTAAAATCATCCTTAGATGTTTCACCGGTGCGTGTGGCTGCACGCCCGCGGGGCGCACCTTGACAGATCCTACGTGCACGGACCGTGATCTGCTCCTCTTCAGCCCCACCCTTCCGCCCACCCCCCCCCCCACTCCGTCCCCCTGTTCCCGTCCTTCTTCTTTAGTGTTTTCTAACTGGGGCGTCATCACGTGCATGTATGGCCTGGACTGCAGCGCGTCCACGTGTGTCCGGAGTGCGATCCGGTCACTTTCACTGCAGAGAGCCTCTCCCTCCCTCCCACCCCCACCGACCCCCTTCCCCTCCACCGATGTGCCTTCCCTCTTCATGAGATCCCACCTTCCTTTCCCCCCGATTTCTCTCCAGCTTCCACAGATGGGAGGAAACCTTGGACCCTTGGCTTCCTGCGTTGGCATACTTCACTTAGATGATCCCCTCCGGGTCATCCATTTACCAGCAAACGCCGTCCTTCCGTCCTCTGTGGCTGAGTGGAACAGCACCATGCGTGATCGTCCTTCTCCATCCCTCGACAGGCACCTGGGCTGGCTCCCGATCCTGGTATTGTGAATTGTGCTGCCACTAAACAGCCAAGTGCTGTATCCTGTAGCGTGCTGGCTTCAGTTCTTTGGGATAAATACAGAGGAGGGGACAGCTGGGTCAGATGGTGAATCCAGTCCTAGTCTTTCGAGGAATCTCCGTGCTGCTTTCTAAAGTGGTTGTACTAATTTGCAGTCCCAATGATAATGTAGGAGTGCTCCTTTTTCCAAACATCCTTGCCAGCATATATTATTTATATTCTTGATGACTGCCATTCTAACTGGAGTGAGATGGAATCTCAGTGTAGTTTTGACTTGCATGTCCCTGATTGCCAGAGATGTTGAACACCTCTTCATGCATTTATTGTCCATTTATATTACTTTCTTTCGAGAAACATCTGTTTAATTATTTTGCCCAAGTATTAATTGGATTATCTGTTGTTTTCTTGTTTTGTTTTTTGGTCTTAAGTTTTTTGAGTTCTTTGTATATTCTGGATATTAATCCCCTGTTGGAGGAGCCCTGGCAAAGATCTTCTGCCATTCTGTAGGCTCACTCTTCACACTCTAAATTGTTTCCTTTGCTGTGCAGAAGTTTAATTTGATGTCATTTCATTTATTGATTCTTGGTTTTATTCTGTGAGCAGCAGGGGTCTTGTTAAGGAAGTCGGTGCCTGAGCCGGTGTGTTGGAGCATTGACTCTGTGCTTTCTTGTAGCAGTCGCTAAGTTTCTGGTATAACTCCTAGATACAGTCACCTGATACTTGATGAAGGTGCCAAAACCATACATTGGAGAAAATAAAACCTTTTAAATAAATGGTGCTGTGTAGGAGCCCTAATTAAGGAGATAGTTAAGATTGCGGTTAGCTGAGAGCCATAAAAGATATTCAAGTTTCACCTGATATTCATACATTCATCTAAGAATCTTTTTACGCCCGTGAACACTGTGTGACGCACCTGTAAGCTCGAGCTGTAAGCACTTGTCCTTGTTAAAGCAAACTGTATTTAACCGGGTGAGGGTTAGTGGCTGGTGTGGTTGGAGTTAAGAGGAGAGTTGGAGTTGTGGTTGGAGTTGGAGAGGTTGTTGGAGCTGGAGAGAGAAGTTAGAAGAGAGAAGAATAAAAGAACTTTTTCATTTCCATCCTGCCTCCGAATTTTCTCCCGCGGCGTCGTAGCTGCAAGCGTCAGCAGCAGGCAACTACAGTGCTTGGAAACTGGATATCCATATGCCCAGCTTTCTAGATTACTCTTTTACCCTGAACAAAAATGAACTCAGGGTGGATCAAGATATTCTTAAACTTATAAAGCAAGGTGCCTGCACTTTTGTCTCATGCTGGGCCCTTTTCTCCATCCTGTCTGGCTGCTATGACTAGTACCTTAGGTGGGGGGTTTAAACATCCCCAAAATGCATTGCCCACGTCCCTGGGAGCTGGCAGGCCAGGATCAAGGTGCCAGCAGGTCTGGCACTTGGAGAGGCTCAGCTCCTCGTGGAGGGCCGTCCAGCTGCCTCCTCACACGGGGGAGGGCTAAACACACCCCCTTGGGCCTCTTGTGAAGGCACCAGTGCCCACCCATCATCCCAACGCCCCACCTGCTCACAGCCCCACATGGGGGGTTGGGGTCACACAAGAAGGAGGCCTCAGCACTGGTACCCCGCAGCCCTGCCGGCCGGGCTGCGGGTCCTGAACTGGGGTCTGGATTATGACCCTGACCATGACCAGAACCCTCGCTGCTTCAGAAGGAAGCAGGCCGGCTGGTGCAGAGGCCAGGGGTGTGTGACGGGCCTCTGTAGAGTCTGCCTTTGGCACTGAAGTCCCTAAAGAGCAACTGAGGACCCGGTGGCGAGAGGGACCCTCATGACCACGTGACGTCTGCCACTTCTAGGCATCGTGTGACCTGCCTTCCTGAGAAGTTAGTGGGAAATAAACAGCAGCTCTCACCTCTGTGACTGCAGGTGGCTCAACCCAACAATCTTGCACGCGCGTGCAGCGCAGTGCTCAGAGAGCGAGGGCTGGGGCTGCGATCGGGGCCGGGTGCACGCTGGACGGCGCTGGCTTTCATTTGTCACTGTCATCGTTTGCATTAGTATAATAACATCGATCACACAGATCAGTCTGGATCAATGCCCCCTGGTGTCCTGTGAGCTCACTTTTGGAACCCAGGGTCTGTCAGGGACACGGGCTGCTCGAAGCGACCAAGCGATGCTCTCCCGTCTGATCTGATCTAGACTTTCGCCCTGGCGTTGTTTCCTAGTTATCTACGTTTTGTGATTGGATGGTTGTTTTGTAGAAGGCTCCGGAACTAGGATGTATCTGGTTATTTCCTTACAATTAACTTCAGAGGCAGAGTTTGGGTCCAGACCCTGAGTTCTTCTCAGGACATCGGGCCGCCTCATCGTTGGTCAGAACGGTGTCCCTGGTCTCCCCATCAAGCGCACCCCTCTGTGGGTGATGGGAGTCCCCGGAAGGGAGCGTGGCTGTGTGCAGAAATCTATCCTCTGCGAGTCCGCGGGGCAGCGGGCAGTGTGGCAGGTGCCACACACTAACAGCCCAGGCCACCTGAGATCGTGGAGATGTACCCGAGCCCTGGAGGCCAAGTCCAAGGTCGAGGCGTGGGGGCGGGCTTGGCTCCTTCCAGGCCTCTCCTTGGCTGTGGACCTGCTTCCCCCAAGTGTCTGTGTCCTGACCTCTCCGTCTAAGGACACAGCTGGAATGGCTTTAGGACCCTCCTATATGTCCTCACTCTGCAAAGACACCTTGAAAGGCCCTTTCTGCCCAGGTTGGGCTTCGGCATATGACCTGGGGGGACACGGCCAGTCCTAAGGACGTGTGGGTGGCTGCAGCGTGCATGGACTAATGCCCAGGTGGCCGTAGAGCCCTCGTGACGCCTTCTCCTAACACGCAGAAGTCTCTGTTCCCTAGGGCGGTCCTCGGCCACCCCACCTGGGCACGTCTGAGCACCGCCGTTAGACGTTCGGATTGTCTAGTCGTTAGAACAAAACAAAGAAAGACTGAGGGTAATTACTTGCATTAAAGATAGATTAAAGAAAAGTAAAGGCACTTTAGAGAAATATTTTGTTAGCTGGAACCCTTGAGTCTCTGTATACAGAGAAATCTTTTACCTGTTGAGATAATTGAAATAATGAGCTATTAAACAAATGAAGTTAATAACAAATAAACAATCTTAAGTCAAAACACCAAAATATCAGGTTATATAGCACTAGTCATATTGTTTGCTAAAGAGAAGTCCCAGGGACACCTATAAATCAAAATTGAAAGTACCTTCATTTATAAAATTATTTACCTAAATTGAATACTCTAAACCTAAAATGAATTAAAGTTATTTGGATCCATATATATATATATATTTTCTTTTTCATAAGCGCTTTGTTCTATGTGACGTCACACTGGACAAACAAGCAAACATATATTTGTGACGTCACATTAACATGAAATATAGACAAATGTACAGACATTAAAGACATGTATAAAAAGAAAAAAAAATTACATTTGTTGTGCCCACTAAAGAAGAGATCTCTCGTCCGGCCTGGAGAAATGACAACTTAAGTTGTTTTAGTTTGGGTGAAATATTTTGAAGGACTACTTTTGAGGGAATCAGTCTATTCTTCATCTTGGTCCTTTGATTTTGTACCTTTTTTATGAAATCTTGATTCTTCAATTAACTTCATCTTGCTTCATTTTGATGTGGGATACCTGTTATATTAATCAAGAGTATCCATATTGGAGAGGATGCGTCTTTTGAATTAAAACACAAACAGAATCCTCTTCCCCAAATTAATACTGGATCATGGACCCTATCCTTGCTACCTGAAAGGAATCATCTTCCAGTGGAAGACCAATGGTTTATGTTGTTGGTGTGGATTCAATGTCTGTCTCCAGCAGTATAACCATTTAGAGTCTATTGTTAAGAAAATTATATGGTAAACAGGGCAACTGCCATTCTGTCCTTTGGACTTTTCAACTTTACTTCTTTTTGTTTTAATAAAATAATTTTCAGTGTTCGGTTTGCTTCTTTCAATAATGGCCCTGACATGAGGATTGTATATGGGATGCCTGTTTTATGGGGATATATTCGAATTTTGGCGCAAAACACTCTGTTGAACAGTTCTGAGGACGTATATGAGGGGGGGGACATTATCTGTTTTTAGCATTTGGGATGCCCATAAGCAGCAAGCTTGCAAGCAATGAGATGTCACACTTTAACTTTTTCTTCCAGAATGTAAAGGAAGCAAAAAATCGTGCTCTGAATCAACCATGTATCTATGGTCACATGAATAAATCGCAATTTTCCAACTTGGCTCTATGAGTAACATCCTTATGCCACATTGATTGGGCATCAATCTCTAGGGTTAACCGCCGCAATGAGGATTTAGGGACAAATGTGTCATACAAGATTTACAATCTTTTACAATTGTTCTGGCTTGTCCTTTGTGATTTTAAACCTACGTTGCATCGGTGGTTGCTGTTGACATTGAAACTGGGACGTGAAATTAAGTAGCTTGTTGTAGCGCTTGAAAGTATAAATATGTTTTTGTAGTTCATCTGCTTTGATTACCTTAATGGTGGGGACCAGGCAAATTAGTATGTGCTCCTAATTAATGGCCTACGAATAGGGGTTGTTTCTTAGCCCACAAAAGTTTTTGTATTTGTAAAACATTTTAAAGGCTGGTGTATGAGGGTGCTATTGGTCCTGCTAACTCTAATTTTGGGACGGCTTGTTGACATTATAGGGGCTATCTGCAAAAAATGTTTACGGGCTGGTCTCTAAAATTTTCCAGAGCTCTTAACTCAGCTCAATTCCGCTAGTTGAGTTGATTTGTGTGCGAGTATGTAAGTTCATATTTTCTTTTTTTAGTGACTTCGGTAGCACTGTTACAATTGAGGAACCATCTGTAATACAGTAAATGCTTTGGAATAGGTTGATTTTTTATTACCTGTGGAAATATAATAGGGATGTTTTAATACTAAAAAGATAATATAGGGGACTTAGGAAGTGTTTATCAAAATTTGCAGAAGTATAGAGCATTTAGTATCAGCCCAAATACTTTCATTGAAGCATAAGATATTCAATCTAGTGATGATGAATAGGGTGTATATAGTAGCGGGGTGTGAGAATGCCAAATATTTTAGTAGAAAGTCTTAAGTCCTGATGAATAAGTTTAAGGCACCATGGAGGTTTAGATTCAGAATTATACTTTTAGGAGAGACAGGGCAAATAAAATGCATCCCATAATAAAGGCCTTGTTGCCAAAAATACTCCTGGGGGTGTATTTGTGAAGAAATAATATCAACTTCAGGGTTGAGGTTAAATCAAATCTATCACAATGAGCTCTCCGATGGCTTTTTCTACTAACTTTAAAGCTTTCCTAGGCATCTGGAGTCAATGTTCGTGGTGAAGTTGATCAGGATATCCCAAGAAGGATGTCAAATAAATGGTTTAGTTGGCCTGTAGTGAGATTTAGTGTAGGGCGAAGCCAATTAAGGTATTCCAGTAGTTTTGGAAATCATTTGAGGGTGGTCAATTGTTCTTTATTTATTAAAATTTTTGGGGGTCTAACAAAAGTATCCTGATTTTTTAAATCCTAAATATTAAAATGGGAGATCTGGTTTGAACTTTTTCTTCTGCTAAATACTAAGGTCCATATTTTTTTAATATTTTCTACCACTTCACTGAATATATTAAAATAAGAATTTTTTGAGTAGGTGGGCCAATAAAATATCATCCATGTAATGTAGACACATGAGTTTTGGATATTTATTTTTAATGGGTTGGAATAGCCTTGTCCACTGTATAATTTGGCTTATGGTGGGGCTATTAGCCTTTCCATGTGGTAAAAACCTTCCCATTGATATCTCTGTCAGGGCCCTTTATTGTTTCATAGAAGGAACGGTAAAAGCAATAAATGGGGGCATCCAGAGGATGTAGGGGAATAGAAAAGAATGCAATCCCTTTATATCAAGTGTAATAAGATGAAATTTTGTGGAATAGCTACAGGATAGGTTGTCCAGGTTGAGTAGGCCCCATAACTTGCATGGTTTTATTGATTTGTCTAAGTTCATGTAACATCTCCATTTTTCCTGACTTTTTCTAGTTCAACAATATGGGGGAATTCCCGGGAGAGGTGATGGTTCTATCTGACCTGCTTCTTATTGTTCCTGTAACTAATTGGTGGGCCGCTTGTTATTTCTCTTTAGATAGGGGCCACTGAGGGATCCCACACTGGCTTATCAGGAAAGCAATGTGTATTTTCAAAATTATTTTCTCAGTGTGCCCCGAAATAAAATATCTTTTTCCTTTAGACATTGATTACTTTTTAGGGTTAATAAGATTACTCTGTACTTTTTGATATTGAGTTCTTTTTGGTTAAGATTACCCTGTTGGTTTTCATTTAACATCTGCAGGTTGGTTGCAAGGTGTACTCCCATTTGTTGCCAAAATATCGTTGTATATATACGGAAAGATCCTTTTTCACTAGTTCTCCCATGGCCTGATGGCTGCTTGGCACCATTTTATTTGCATTTTCATAAGCTAATTGAACAACTAAAGGCATAGCTTGGTCAACATCTGCAAACACACTACCTGCAGTTCTCAAAAGTCGATCAGCAAAGTCGGCATACGGCTCATTAGGTCCTTGAATCACTTTTGACAAGCTACCTTGTAGATCCCCAGGTCCTTGTACAGTTTTCCATGCCTCTAAGGCAGCTGCATTTTATCTGAGCATATATATCTGAGTCATAATCTGTTTGAGCCTGTAAGTCTGCGAATTGCCCTTCTCCTGTGAGCATGTCTATATTTATAGTTTTCAAACCCTGCAGCCGCGTTTCTTTTAGCCGTTTCTATACAAAGTTCTTGGAATTGCGATCGCCAAACCAAGAATTGCCCCCCGCTTAATGTTGCTTTACATAGACTTTTCCAGTCTGAGGGGGTTAAGCTAAAGGTGTTAAGGGACTCCAGCATACTCAACGTGAAAGGAGCTTGGGCCCATAAGTCATTACTGCCTCTTTGAGATTTTTTATTGTTTTGAAATCTACTGACTGATGGACACTCTGTCCATTTTTCTTTTCAAATGCTGGCGGTTCCAATGTATCTGTGAGTTGTCCTCGAGAGCGCATAAGCGATCAGAAAGACTTTTTTATTTCTGTTTCTAGGGTATGCAAATGCCTAGTAATACCCTTCATATTTTCTGTAATGGATTCCACCCATGGGGGAGTAGTCACTTCCACAAGTGACTCCTCTGCCTGACGGACCTTTTTCTCGGTCTTTTTAAATTTCTTTTTCCTCATTTTCTCAGGATCACTTTTACTAGATTCCTCACCACTGCTAATTTCACTGACAGCAATATCCTGAGGCCCAGGTTCCAGTGAGAGCAAGTATCCTTCAGCTTTCGCCAATAACTCCCGAATAGCTTTAATAGCTTGGATTTTTGTCATTTTTGGGTCTCTTCTAATACTCTCTTTACTGGTCTCAGTTGGCCCAGTGGAATCTACACTTTTTTGATCACTTTCATTTTTGTCTATATACTCCTCACTGAGAACAGAGTCAGGTATATCAAGGAGTCTTTGCATAGCCTCTATCACTTGGGATTCAGTTATATTCGAACCCATCTTTAGAGACCTTTCAGTTCTTACCTGTCCGCTCCGAAGTTCCCCGTACGGGCCGCCACCTGTTGCCGCCTGAAGCGCTTGGAGCACCGGAGCCGCGGGAAGAACTTCAGAAGCAAACTGGAGACAAACAGCTTTTTATTCTGATAACTTTTCTCTCTGGTTCTAACAACTAACTCACGCCAAACACACCACTAAAATGGCGCTGACCCGATCAGCAATTTCGGCCAAGTCACTCCAGATCCCGCAACAAAATCCGTGAGACTACGGGTGGCGACAATGGCCAAATCTCCACGGCTCATAGTCAACTGCAATTCAAGCCAATCCCCAAACAGGGCTCCTGTGCCTGTGTCCCTCCCACCCGCCCTGTTCTCTCACTCCCTGGCAAAGCATGGTGACGGGGCCCCTGTGCCCTCCCTGCCCTGGCCCTGGAATCCACGCTCAGAAGCCTGGTGCTGTCCGTGGGGACAGTGGTCAGCGGCCTGCCCCCGGGAGCGGGCTCTGTGCGCTTGGATCTATTCCTGTATCTCGGCTTCGGGGCTGTCCAGAGCCGCCGGTTTTGAGGCTCAATGGAGGGACTGTAGACCTGCACGGCCCTTTCCACTGGGTTTGCAACAAGGCTGTCACAACAGAACTAAGATGTCCTCGAGGCATCCTCTGTCACACGCAGAGAATCCCATCCAGGCAGAGACGCCGTCTCTGCAGAGAAGAGCCAGGAGGGGCCTCGCAGGGCTCGCGCTGGACTAAGTGACTCGAGCTTCACCTGTTTCCCCAGGCAGCGGCTGCCCGGCCGCGTCCTCTGTGTAGCAGCGACTGCTCGTCTGTCTTGAGTGCAGCCTCCAAGTGCGCTGGACGGAGCAGGGCAGAGACAAGCCTGCAGCAGGGACCTGGCAGGGCGGAGAGGGCCTGGACCCGGGCGTGGAGGAGCACGAGGCCCCTTCTGGGGAAGCAGCCCCAGCGGGCACAGGCTGGCAGTGGGTGGTTTTGCAGAGTGGAGGGCAGGGCCCGGACGTGTGCAGAGGGGCTGCGAGGACCGGCAGCACCCAGAGCAGGTGAGGGCCGGGGCGTGAGGCCACCAGAAGGCACCGGTAGCTCTGGGCCTCCGCCTGGAGAAGGGCTCTGCAGGGGCACTGTCACCCCTCCCAGCAGTGCGTCCTGTGTCTGCCTGGCCGGGTCCTTTCCACGGGCTGGAATGCTGCGGCTCAGGCACGGGCGGCTGGTTTGGAGAGCAGCGTCTCTCCCCTCCTCCTCTCCCTCCTCCCCTGACGGTGGGGGCAACGAGACCCCCGTGTTCCCCACCCCAGGCCAAGTGACCATGGCCTTCACTGCCCACTGGAAGGAAGTCACCCCAGACCTCGGAGCTGGCGCAGAGGCTCCCTCCAGGACAAAGTTGGGCCCTCGCGACAAGGATACTTGAAGTCCAGCCCTCGCGTCCCCTTTTAGAAGCCCTCTGTCCCCCTGGGAGCTAGCGCTCCAGGCTCTGTGACCTTAGGCTGCTGCTTTTCTCCTTTGCCAGCAAACCAATCCAACTCCGTTCTCCTCCAACCCGTCCTGGCTATTGTCCCGCGGCCCGGAGCTCCAGACCCGCTCTGGGCCGAGTGGCTGGGGTCGCAGACGGGGACACTGGTGAGCTGGCACTGTCTTGGAGAGGACACCCAGAAAGCAGAGGAGCGAGTCGGAGGCAGCCTGTCCCGGCCCTGGCCACTGTTCGGTGGGACAGCAAAGGCCAGTCTGCGTCTGCACGTTCGGAGCCTGCGTGGCCCTGTGCCCGGGGAGGGAGGCCCGCCTGCAGGAGGTGGCTGTCCTTCCCTGGCCGCACGCGTCTGAATTCAGGCTGAGCCCACAAAGCGAGGCAAGGCCTTCCTGGAGGGGACCCGTCACCAAGGAAGGGACACCCTGGACATGTCCGGGCACAAGGACGTCTTCTCAGAGGGGCTCGGGGCAGTCAGGGCCTCGGGAGAGGAGTCCTCCTGCATTCTCCCCGGTCGCCCTGCATGGAGGCCATGGACCCACGCTCCGCTAGGATGACAGAGGGACTTTGCTTTGTCCTTCGTGAATGGTTTCCCTGAAGGACGCTCTGGGCCAGGACGGAGGGTGGCAGGTCGGTGCTGGCACCCTCCCTCCTGCAGCGGGGCCACACGGTCCACACGCGCGGAGCTCCAGGTGTTCCAAACCCTGTGCACGGGTTAACTGTAAAACCAGCGCGCATACCTGTGCGAGACGGTGGTCACCGCCTTTCTTTTCAGATGGGGAAACTGAGGTGCCAAGACAGGAGGTGGCTTGCCCGGGGCAGCTCGCCTGGCAAGAGGTCGCCCCTGACACCCTGTTTCAGACTGCGGCTGCAGAGTCCTCCCCGTCCCTGTCCTGCTTCTCGGAACACCAAGCTGCTGTGACCACCGTGGCTCGAGCACCTGAGGACAGGCTCCCGCCCTTGCCCACCCACACGCGGCCGCTCTCCCAGAGGCTCACTGCTTCCTGCTGCCCTCGCTCGACTCTCCCGGGGAGCCCAGGCTGCTCCGGACCTTGGAGGTGCGCCTGGCTCCCTCCTCCAGGCTGGCTCTGAAGGGGAGGATTGCTTCCTGGCCTCAGCACCTGGGAGGTCTTGCTGTGTGGGTTCCACCTTGGATCGCGGCCCCAGACGCGGCGTCTTCTGTGGGTTTTTTATGATGGTCTTGGTTTTCTTTCTTTTTAAATATTTTTACTTATTTGCTTTAGTTGTACTAAATGCATTTTATTTGTACGTGGTGCTGAAGATCGAACCCGGGTCGCCCACGTGCTAGGCGAGCGCTCTACCGCTGAGCCACAACCCCAGCCCTGGTCTTGGTTTCCTAATACACACCACCTGGGCTTTCCAGCCGTGTTGGAATGACGTCCGGGGCCCGCCCTCGGGATCTCAGCACAAGGCTGGAGGAGAGCCACACACCGTGTTTTCTGACCAAGCCCGCGTTTAACAAGTTCTCCTTGGATGTCGCGAAAGGTCACCTTCCTGCCTCTGCCCATCGCCTGGCTGGGAGCTGACACCCGAGCTCACTCCTTCGAGCAGCATTGGTGACAGCCCAGCTCGGGCCACTTCTGCTCCACGCGGGAGGCTGGTGGCACCCGCTGGGGGCCAATGGTGACGAGGGCCTAGAAAGAGAGGAGCTGCTGGGGTGGGCGCAGAGTGGGGAGGCGGCGGGGCTCTCCAGGCAGGGAAGGTCATCCTGCGGCCATGTCTGGCATTGGACACCCTCCTCCGAGTCCTGTGGATGCTTCCGGATTCCTGGACGCCCCGGATTTTCTGAGGTCAGTGAATGGCAGGGAGGGGAGGGGAGGGCTGCAATGGGGAGGGGGAGCCCCGGGAGGCAGCAGAGAGGAAGCTGAGACAAGGCTGCTCCTGGGGCCTCTGCCCGACGGTGGTGACCTCAGTGGTGACCACAGTGGTTCTCGGTATCCTTTCAATGGGCCCGTGGTGCAGATGCAGCCAGACTGTGAGACCCCTCGGGGGTGACCCCACTCCACCTCCGACCTCAGATGATGGGTGCCTGGGCCTGGGCTCCCGCCTGCCGCAGGGGCTTTGGGTCCTCCTGCACTGGGGGCTGACCACGAGTGTGGCGGATCGCAGGACGGGTGGCTCTGCGGCTGGCCGGGCCAGGCTGGATGAGATGCCCGTCCGGCTGAACTTGGTGGGCGTGTTGCACGGCTTCCAAACACTAGTTCAATTTTAAGTGGTGTGTTCTTGAGTCTGTTCCTAACAAGGTGTCAGATAAAGGAGCCATGCCCCGTCCTCTGTCCCTGGCTCCTGAGGGAGCCTCTCAGTCCGTGGAGTGCCCCGGTAACTGGAGTGCCCTTGTCGTTCACGAGCCTCGGGCTGCAGCCTGCTCACGCTACCAAGAGGGCGGCACTCAGGAGGGGCTGGTCACCTGAAAGCTGGCCTGGGGGGTTCCAGCCAGCCTGGGTGGGGAGAGTTAAGTTCCCTGGCCAGTCATCACCAGCGGTGCCGCTTACTGAGGCCCCATGTAACTCTGCTGCCACAGGGAGGCGTGGAGGCCGCCTGGACTCCTCCCTGACAGCCTCCCTGGAGGCCTCCCTGAGATCCTCCCTGAGGCCCTCCCTGACGTCCTCCCTGAGATCCTCCCTGAGATCCTCCCTGACGTCCTCCCTGAGGCCCTCCCTGAGACGTCCTCCCCTGAGATCCTCCCTGAGATCCTCCCTAACGGCCTCCCTGAGGTCCTCCCTGACGTCCTCCCTGAGATCCTCCCTGACAGCCTCGTGAGGTCCTCCCTGACGGCCTCCTGAGGTCCTCCCTGAGATCCTCCCTAAGGTCCTCCCTGACTCCTCCCTGATGTCCTCCCTGACGTCCTCCCTGAGGGCCTCCTTGAGATCCTCCCTGACGTCCTCCCGGACGGCCTCCCTGACTCCCTCCCTAACGTCCTCCCTGAGATCCTCCCTGAGATCCTCCCTGACGACCTCGTGAGGTCCTCCCTGACTCCCTCCCTAACGTCCTCCCTGAGATCCTCCCTGAGATCCTCCCTGACGACCTCGTGAGGTCCTCCCTGACGGACTCCTTCCTGAGGTCCTCCCTGACGGCCTCCCTGAGGCCCTCCCTGATGTCCTCCCTGACGTCCTCCCTGAGATCCTCCCTGATGTCCTCCCTGAGATCCTCCCTGAGATACTCCCTGACGTCCTCCCTGAGATCCTCCCTGAGGTCCTCCCTGAGATCCTCCCTGAGATCCTCCCTGAGGTCCTCCCTGAGATCCTCCCTGAGGACCTCCCTGAGGGCCTCCCTGAGATCCTCCCTGACGTCCTCCCTGAGATCCTCCCTGACGTCCTCCCTGAGATCCTCCCTGAGGTCCTCCCTGAGATCCTCCCTGACGTCCTCCCTGAGGGCCTCCCTGATGGCCTCCCTGACGTCCTCCCTGAGATCCTCCCTGAGATCCTCCCTGACGTCCTCCCTGAGGGCCTCCCTGACGTCCTCCCTGAGATCCTCCCTGAGGTCCTCCCTGAGATCCTCCCTGAGATCCTCCCTGACGTCCTCCCTGAGATCCTCCCTGACGTCCTCCCTGACGTCCTCCCTGAGATCCTCCCTGAGGTCCTCCCTGAGATCCTCCCTGACGTCCTCCCTGAGGGCCTCCCTGAGATCCTCCCTGAGGTCCTCCCTGAGATCCTCCCTGACGTCCTCCCTGACGTCCTCCCTGAGATCCTCCCTGAGGGCCTCCCTGAGATCCTCCCTGACGTCCTCCCTGAGGGCCTCCCTGAGATCCTCCCTGACGTCCTCCCTGAGATCCTCCCTGATGTCCTCCCTGAGATCCTCCCTGACGGCCTCCCTGAGATCCTCCCTGAGGGCCTCCCTGAGGGCCTCCCTGAGGTCCTCCCTGATGGCCTCCCTGAGATCCTCCCTGACATCCTCTCTGAGATCCTCCCTGAGGTCCTCCCTGAGATCCTCCCTGACGGCCTCCCTGAGGTCCTCCCTGACGGCCTCCCTGAGGTCCTCCCTGAGATCCTCCCTGAGGTCCTCCCTGAGATCCTCCCTGAGGGCCTCCCTGATGGCCTCCCTGAGGTCCTCCCTGACATCCTCTCTGAGATCCTCCCTGAGATCCTCCCTGAGATCCTCCCTGACGGCCTCCCTGAGATCCTCCCTGAGATCCTCCCTGAGATCCTCCCTGATGGCCTCCCTGACGGCCTCCCTGAGGTCCTCCCTGACATCCTCTCTGAGATCCTCCCTGAGGTCCTCCCTGAGATCCTCCCTGAGGTCCTCCCTGATGGCCTCCCTGAGGTCCTCCCTGAGATCCTCCCTGAGTCCTCCCTGAGTCCTCCCTGAGGTCCTCCCTGATGGCCTCCCTGAGATCCTCCCTGAGGTCCTCCCTGATGGCCTCCCTGAGATCCTCCCTGAGATCCTCCCTGAGATCCTTCCTGAGGTCCTCCCTGAGATCCTCCCTGAGTCCTCCCTGACGTCCTCCCTGAGATCCTCCCTGAGATCCTCCCTGAGATCCTCCCTGAGATCATTCCTGAGGTCCTCCCTGAGATCCTCCCTGAGGTCCTCCCTGAGATCCTCCCTGAGATCCTCCCTGAGTCCTCCCTGACGTCCTCCCTGAGATCCTCCCTGAGATCCTCCCTGAGATCCTCCCAGAGATCCTTCCTGAGGTCCTCCCTGAGATCCTCCCTGAGGTCCTCCCTGAGGTCCTCCCTGACGGCCTCCCTGAGATCCTCCCTGACATCCTCTCTGAGATCCTCCCTGAGGTCCTCCCTGAGATCCTCCTTGAGTCCTCCCTGAGGTCCTCCCTGATGGCCTCCCTGAGATCCTCCCTGAGGTCCTCCCTGAGATCCTCCTTGAGTCCTCCCTGAGGTCCTCCCTGAGGTCCTCCCTGAGATCCTCCCTGAGATCCTCCCTGAGGTCCTCTCTGAGATCCTCCCTGAGGTCCTCCCTGAGATCCTCCCTGAGTCCTCCCTGAGGTCCTCCCTGAGATCCTCCCTGAGGTCCTCCCTGAGGTCCTCCCTGACGGCCTCCCTGAGGTCCTCCCTGACATCCTCTCTGAGATCCTCCCTGAGGTCCTCCCTGAGATCCTCCCTGAGTCCTCCCTGATGGCCTCCCTGACGGCCTCCCTGAGATCCTCTCTGAGATCCTCCCTGAGGTCCTCCCTGAGATCCTCCCTGAGTCCTCCCTGATGGCCTCCCTGACGGCCTCCCTGAGATCCTCCCTGAGGGCCTCCCTGAGGTCCTCCCTGACAGCCTCCCTGAGATCCTCCCTGAGATCCTCCCTGAGGTCCTCCCTGAGATCCTCCCTGAGTCCTCCCTGAGATCCTCCCTGAGTCCTCCCTGAGGTCCTCCCTGACGGCCTCCCTGTGACTTCCTGCTGCCGCTCCCGAGCCTCAGCCTTCATTCCGCGACTGCCGTCTGAGCCGGGAGCTCTTTGAGTTCTGAGGTTCTCCAGTGAGCGGCAGAGTCGTAGGTGCCATGGGAACAGCAGCGTCTGTGGCCACTCGGCCAGCGTGCGGGCAGCTGGGGACCCCAAAGTGCAGCTGATGTCCAGCGTGAGGGCCGTCCTCTGGGCACTGCCCCGGGGCCTGCCGTGGGGTCTGTGTGACTCTGGGTGGCGAGCGGCAGAGCTCGCCCGCGGGTGAGAGCAGAGGGTGGACCCAGGATCCAGGTGGCGGGTGGCCCTGCCAGCTGCGGGTCCCGCTGTCCCAGCTGTGGTTTCGTCCTTGGGCCAACCTAGTCCAGGGCTGGCCAGGCTCCAGGCCCGGGACGGAGCAGTGAGGGTGAGCTGGGTGGCCGGAAGAGCCACCGCCACCCTCAGAACCAGCTCACCTGTCACCACCACGGCCGCAGGACAGGGCTGTCACCACCACGGCCGCAGGACAGGGCTGTCACAGCGGCAGCCACAGCAGGCCACGACATTCCAGGGCAGAAGTGGGACACGCCTGGTGAGCCACGAACTGGCTGTGGGAGGGGCACAGGCTTAGGGGGAGTGGCCCCACCCAGGGGGCTTGGGAGGACTTTGTGGGAGGGTCCGGCCTCTCCCTCACGTCAGCCCCTCTGTGGGGACATGGGTCGGGGGTCACCAAGCCAAGGGGCCAGCAGAGCCACCTCCAGGTCCCTCTGCACCACCACTTGCAGAGCGGCGAGAACTCAGAGCCATCGCCCCACACCTGCGGCTGGAGGGGGTGAGGGAGTGCACGAGAGAGCGGGTGGGCAGCGTGCCTACGGTGTGTGTGTAGGACTGTGTGCGCACGTGCGTGGGTGCGACTCTGCGTCTGCTGCGTGTGTGGGACCGTGTGCGCACGTGCGTGGGTGCGACTCTGCGTCTGCTGCGTGTGTGGGACCGTGTGCGCACGTGCGTGGGTGCGACTCTGCCTCTGCAGCGTGTGTGGGACCGTGTGCGCACGTGCGTGGGTGCGACTCTGCCTCTGCAGCGTGTGTGGGACCGTGTGCGCACGTGCGTGGGTGCCCAGACCTGGTGAGTGACAAGCCCCAGCACCTTCTCATGAGCTCTGCGACCTCCAGAGCAATCCCTCAGCCACCCAGGAAGCCAGCAGAGGGGTGGCGACGTGCTGTTTACCCACAGTGTCTGTCGCGTCAGCGTCCCAGCGCCTGGCCCAACCCCAACACCCAGTTCTGTCCCTGCACCTCACTCGCAGGTGTGTGCCGGGCCTCGGCGCCCGAGCCGCACTCAGGAGGACGTGTGGCGCGCCGTGTCCTCTCGTAGAATCATACACAGTATATTCCGATCATACGCACGTGCATGTGGCACAGCCAGCCCGTGCTGGGCCCAGGAGCTCCTGGGATGCCAGAGCCCTTCATAAAACGGTGGTGATCTGCAGGTGGCCGTGCACGCCCCCGCCCCGGACTCTGAGCCTTCTCTGGATTCCTCACAAGCCCCACCACGTGTAAACGCTACGTGAACAGCTGCTCCCTGGGCTCTGCTTGGGTAGAGGTGACCCAGGTCTGCGCATGCCCGGCACAGACACGAGGGTTTCCTGGATCGCTGGAGGCCGGCCCAGCACGGGACACTTCAGTCTGCGGCCTGGAGTCCGTGGTGTGGGACTGCGGAGGTGGCGAGGGCGGCCAGGGCAGCACCGGCACCCCTCTGGCGGCACCGGTGGGTTCTGGGCACACCCACGGACTACGCCCGCTCCTCTTCCCTGGGTTCTCTCCCCGTCAAGGAGCAGCCCCAGCCACCCGGGCAGGAGGAGGGAGAGGGGCCAAGGCCTCGCCCCGCCTGCCCTCAAGGAGCCCGCGTCTGGGGGAGGCGGGGTCTCCCGGGCTCTGTGTTCATTCTCAGTCTGCAGCGACTCAGAGGAAGGGGACACCCCTCACTGCAGATGGGAGAGGGCGGCAGGGGCAGAGATGGGCTGCCCAGCGGGAGGGGAGAAGACGCGTCGGCAGAGGCAGCGCCGGTGCTGCCCACCCAGCTCCCGCCCAGCTCCCCGCCTCCATCCTTGGTATTGAGGTGCTCTCCCAGGGCAGAGGCAAGGAAGGGAGGGGAAAACCCAAGTCCCCCATCTTGGTGTCACACCTGTCCCCAAGCAGAGAGGAGAGGAATGAGGCCCTGGGCAGGGGCGGTTGGGGCACCCTGAGGGCTCCGAGGCCACCTGGTGCTGGGTGCTGCCCTGGCCTGGTCCCGACTGCCCCAGAGCCCAGGAGAATCTGCTGCCTTGTTGGACCAGGAGGCTAATGGTTGGGCCTGAGGGGGAAGAACTCCATCCTCTGGATTTCAGACCCTGACACAGAGGAGGGAGGGGCAGCCGTCACAGAGGCCAGGGCTGCTGGAGGCCCGCTGCCAGGGTGGGACCTAGCAATGCCCCCAGCCCCCAGCCCACCAGCATTCAGGGACTCCCAGGGGGTTGTGAATTGTCACAACCCCCTCTTCCCCCCGCAACCCCAGGTCACCTGTGTCGGTGGCAGACTGTGCGGCCCTAAGCACAGGCTGGTGGCCTCTGCTAGGGCATTCTGTGGAGTACTCAGCAAGCCAGCGGGCCACCATGCAGAGGGCATCGAGGGCAGCCAACATCACCAACGGGCATTGGAACAAGGCTGTGCAGAAACATGACCCTGGTTGGCGGTCGCAGCGCCCTTGGTCCCTGCCCACCAGCATGAGGCCTGAGCCCCTCCCCCACCACAGGGGCCCCACCACCCAGGCGCCTCGGCCTCGAGGGACACTTCCTGGCTCCAAGCAGACCCTCCCCCAAGCCCCAGATGCCCGGTGCTCTCGCCCACCTCTGCCCGCTGCCCAGGTCCTGCCCAGCTGGCTGTGCGGCTCTCATTTTGGTCTGTCGGAAGACCACCACTCTGGACGCAGGTGGGAGGAGCCCAGTCAGACGGTGGCAGTAGGCGTCTGAGCACGTTAGTGCGGCACAGAGAGGGCCTCCTCAGGGGCGGGGGCCAGCAGAGGTGGGCAGAGCCTGGGCAGGGACGCGGGACCAGCAAGTCCAGGTGCCCGCTGAGGCCAGCCAGTCCCCAGGAAAAGCAGGGGGGGCAGTCCCCTGCTGCGGCTCTGGCGAGGCGGAGGCAGGGCCAGCGGAGGAGGGAGTCGAGAATGTGTGGCCGAGACGGCAGGCCGAGCAGCAGAGGTAGGGTCAGGGCGTGGGCGTGGCCTCTCGCCCTGGGCAGCCCGAGCTCTGCACCCGCCTCTGGTCAGCATCACCCCGAAGTGCCTGCTGCGGGTGGCTGTCTGGGCCGGACAGGGCCAGGTGGGCCAGGTGGCCGCTGCTCTCGCCGAGCTGCCCACGCCCTGGAGGGGCGCGCCTCCGCCACTTGCAGTGAGCACAGGCAGAGCGCGGGCCCCCTCCTGGGGATGGAGGCGCTCACGCGGCCTGGACAGGAGCCCAGGCCGTGGCCCAGCCTCTACAGAAATGCTCCCCGGGCCTCCACAGAGGGGCTGGCCTTGCAGGGGCAGGCAGTGGACAAAGAGGGCACTTACGCCAGGACTGGAGTACAGTCCTTGATGGAAATAGTCCAGGCCAGGGGACCCGCCACAGTGGGGACCAGGGAGGACATCGAGGCCAAGACCACAGAAGGGAGAGGGAGCAGCTACAGAGAAGGAGGGGTGGGGCCTCGGGCCCCGGGCAAGGGGTGCCTGGGCTGGAGCCGAAGGTCATTCCCAGGCACAGAGTGGGCTGTCCAGGTCCACCTCGAACCTCAGAACGGGGCTTGTTTGGGAACAGAGTCTTCACAGATGGATCAGCCAAAATGGAGTCAGCTTTGGTCTCGGGGGACAGCTGATCTTGCTGCCGTCCTATGAGAAAAGGAGGGACCCGCAGGAAGGAGGTGGCTTGTGGAGACAGAGACAGAGACGGGAGCGAGGTGGCCAGCAGTCCAGGGCTGCCCGAGGCTGCCGTGAGCTGGGCGAGGCAGGAAAGACGCGCTGTCTGAGGCAGGGCGAGCCGGGCACTGCTGCAGCCTGACTTTGACTTCCGGCCTCAGAACTGTGGGGGAATAGATATTTCCACATCAAGCCACCTGGTGTCTGGTCACTTGTCATAGCCAGGGTGACCTCGGGGAGGTATGTGGGGAAATGGAAGGTGCCGGGAGGAGCAGGAGCGTGGAGGTGGAGGCGAGGCGGAAGGACCATTGTGCAGCGAAGTCTGGACTGTGAGGGAGACCGAGAGGGGAGAGGGGCCGTGGGGCCAAGGGAAGATGGAGGCCCCCAAACATGGCCAGGGGAAGGGGTGGCTGATGCACTGCAGGAGCCCTGTGTGGGGAGATGGCTTAAATTGCGGTTGACTATGGGCCATGGAGATTTGGGCATTGCCGCCTTCCGTAGTCTCACAGGACTTGGCCCAGGATCTCGCAGGACTTGGCCCGGGATCTCGAGTGACTTGAGCCGAGATTGCTGATCGGGTCTGCGCCATTTTTTTTGGTGGTGTGTGGTGCGTGTTAGTCGTTGTTAGAGCCAGAGAGAAAAGTTATCAGAATAAAAAGCTGTTTGTTTCCAGTTCGCCTCTGAACTTCTTCCCGCGGCTTCGTTGCTCCAAGCGGCCATTGCTTCAGGCAGCAACAATGCACTAGAGAGAGAAATGCTTATTTATTCATTCAACAAACACTGTGCATCTACTAAGTGCCAGAAACTGACCGGGGATACAGGAGTAGACAGCAGCAGCAAAGCCCTCACCGCCGGGCGCTTAGCTTTTGCACAGGAGATAGGTAAGAAACAGGAACGAATTCAAACAATTAAATTGAGTTATAGATCAAGAAGTGCTGGGCTGCAGGGAGGAGGGGCGCGGGGCTGGTGACCCGTGGACTCGGGGTTGAAGTGGCCATAGGGACCAGACCACAGCACACCCAGGGCCCTCCTCAGCTGCTGCCCCGTGGCGCCTGCCCGGGCCAGGCCCTGACCGCTGATGCTTTTCCACCCAACGCAAAAGCCTCAGCCACGCTGGACTCGGGGTCCTCCCAGAGTCCTTCCGGGACTCTGCTTCCTCTCCAGCCGGGAGAGCACGGGTCAGGGGCCACGACAGCTGTGCACCGGCCTTGCTGGGGACCCCAGCCTCACCCTCCCTCTACCCACACCTAGTCCAGCGGACACCTCCTCAAGGGCTCTCAGAGCGGCCCACTCCCCACTGCCCTTGGTGCTGGGTGCTCTCCGGCGATGCCCTCGCCAGCGCCCTGGCCGCCGTGCTGGCCCACTCCTGCCTGCCCTGCTCTCCAGTGCTGTCAGGGTCACCTCTGAAACAACCAGCTGACCGCCCCTCTGCCCAGCTCCTCCCCAAGACCCCTCTGCCCCTGCCTCAGCAGCTGCAGGGTGACCGCCAGCTACCTGCTCACCGCCCTTCCCTTCAGCAACCGGAGCCTTCAGCAGTGCGAGTGGCGACGTCCCTGCCTGCTCCGCGGCGGGCAGGAGCCGCCCAGGGTCACTCCCTGAAGCAGCGCCCTCTGCTTCTCTACTCCACTGGCCAGCAGGGCATGGACGGTGGGGTGGCCAGCTGCAGGCAAGCCCATCAGGACGGCACGGCATGTCGGGGTGGCCACGCAGCAAGCTGGAAGGGCCCTGGTCTCCAGGTGGCCTGTGGCACTGTCCCCTGAACCTCCGGATACCTTCCTGCCGCAGCTGCCACATGAGGGACAAATGGAGCTCCTCTCGGGTGTATCCCGCCGCCACCTGGTCTCTGCTGGGGACTGGCGACAATCTCGCACGGCTTCTGGGTTTTCCTAACCTACCAGACCCCAGCCCTGCATGGCGGCCCCTCGCCAGCCCGCACTTCGTGACCCTGGCACGTCCCCCGCTGGCTGCCCGGGCTCTGCCTCCTGCCCAGGCCCTCGCACAGGCCGTTCCTTCTCAGGGAAGCTCACCCTCTCCGCGTGCCTGCCTGCCCCTGGCCAGCTCCGGCTGGTCACAGCCCACATGCGCCTTTCTCGGGGGACCCGCACAGACGCCCCGGCTGGCATCAGGCCCTGGTTGGAAGCTTCCCTTCAGCCACATAATTAATCTGCTAATTCACTTGGCTCAGGTTCCCATTTGTGTTTACTATTATTATCATCATTATTAATCTGCTTAAGGCTACGTTGTGGTTGGAACCATTTGTTCAAGTCCTAACCCTAAAGCCCTGTGTGTGGCCTTCTGTGGAAACAGGGACGGAGCAGATGTGACTGAGCTGAGAGGCAGTCACCAGGGCGGCCCTGGTGCACAGCTGCGGCCACACGAGGAGGCGTCTGCCCAAGACAGAGTGGGGTGAAGACACGGGGACGGGTCACGGGACAAGGCCGCGTGATGGCAGAGGCAGAGGCTGTGGTGACGCAGTGCCAACAAGGGACCCAGAGGACTCTGGAGCCACCAGACGCTGGAAGAGGCAGCAGGCCCCCGAGAGCCCCCGGGGGAAGGTCTCTGCGGACTCCTGGGCCGTGGACAAAGCCACCAGTCTGTGTCAATCTATCACGGCAGCCCCGGGAACCTGCAGCCTGCCCAGATGGCCGGCACCCCGAGGCCAGGGCTGCTGGGGCTCGTCCGCCCTGCATCCCGAGAGCCGGGCAGCAGGGAGGCCTCCTGGAGAGCAGCCGCCGGGCGGCTAGTGCCTGCTGACTGACCGTGGGTTGTCGTGAAACGTGACAAGGACGCGTCTCAGAGGAGCCTTGCCGACGGGCGGGATGAGGCCAGTGGAGCCTGCGGCCACCAGCGCGGTGACTACCCTGTCCTGCCCTGCCCTCGTCCCCCTCGCCTCTCTCCTTCCTCGTTCCCCTCCTCCTTCCTCTGTCTCTGCCCCCTGGGACCTGCCTGGCACCCTCAGACCCGTACTTCCTGGTGGCCCAGGGACTGGTGGACTCCTGCGGCCACCCATGTGGCCAGCCTCTGCCTTCACACCCTCTACCTGGGCCTGGCCCGAGCCCAGGGCAGACGGAGCTGGTCTTTGTCCCACCCTCTCCCTCTGCGAGGACACCGCCACGGGAGCCGCAGTCTCCACCCACAGTGAGGTGCGTCCATCGGGAAGGTGCAGGCGGCTGCCCTCGTGGGTGGGTCTGTGGGGCGTGGGCCCATGGTGGGCCGGGGCCACGTGGGGGGTAGGGTTTGCCCTGAGCTAGCTCTGCAGAGGAGGGCCTGGGCCACGTGCACCCACCCCCCTCGAGGCCCTTGGCCACTGTCCTGCACATGCCCATGGGGACAGGGATGGCACCACCGTCACACCATGGGGTGGCCCAGGGACTTGCCAGTCACTTCATTAAAGCCCTGGTGTGGGGGTGGCACTCAGGAGAGCCCTGGAGACCCAGAGACGCACTCGGGGGACTCTGGGCACGTACCAGATGTGGCCTGAAGCAGGGCTCAGGGGGTCCAGAGTGGGAAGGCCAGGAGAGTGGGCAAGGGGGCACAGCCGAGGGACCTGGATCTGACGTTGGGGTGACAGCAGACTCACAGAAGGTGCCACCCTCAGGAGTGCACACTCGGCTCAGCCTGTCCACGTGTTGGGCAGCCACCACCCCACAGTTCCGCCTGGCCTGAGCTCTCTGCAGGGTGACCCCTGCCTCCGCACCTCCCTCGCCCGCCTGGGCTGAGTCCCTGGAGACGCGGGGCCGGAGTTGCCATGACAACGCCTCTCCTCTCCAGAAGGTTCCTGCGCACGCTTCCTCGGCTGGCTCTGCTCTGGGGACACTGCAGGGTGGCTTCCCTGAAGGAGACGAGAGGCCAGACCCAGCCCCCTGCTCCTGGGGCTTGGAGCCCCGTCCAACCCCAGGGAGGGCCAGGCGTGCCTGCGGCCCTGGTCAGCACCCAGCTGGGCCGTGGGCCGGGGCTGAGGCCTCCGCACCTCCAGTAAAGGACATTCCATCATGAAGCCTGGGGGGAGAGAAGGGAGCCCAGGGAAACCCAAAGCCTACAGGTGGGGTGTCTAAGGCCCCCAGGGTCATTGCCCCGGGTGTGGACCAGGCCTGCTCTCCATGGTGGCCCTTGGATCTTGGGTGGGGACCCTGGCTATGGATTTAATGTGAGTTGAGCGTACCCCCAGGGCTCCTGTGCAGGGGTGGCCCTTAGCATGGAGCTGTTGGGAGGGGGGCTATGGGGGGCAGACCAAGGGCAAGGCCAGGAAGAGGGAGGCCGCTCTCTAGTAGCCCCTGGTGGGAGGGCCAGGTAGGCCCCGAGGGCTCTCTGGCCCCGTCTGGGATGCGGCCTCTTCCTCCCTTACCTGTCCCCTGTTGTGCCGCCACCTGCCTCGGGTCCTCCCAGAGGCTCAGCTGATGCCCCCACCCCATCGGAGACCTGGGACCTGCAGAACTAGGAGCTGAATAAAGCTTGATTTGCCGTGACCCCCGCCCTGACCCTCGCCTGCCGGGTGACTCACCACGGTAACGTGGAACCAACCAGCACGGCTCCTGGGGACTTGTGGCCAGACCCAAACCACAGCCACACCAGCTGCCCAGATCCAGGGGTCGCCTGGGAGAGGCCCAGGATGTGAGAGCTGGGCCCCGGCTAGGACAGGAGGGGCACGCGGAGACCCACCCGCGCTGCTGCTCAAGTCCCAGAAAACAAGGCACAACACGCGGCTTCCTTCTCCAGAATCAGGTGGACAGGACGGACAGCCTGGACAATCCCAGGGACACAGAAGCCTCTAACCACGTGGCCTTCCTGCCCGGGGATAAGGCCCCGTCACATATTTGTTCTGGGAAACCCTCTCTCCCCAGCCGGGGCTAGTCAATCCCGACTTTTAAACAGGGGCTGTTAAATGCCAATAGCTTTGATTTTACATTTAAATCAAGTTGAAGGCTTTCCAGGCTCCTGAGAGGAAACGCTGGTCAGAGGACTCGGCTTTTCAACCGGTTTCTTTCAGGAACTCTTTTAAAACCATAACTGCCACTTATAAATTATAGATTCTGTCCCTGGCCTCTCATGTTCAGTTACATAACCTTGTTATGTTAACATAAAAATTAAACACGAGAGATGAATCAGCTAAATTGGATTCACTTATATGGATCAAACGCTGCAGCCCGACCGGGAGCCAGAGGCCCTAAGTGCAGCCCGGGAGGAACCGGCCTCCTGGGTGGGTCTGGGTAGGGTGGGGAAGGAGGGGCCTTCAGGGTCGCCGTTCTGACCGGTAGCCTGACAAGTTCTCACAAAGCGAGGAGGGGCTGCTGGGGCGCGGGGGAGACCCCAGTGCCTAGTGGGCACCTGGGCGGTTCTGGGGCATCCTCCCTCCTGGCGAGGCCATTTCCAAGCCTCTTTTCATACATCATCTCCGCTGGCGCTCCCAGAGCAGAGCGGGGCGGGCGGAGGCAAGGTCCTTTGTCCCAGTTCTGCTAATTGAAGTGCGGAGGCCGAACCGGCTCCCGGGCCCTCCACGACCACGGGCCTCCTCCAGCGGAGAAGAATTAAATCAAGCCGCCGATCGCCCGATCGTTACTAGTCTAGACAGGGCTTGGACCTCGCCCGCCGTCCAGGGTCCAGCCCCTCCGCCCGTCCACCCCGCACTCTGGGCTCCAGGCGCCCCGGAGCCATCCCTCGTCCTTCCCGGGATGCCCCCTCCTGAAGCCCTGTCCTCCGCCCTTTGGGGCTCAGCTTGGACACTGTCCCCAGAGCCCTCAGGACTGGGCTCAGTGTCCTCCTCCGTGCTCAGGACGTCCTTGCCTTTTCCCCCGCAGCCCGTTGCTCCACTTACACAGCCATCTTCCTGCCCGGGACCCCCGGACCCCAGCCCCTGGAGGCAGCTGGGCTCGTCTGGGCGTCTGCAGCTGCACAGCAGGGCCGTGTGCGTCAGCCATGAAGCATGGACACGCGGCAGGCAGGACCTCAGCCACAGGCGTGGGGGGTTGCTTCTCAGCGCTGTCCCCAAGACTGTCTCAGTGTTGTCCTTCTAGGTCCTCTCGGCGCGGCCTTCTCCCTGGAGAAGTGTGCTGCTCTGCTGGCCTGGCCTCACAAACACTGGCCCCCGTGCTCTCCAGAGCCAGCGCCCGAGGTCTGACCTGACTCCACGGTGTCCCTCGGCCCACTGTGGTCACCTGCGCCTTTTGCAGGAGGAGGGAGCACCACTGTCCTGGACGATGCTGGGCGTGCCCAGGAGGGCCGGAGCAGGGAGGAGCATGGGGTGGCCTCCTGGGAGTGCCTCTGGGGGCAGAGGCAGCAGGAGGAGCTCTCCCTGCATGGCAGGGTGGGGCTCTGCCACGGTCAACACTGCGGGGTCTGCTGGGCTCTGAAGCCCGGTGGTTAGGGTCGGGAGCTCACGTGGGGGTCTGAGGAGGTCTGATGTGGCGTTCCCAGGGGAGCTTCCCCAAGTTCTCCAGTGTGACATCCATCAAAAGCTACTCTCAATGGCAGGTGCACTCCGCAGCCAGCACCAAGTGGCCACTCGGCAGGGCGTGGGATGGTTTCAGAGCTACCTGCCAGCGCAAGGCTGAGAAGACAGGCCCAGGCAGGTGCCTGGAGATGGCACGTGAGGGCAGGCCCCTCTGCCATCCACATGTGGCTGTCTTCCCATGGTCTGCAGGGACCTTGGGGAGCTGCCCTTCTATGGTGGAAAGCAGCGTCCAGTCCCGATAGACTGAAGTTGACCTCAATCTGGTCCCTGCCCTTGGCACTGGGCAGACCCTGGTGCCCATGTGATGGTGGACACAGCCCCAGGGATACTTCCAAGGCAGGGTCATTAGAAGCTCACAGCTGCCGCCTGGGCTTTTGGGAGATGGGCTCTTGGGATTCCTGCTTGAGGGGTTGGGTCAGACACCCTGTTACAGACCTGATGCCCAGGCACCACCTCACCATGAAATCCCAGCCCCTGGGAGACCCTGAAGGATGCAGACCTTGCAGAGAGAGCACGTGCGGAGCCCAGAGCTGGGGCCCAGGGCCTGAGCGACCCATGGACACCACCAGCCAGGGGCAAACCCCAACGTCGAGTCTTCCTCACGTCTCAAGTGCAACCCCAGACCGTGAGCACAATAACTGAGCTCTTCCCAGCCCTGAGCTTCTGAGTGGTTTGTGCTATAGCAACAGATCCCCAGAGCCAGAGCCCAGACTCCCCCCGTGCGGCGGTTCAGAAGGATTAGAATCCCGAAGACAAGCATGATTAGCACCAGCTCCACGAAACCCCCCCACTTAGTCTCCATTTTTTTTCCCAGTAAATGTCATGCTCCAAGGGAGGATAACCAAGGAAAGTTCAAAGTAATGATATCAGAAATCTGCTTCTTTTTTTCTCTTTTGACATTTTATTGTGATATGAAGGCAGAAGATGAAGGCCCTGATGGGTATATTTAGTTCCTTTTGTTGTTGAGTGTTCAAAGGTAGTTGTGTGTTGCCCTGATTAGCACCACGCATGCAGATCCCTACGCTGCTCCCTCACCTCGCTGAGTCCTGCTGCAGCCGGACCTGGCCGCCTCCGGGACCAAGCCTCTCATCAATGGCTCCCTTTTCATGAGCCCAGGAGCTTGGCTCAGTCAGAAACGCCCCTGGCTCCTGCTGGTGCCTGGCCTGGACGGCCCCACGCCTGCCCCTCGGCAAGGACACCATTTCCTAGAGGTCTCTAGAGCGCAAGGGACTGCTGGGATTCAGTGACCACTCTCTCTGTCACACGACTCTCTGGGAACCAATGGGGGCCCGTGATTGTCTTAGTCACATGACTCTCTGGGAGCCAATGGGGGCCGTGGTTGTCTTAGTCACACGACTCTCTGGAAGCCAATGGGGGCCGTGGTTGTCTTAGTCACATGACTCTCTGGGAGCCTGCAGGAGCCCTGTTTGGGGAGATAGCTAAGATTGCGGTTGACTATTGGGCCATAGACATTTTTGGGCATTTCCGCCTTCCGTAGTCTCACGGGACTTGGTCTGGGATCTCGCGGGATTTGGTCGAGGATCTCGAGAGATTTGAACGGTGACTCAGCAGATCGAGCTAGCGCCATTGCTGCTCGGGCGCATGGGAAGAGACCAGAGAGAGAAAAAGACAGGGTTATCGCTATTGTATAGATACATTGTAGTTTCTTGTAAGATTAAAGAATATTTTCGTCTCCATCCTGTCTCCGGACTCCTTCCCGCGGCGCTGTCGTTCCAGGCTGCAATCCCTTTCTGGCGACAACAGGAGCCAATGGGGCTTTCGCTTCAGTTACGTGTCACTCAGGATCCAATGGGGGCTGCTGAGCCCCGGGGGCCCCCGCGGAGACTCTGCTCTGGCGCAGCCCAGTCCAAGGGACAGCAAGGCCTGAACAGGGTCTGGGCTACCTCCTTCCACCCTGGCAGATGCCCTCCTGCCCTGGCCAGTGCCAGAGGGTGGCCCCTCCCTGGGAAGGGCGGGGCTGCACACAGAGGCCCGGCTCTCTGCGGCTGCGGCTGGTCAGCCTCTTCCAGGGGCCAGCAGTGGCTGCCTGTGGCCCTGGTCCTCGGCAGGACAGGAGCGTGCTGCCTGGAGAGGAGGTGCCCGCGGCAGGGAAGGCCTGCAACAGGAGAGGCACTGGGCCTCCTGGGCCCGGCCTGCACTCCCCAAGGCCCGGGGCTGACCCAGCACTAAAGTGAGCCTGAACGGGCAGCCTGCCTGCCACTGGGCGGCCAGCATCACCACGCTGAACTGAGCTTCTAAATTACGAGTGGCATTGGTTGGGTCTTTCCTGGCCAGATGGCCCTGGAAGGCAGGTCACAAGACAGCTATCAAGGGCACTGGGCCTGGGGTCCCTTCCACAGTTGACTCAGATCCGTCTGGCCCGGAATCTCACGGCCACTGTTCCCCTGCCCAGAGCTTCCAAGGACGCTTCACCTGGACGGAGGTGTGTGCTCCCTCCCTCTCCTCCTGGGACAGGCAGTGACATGCCCACACCCAGTTTTGAGTTAAACCCTGTTTCCCACTTGTCCCCAGTGACCTCCATCCCGTCAGTCATTTGGCCTCTTGGTTGTAAGTCTTCTCTTTAAAAGGGACAGTGAATGGTCCCCACACTTCACAGGGACTGTGGGAGGTGACTGGTGTCTGAAGAGGGTGCTGCCGTCCGGGGCGTCTTGCTTTTGGAGGAGAAAGGGGCACTTGCTGCGAGGTGCACACTCGGGTGGGGAGCCGGGAGGGCCAGGGAGGGCCAGCCTGGATCTGTTAGGGTCCACTCCATTCTCATTTAACGGGGGCATTTTAAGTGTTTTTCAAGGGCAATGCATTCATGTCAATGTCATTCTCTGATGAAGCCATCCAAAATCAAGTTGTTAAAAAAGAGCCAGGGAGAAAAGTTTTATATAAATCAAATCTTGGAGGTAGAAGTCTGTGTGCTGACACTCGGAAACCCAGGTGCCACTGTGGGACCTCTGCTGGCGCTGCTGGGAGGAAGACCAAGATGGTGTGTCAGCGTCCCCTGCGTCCCCAGACCTCGCCACCAGTCCCACAGTAATGACATATGGAGACCCCAAGCTCCTTTCACGTTGAGTATACTGGAGTCCCTTAACACCTTTAGCTTAACCCCCTCAGACTGGAACCCGCCCCAGCTGGTCCACTCCTGAGCATCACGTCCAGGGAAGGAGGGAAGGGCGCAGGTGGGGCCTGGATTTGCTGTCTCCTCCCGTGTTCCTGCATAAATATTGGAGCCCCGACTCCGCACCTCGGACCAGTGGTCTATCAGGATATTCCAGGAAAAATTATCATAGTCAATCAGGTGCATTTTTAAAATGGGAGGATGATGAAGGACATAGGAACGTTTTCTTTACCTAAACCTACCAGGGGGACATTTTACAACAAATGGGAGTACACCTTGCAACCAAACCTGCAGGTGTTAAATGTGAAAATATACAGTAGTCTTAACCCTGAAAGAAATCATTATCAAAAAAGTACGGGGTTTAACCCTAAAAGAAATCATTATCATATAGGAAAAAGACATTTTTCTTCGGGGCCACTGAGAAAATAATTTTAAAAATACCATGCCTATCTAAAGAGAAATACAAGCGCCCACCTGTAGGACAATTTAGAAGCAGGACATATAGAACCAATTCCCCCATATTTGTGTGATCTTAGACAAATTAATAAAACCATTGCAAGTCATGGGCCCTACTCAACCTGGACTGCTGATAGTAGCTATTCAAAAAGTTTCATTCCCTACATCCTCTGGATGCCCCCAGGTTTGCTTTTTCAGTTCCTTCTATGAACAATAATGGCCCTGATCAGAGATATCAATGGAAGGTTTTACCACAGGGAATGGCTAATAGCCCCACCATATGCCAAATATATGTGGACAAGGCTATCCAACCCATTAAAAATAACTATCCAAACCTCATGTGTCTACATTTACATGGATGATATTTTACTGGCCCACCCTAATCAAAAATCTTATTTAATATATTCAGTGACATGGTAGAAAAATTTTAAAAAATACGGATTATAATATAGCAGAAGAAAAAGTTCAAACCAGATCTCCCATATTATATTTAGGATTTAAAAATCATGGATACTTTTGTTAGACCCAAAAAAATTTTAATAAATAAAGAACATTTAACCACCCTCAATGATTTCCAAAAACTGCTGGGTGACATTAATTGGCTTCGCCCTACACTAAACCTCACTACTGGCCAATTAAAACCTTTATTTGATATCCTTCGAGGGGACCCTGATCCATCCTCACCGCGAACACTGACTCCAGATGCTAGGAAAGCTTTAAAGTTAGTAGAAAAAAGCCATTGAAGGAGCTCATTGTGACAGATTTGATTTAACTCAACCGCTGATGTTGATTATTATTTCTTCACAATATACACCCACAGGAGTATTTTGGCAACAAGGGCCTTTATTATGGATACATTTGCCTGTCTCTCCTAAAAGCATAATTGAGTCTTATACCTCCATGGTGGCTAAACTTATTCTTCAAGGACTTAAAACTTCTACTAAAATATTTGCATTCACCCTGCTAACTATTATTACTCCCTTTTCATCGTCACAGATTGAATATTTATGCTTCAACGATAATGACTGGGCTTATAGCTAGATGCTCTACCTCTGCAAATTTTGATAATCACCTTCCTAAGTCTCCTATATTATCTTTTTGTATTAATCATCCTATTATATTTCCACAGGTAATAAAACAATCAACCTATTCATTTAATGTATTTTACAGATGGGTTCCTCAAATGGTACTGCTGCAATAGTCACTACAAAAGAAAATATGACTTACATAACTGCACACAAATCAGCTCAACTAGTGGAATTGGAAGCTGTGGTAAGAGCTCTGGAAAATTTTAGAGACCAGCCCATAAACATTTTTTCAGATAGCCACTATATTGTACAAGCCGTCCCAAAATTAGAGTTAGCAGGACCAATAGCACCTCATACTCCAGCTTTTAAATTGTTTTATCATATACAAAAACTTTTGTGGGCAAGAAAAGAACCTCTATTCGTAGGCCATATTAGAGCACATACTAATTTGCCTGGCCCCCTCAATGAAGGTAATCAAAAGGCTGATGAACTTACAAAAACAATATTTATACTTTCAGCACTACAACAAGCTACTTTATTTCATTCCCAGTTTCACGTCAACAGCACCACCTTGCAACGTAGGTTTAAAATCACAAAAGAGCAAGCCAGAACAATTGTAAAAGATTGTAAATCTTGTATGACACATTTGCCCAAATCCTCATTTTGGTGTTAACCCTAGAGATTAATGCCCAATCATTTGTGGCAGATGGATGTTACTCATGAGCCAAGCTTTGGAAAATTGCGATTTATTCATGTAACCATAGATACATGTTCAGGCATGATTTTGCTTCCTTACATTCTGGAGAAAAGTTAAAGATGTCACATCTCATTGTTTACAAGCTTTTGCTGCATTGGGCATCCCCAAAATGCTTAAAACAGATAATGGCCCCGCATATAACGTCCTCATCTTTCAAACAGTTTTGCGCAAAATTCAACATATCCCATAAAACAGGCATCCCATACAATCCTCAGGGTCAGGGCATTATTGAAAGAGCAAACCGCACACTGAAAATTATGTTTATTAAAACAAAAAGAAGGAAATTGGAAAAGTCCTAAAGACAGATTGGCAGTTGCCCTGTTTACCTTAAATTTTTTAACTTTAGACTCTAATGGTTATTCTGCTGGAGACAGACATTGGAATCCACACCAACAACATAAACCCTTGGTTTACTGGAAGGATGTTCTTTCAGGTACATGGAAGGTCGTCAGATCCAGTGTTAATTTGGGGGAGAGGATCTGTTTGTGTTTTTCCAAAACACGAATCCTCTCCAATATGGATACCATCTAGATTAATAAAGCAGGTACCCACATCAAAATGATCAAGATGTAGTTGTTGAGGAATCAAGATTAATAAAAAAGGTACAAAATCAAGAAGACCAAGATGAAGATATAGAATGACTCCCTCAAAAGTAATCCTTCAAAATGTTTCACAACTCAAGAGTCATTCCTCCCGGCCGGGATGAGGAGAATCTCTCTTTAGTGTGCACACAATTGTATTTTTTTTTTTTCTTTTTATATACATTCTTATGTCTGTACATTTGTCTACATTTCATGTTAATGTGACGTCACAAATATATGTTTGTAATGTTTGTTCGTCTGTCCAGTGTGACGTCACAAAGAACAAAGCGCTTATGATGAAAAAGAATATATATATATATAAATATATATATACATATATATATATATGGATCCAAATAACTTTAATTCATTTTAGGTTGAGAGTATTCAATTTAGGTAAATAATTTTATAAATGAAGGTACTTTTCAATTTTGATTATAGGTATCCCTGGGGACTTCTCTTTAGCAAACAATATGACTAGTGCTATATAACCTAATATTTTGGTGTTTTGACATAAGATTGTTCATTTGTTATTAACTTCATTTGTTTAATAGCTGATTAATTTCAATTATCTCAACAGGTAAAAAATTGCTGTGTATACAGAGACTTGAGGGTTCCAGCTGACAAATTATTTCTCCAAAGTGCCTTTAGCTTTTCTTTAATCTATCTTTAATACAGTAAATACCCTCAGTCTTTCTTTCTTTTGTTCTCAATATGATATTTTGACAACTTATGTTTGTGTGAGCTCAAACAACAAATGTGTATGAGCAGAAATCAACTTTAATTTTCTAATCTAATAATTCTGTTTTTTAGTTTGACAACTCGACTCTTCACTCAGTGCTGAAATAACACTGCCTTTCCTTTAATAATTGATGCTTGAGTTTCTAGGTAGCGGGCCCTGAAGATTTGCGGGTGGCATTATCTAGATATAAAAAAGACGGTTGCTGCTATAGCTGCAGGGAAGGGACGGTTTCAGGTCACCACAAGCATCCCTGCTGCTCAAGCATCAAACAACCTCACCAACAGTGTGGCCTCTGCTCTTCATGCATGGGACCCTACATCAACGTGTTATAACAAATGGACATTTTGATCTTTCATTGTTTGGGACTTTACGGGACAATGACTTGCGGACATTTGTGAGAATTCTGTGTGTACTTGATGAAACTTAGGGCAAATAATTTGTTTAAACAATTTGATATGCTATAACAATTTGGCTCGTCCACGTTGCCTTAAAGCCGCAACATCCTCCTCACAATTGGGGTGTTAGTCTCATATCGATCAAAGGGCTCCATTGGATGGCGGTTAGCAATGGGGTAAGATCCCCAGAGGGGGACAACCTAAGACAGGCACAGTCGCACGGGACAGTCTCATGTGGCCATATCACAGACAGGAGTCAAGGGCACAGCCTTGATTATCCGGATGACGGGTAAGAATGTTGGCACATAGACGTCCTAGAGCATTACCTCTTTTAAAACAAAAGGGGGGAAATGCAGGAGCCCTGTTTGGGGAGATGGCTTAATTTGCGGTGGACTTACGGGCTTTGGCTTTGGACATGTTTGGGTCATTGGCGCCTTCCGTACTTGGCCCGGGATCTTGCGAGACTTGGCCTTGAGCGGAGGAGGTCGTGCGCCATTTTGGCAGGTTAGAGGAGCGTGGACGGCGTGTCGGGGTGTAGTTTAGAGCCAGGGAGAAAAGTTGCCAGAATAAAGAGCTGTTTGTTTCCAGTTCGTCTCAAAACTTCTTCCCGCGGCTTCTTTGCTCCAAGATCGCTTCAGGCGACTACAGTCTATCAGGAAACAGGGTCTTTACGGACATGGTTACGTCGGCACGGGGTCGCGCCTGGTAGGCTGTAACCCAGTTGGGACAAGGAACACGTGCTGATAGAGCCATCCAGCCCAGGGTGCTGCTGTGGCCACTGGAGCAGCGGACAGCGTGACCCTCCCGTGCAGAGAGGCGTGCCCGCCGTAACCACGGCCGTGGGGTGGAAATTCATCGGGCGACATGGAGTCACCCATCACCCACAGCCCCCAGAACGGCCCCACACGGCCCGCCTGCCTTCCCTCCAGGCCGTGCTTCTCGGCAGCCCAGGCAGGGCTTCCCACCATGGCTTGAGTCGAGGTCACAGACCGCCTGCCGCTGCCGGGCCCTCAGAGCTGGCCAACGTGACCACGAAAGGCCTTTCAAAACAGAGCTCTCCACCCGGCACAGCCCGGCCCTCCCGGGACCTGCGACGGAGCAGAGGCCTCCTGGGCACTCGGGTCAGACTGCTGACCCCGCTCTGCACGCCCCTGCTGGAGGCCCAGCTCCACACTCCTGTTCGACTCTGACGGTGTCTTATCAAAGCCACATGTTCCTGTCACAGGAATGTCACCAACCCAGCTGGCAGCCGTCCTGCTCGTGACCATTCACACACGGCCACGTGGGAAGCACTCCCCGTGAGTGAACAGCTGCACGTCTCCAGGCTGTGCGAGGCGGGACCTGGACTGTCCCCAAGAGGCTCCTGGGTCAGGTGACACAGTGACCGACGTGCAGGTGGAATGACTCACCTCATCGGTGGGTTAATCCAGTGCACTAGTTAATAATCTGAGTGGACTCCTGGGTTGTGACTGTAGGTGGTGGGTGTGGCTGTAAAAGGAGGCCACTGGGGCCAGGCCTCCCTTGGGGACTGTGTCAAGACGCTTGTGCCCCTCTCTCTCTCTCTCTCTCCCCTCCGTATCTCCCCACCCTTCCCAGCGGCCAGGAGCTGAGCACTCCCTCCACAAGGCCCTTCAGCTGACCACAGACTGAACCTCCAAAACCGCGAGCCCGAATTAACCCCCCCACGCCCCCGCCAGTGGTTCTTTTCCGGGTGTTTTGGTCGCAGTGCGGAGGGGCTGACGCACAGCTGCCTGAACAGAGCCCTGAGCCGGGACGCGTGGACAGCGGGCATTTCTCTGCTCCTGTAGGAGGCCAGAAGTTCAAGGTCGAGGTGTCAGCGGGGCCCTGCTCTGCCCAAGGCTGTGGGGAGGTGTCTTCCTTGCCTCTGCCACCTCCCAGTGGCTCTGCCGTCCGGGTGTTCCTCGGGTGTGTGGCCCTGCTCTCCTCTCTGCCTCCGCCCTCCCGCATCCTCTCCTCCTCTTATGAGGACAGCAGCCACGGGATTGGGGGTGCTCCCTGGTCCAGTATGGCCTCATCTTCACCTTGTCACATCTGCAGAGACCCTATTTCTAAACGAAGTCACATGCCGGACCCGGCCGTTGCAGCTGAACACGTCTTTCCGGGCACAAAGTCCAGCCCCACAACAGCAAGGTGACCTCGCCAGCAGCCTGGAGCCAGAGCTCGCCTGGCCCCGCAGGCGTGCCCAGTCACTCAGCCTCACCACGGTGTCTGCGACACCTGGAGGCTCGGAACTGGGGGACCGTGCCTCCCCTGACCCCACAGGCCCTTCGTGCATTGGAAATGCAGCTCCAATTAGGTGGACACGAGGAGTAGCGGGAAGCCGTCCCCAGGGCCAGCTGCTCTAATGAGGACACGAGAGCAATGGGCAGTAACGACAGGAGTCACGAGCGAGCCCGGGGCCCACGCGGGAGAAAGCTCCCTCCCCGCGGACCCGCCTGCACACGCCTTGGCTCAGGAGGGCTCCCGCTGCCGGGGAGCAGGGCAGGCCTCAGGACCTCAGTCTGCAGACCACAGGAGGCACACGGGGACCCCCCGTCACTGGCCTCGATGCTCGGACAGGCCCTCAACCCCCGCCAGCAGACCCCCAGTAACACCCCATAAAAGGTCACGCTGGCCTTGGAAGCCTGCGTGCCTGTTCCCACTGAACGGGAGCCCCCCACGTCCCCCAGAGCCTGGCTGGGTGAAGGGTGGAGGGGCTGTGCCCTTGCGTCCACCCCCACTCCCCAACTCGGCTCCACCCTGGTGGGGGGGCAGGTCACTCCACCTGCGCTGCCGGCGGAGGCCGAGAGGGAGGCTGCGTGCTGCGTGTTTGAGCTACAGCCCGAGCAGTCGATGCATAACCAGACGCAGCTGCCCCAAAGCAGGTGCACGTTCGGAGCCGAGCGGAGATGGGCGTTCGGAGCCCTTTAAAGAAAACCCACAAAGGCCCCGTGTCCCTCCCCGCCCCGGCACAGTTCTGCTCTCCCGGGCAGCTCTCAGCTCCGGAGAAGAGCATCTTCTGAGTAAAAGGAGGCAGTGGAAATGGAAGAAGAAATTTAAATATGAAACTTCAACTAAGCCCCTCTTTGATCACTCTCCCAGAACCAGCGGAGGGGCTGCGCCACTCAGCCATGAATCCCATCACCTCGCGGGCTCTTTAGGGGCGGGCTCGCCTGCCGGCAGCGGGGGTGCGAGCCTCGCGACCCCACCACAGCTCGGGGGGCCCTTCTGACGGGAGCGCGGCCCGCCCTCCGCCGCCTGCCCCCTCTCGCCTCCCGGGAGACGTGCTCTCCGTGGCTCTGCAGGTCTCCCAGCCGGCGCGGCTCCCCAGAGAGGGCCGCGGCATCTGTGGGCAGAGGGCCCCAGTAGCTTTGGCCTTATTTTGCAGGGCTCTAGGGGGTTCCTTTCTCAATTTTAACAAACGTTTCTCGTTGTCGTGCACTAAGTGTGCAAGGGTCTGAGGCGCGGGGTGCCAGTCCCACGCGTGTATCTGATGCACCACGGTCAGATCAGGTGACGGGGCCTTCCTGGTTCAAACCACCTCCTGCGACCTGTTTCAGGCACCTGCAGTCCTGAGGCAGGACGACATAAATGGACACCGACAAGTCACAAGCGGCCCCACAGCCACAGCACCTGGTCTGGGACGCTAGCCCAGCCCCCATGCTGCGTCCCCTCACAGGCCCGAGCCTGCCCCCAACGGACAGAGCTCATAGCTGTTTAGAGGGAGCACACACACACACACACACACACACAGTGTACACACGGGACACGCACACACAGACACGCGTACACATGGGCACGCATGCCTACCACACACACACATAGACACGCATACATGCTGCACACACAGGCACACTGACACGTGTACAGACACTTGCACACGCAGGCACACACACACCCTGTGACACACGTGTGCACACGCCCACACACACGTGTACACCTGCCATGGATTAGGTGCCCAGCAGATCTTCGGGTAGTGCCATCAGCCTCCCTGGGTTGGGTGTCGTGGCCAACCTCTGAGGAGAGCCCTAGGTTTGGGGGAAGGGTGTGGCTCTGCATAGCAGTGGGGGCTCCCCACGCAGGGGCGCAGGCGCTCTGCGGGCTGGAGCCTTACAATTTGTGGGAGATCAAAGTCTTCCCTTAAACAATTTAAAAGAAAGTATTTTGCTAAGTAAACCATGTTGCAAAGACTTTCAGGAGCATTGTTTGAATTATTAAGAGAATCGATTGTCCCCAGCCCCTGGAAGCACATTTGGATATGATTAATAGAACGTTACAAATCATCGCACGCCATTGCCGCAGGGCCCTGTGTTCCTGAACAATTTTGTTGGATGATGTCTTTGTTTCATTAGTTTGGGGATAAAAAGAATCTAACTAGAAAATGTTTTGAATCCTGAAATTTCAGCTTTCCTCCGACTCAGGTTTGCACACCGTCTTCATAGACTGGATGGGAGAGAAGAGCCCCAGGTCCCGTCAGCTCTCCACTGCTGCGACAAAGCACCTGAGGAAAACAACACAAAAGGAGAAAAGGTTTGTCTTGGCTCCTGGTTTCCCAGGTTTCCGTCCGTGGTCGGTTGGGCCTGCAGGGTTTTGCCATGGCCGGAGCGTGCCGTGGAGCAAGGCTGCTGGCCTTACCGAGGCCAGGAGGCAAAGTCCCCTGAGAGGTGCACCCCAGAGCCCTAGCTCCCCCTCCCTCCAGGCCCCACCTCCTAAAGCTCCCACCTCCTCTGGACCCGCCACCCAATGGGAATCCCGCTTCCACACATGGGCCTCGGGGACGTTGGAGCCCCGAGTGCAGCCATCTGTGTGCACACCACCCCTGAGTGGCCCTGCTCACCCATGATCCTCTGGACTGCCCAGGCATCCCGTGCTGGCTTTGCGGGGCTCCTGGGGGTGGGCTCCACGGGGTCAGCAGGGCTGGGCTCGGCTGGACAGCCCCACCTGGGCTTCCTTCCCCGGCTTCTCCAGGGCATGGTGGCCTCAGGAAGCACCAGGGGCGGAGGCCGAGGCCCCTCATGGGGGCGTCACCTGTAGGCGGGGCTGGGCCAGTGCCCAGGGGGGTGGCTAAGCGTTCCCTCTGGGCGCACGTGCGGGTGTGTTTCCTTTGTACAGGAGAGGGCCCCGGCGTGAGAGCAGGCAGGAGCCCTGCTCCCCTGAGGGCTGGAGCCGGGCCTCCGTCTTCCCCTGGCCTTGGCCTGGCCGTCCCTCTGTGTGCACCAGCTGCCTGGACCCAGACTGCAGCGGCACCACCAGCGCCCCTGGGTGCCAGCTCACAGATGGAGGGACTCGCCGTGACTCGAGGGCTGCAGGGGCCAAGACCTCCTGACCTCAGTGTGTGTGTGTGCACACGCATGTGTGTGCATGTGTGTATGTGTGTGTGTGCATGTGTGCGTGTGTATGTGTGTGTATGTGTGTATGTGTGTGCGGGTGTGTGTGCATGTGTGTGTGCATGTGTGTGTGCATGTGTGTATGTGTGTGTATGTGCATGTGTGCATGTGTATGTGTGTGCATGTGTGTGCGTGTGTGCGTGCGGGTGTGTGTGTGCATGTGTGTGTGCATGTGTGCATGTGTGTGCATGCGCATGTGTGTGCATGTGTGTATGTGTGTGCGTGTGTGTATGTGTGTGCATGTGTGTATGTACATGTGTGCATGTGTGCATGTGTGTGTGTGTGTGTGTGTGTGTGTGTGCTATTGGTTTTCTCTGTGGACCCCCGACTTAGGTAGCTCCTAGACCCACTTGTCATTTGCCCCACACCCCACACTCCCAGGTTCAAGGTGAGAGGAAAGGGACCGCGTCTCTTAACGGGGACTTGTGGTCATATTTAATCCCCCACAAAGTGTTAGCGCACCGACGGCCGCTTGGTGAAAAGAGAACTCCGTGACCTCTCCAGACTTAAATGTTGCCCAAGCTCCTCTTGCAAACATCACAGAGGAGTCTTTGGATAAGTTCCCCCATAATCCAGAATGTGGCTGTTCGGAAAGAAACTTCAAGGGAAATAACTTAAAAGAAAAAGAAGTATCCTTTCTGCATGAAATGAGGCTTTGTGTCAGTTTTTGCTCAAAATTCCTTCCCCGGGTGCTGTCAGATGAGCCCAGAGGACAGAGGGGGCCGAGCACGTGCCATGCCACCTCCTGGCTGTGACCTCTGACCTTGAGCCCAGGCTCACCGCCACGGAGCACCGCAGAGGGCCACAGTGGGCTCCCACGTGGCCTTTGTTAGCGCCGGCTGCGGCAGAGCGGCCAGGCTGGGTGGTTTGAGCAACTGAAATCCACGACCTCACAGTTCCAGAGGCTGAAGTCCAACATCAGGAGCACAGGCTGGTTCTCCCAAGGCCACTGTCCTTGCCTTATGGTGGCTGTTGTGGCATCCCCAAAGCTCCTGTTAATGCCAGAGTATTCAGAGGTGCGGTGCTGGGACTGTGAGGGCCGCGGCCTGAGCAGCCCACCCGGGTGGACAGCCTGACCGGGCAGGGGGGCGTGGCTGGAGGAGGGGCTCGCGGGGGCTGTGCGGGGCTGTCCCCGGAGGGTCCCCTCCCCCAGCCCCTTCCCCCTCTCTGCTCCCGGGTCCCCCTGAGCAGAGAGCAGCTTCTCAGCTGTGCCTTTCCGCCTCGGTGTGGCCTCACCTGAGCCCAGAGCAACGGGGCTGGCCTGCCCCGGACTGGACCTCAGAAACCTGGACGCAGAACAAACGTGTCTCCTCTGAGTGGCCCTCGTCAGGAATTGTGGCCACAGGGACAAAACATGGCCAACACAACAGCGTCTCCTCCCCCGTGTCCTCCCTTGGCTGTCCTGTCCTGACTGCTTCCTCTTCTAAGGACACCAGTCACACTGCCTTAGGGCCACCCCAGTGACCTCACTTTCACTTAATGGCTTCTGTAAAGACTCTGTCTCTGAACCTGGCCACACTCTGAGGTGCAGGGGTGAGGACTTACCATCCCAGGGAAGGGACGCCTCCTGCCGGGTGGGAACGCCATCACAAGCCCAAGCAAAGCGCTGACCGCGGACAGGCCTCTCTCCTCTGACCACATCCTGGGCACCATTCAGGGACACCAAGGCCCAGGGAGCCACAGAAATTAGAACAGAAGACGGGTGGCAGGTGGCTCTCCTTAGCTCTCGAGGTCAGCCCTGCCACTGGCTGGAGCCGTTCACTCTGGTCTGTGAAGAGCCAGAGACTCAGCTCAGAGGCCTGGCCTCCGTGGGGGCCGAGGGAGGCCTCTCCTCTCGTGGGGGGAGACGGACCCAAGGGAATGAGGCACGGCCCGCCAACTAGGCCTCCTGGTCTGCACCATGGTCTCCCGGGAAGGAGCCCAAGGGACCCTGGGAGGGGATTGTTACAGAGAACCTGCCCCAGGCAGGCGGTGGGGTCAGTGTGAGGACAGGGCGGCCCATGCTGGGGACAGGCTGCCTTTTGTCACACCCTCAGGGAGTCGGGGGGAGGGATTGTCACCATACTTACTGCTGCTGGCTGGCCAGGGCTGGACCCCTGGCTGGGCCACGGGCTGCCCCTTCTTCAGCCACGCGGGGTTGCTCGAGCACAGGGCCACCTCCTGTTTGGCCACCCTGGAGGAGCAGGGCTGGCCGGGAGCAGAAGGGGGTGTGGGGGGCAGGACTGGCCTCCAGCGTGGAAGATGGGGTACAGACCACGCAGTGCCCTCGTCGCCACGGCCCCCAAACATGCTTCTCTCCCAAGGCCGGGTGAGGGTGGGGTCTGCAGCCGGGCCCCCCCCCGCTCAGCCCCAGGAGCCCCCACGAGCAAGGCGTGGTGGGTGGCTCTCAGGAGGAAGGGCAGCGCTTTCTGTGCAGGGAAATAAAGACGCAGCAACGACGACGTGTCCTAGTCGGCTTTTTCTCTTTTCTCTTTTCCTTTTTTATAACCTGTGAAGCGACACGGCTGTGCCCCACGCTCCCCTCTGCAGAGGGAAGTCGCACACCACGGGCTGTGGGGGTCTGGTGTGAGCAGCATTCGAGCCTGGGACCCACCCAGAGAATGTCAGTGCGAGAAGGACGCGCGGCGGGGCAGCCCGGGACCCTCCTCCCTCTGGGAGCCCCGCCAGGCCCCGTCCCCCGGCCCCGGGATGCAGAGCCGGGGCCACTGCTTTTCCTCTCTTACATCTCACACACGTGACCGAGGCGCAGCCGCGTCCTGACATGCCGCGTGGACGCAGCGCGGGGGAGTGGTTCGACATCGCCCCCATCTTGAACACTCACCCCAAAAGCAGCCTGGCACCCTCAGTGGCCACTTCCCTGTCCCATTCTCCCCCACCAGCCCCAGGCAGCCTGTGGTCCATTTCCAGCCCCGTGGACCGGCCTGTTCCAGCCAGTGCGCACAGAGCCGCACCCCAGGCCCGCTGCGCCCCGAGCCTATTGCCTCCCCCTCACCCCCTCAGCGTCCACTGTGCAGACTGGGCACAAGGACTCCACGAGACCCCGGCCCCTCCATCACTGGTGGGTTGTCCCCGAGTCCCCTCCTTCCCTGCGGGCTGGGGTAGTGGCTGTCATTGCCACCCCTCAGTTCCTTCCCCTTCATCCTTCTTTGTGGCTTCATCCAGCCAGACTCCATGCCAGGATCAAGGACACGGCTGTCCAGGCCCTGCCTCGAAGCCTGGTGCCCAGCGGGCAGGCGGGGCCGTGAGCAGGTGCCACAGCGAGCTTGAGGACGCGGCTGGTGTCCCTGGATCCGGGGCGAGCTGGGCCCCTCCCCGCCCTGCCCCCTGCCCTGGAGGACAGCTGGTGGGCACAGTCTTCCCGTCCCTCTCCCTCCCGGCCCTGGCAGACTCTTCCTGTGCAACGGATCTGACCACCGCCCCCGCTCCCTGCTGTTGGTGGGCAGGGGCGTCCCCCCAGGCTGGAGCAGAGATGGGACCAGCGGCTTGTGAGCCACCAGAGTCACGGCGGGGGAGGAGCACGGGCAGGCCACGCGGAGCCACACGGGTGCCGCTGGGGCAGAGTGACCAGGCAGGGCCTTGCCGTGACAGCAGGGTGGGTGCACCTGGTCCCGTGGGAGCGTGTGACTGGCTGTCGAGCAACGCCGAGGGCCTGCGGGGAGGGGAAAGTTCCCCCGCTGAGGACCAGGGAGGTGCAGCTGGTCAGCTGACCAGGGGACCAGCCAGGAGGGCGGGGAGGGGCGCAGCGGGAAAGCACAGAGCTCAAGGTCAGGCCTTTGAGCTCAGCCTACCGGGCAGCGGGCATCTACGGGGGACAGTCCAGCCCCCACCCCAGCCTGCCAGGGAGGGCTTGACTGATGTGTCCAGTGGAGGGAGGCAGGAAGACCAGGAGACCAAAGCCTGGAAGATCTCGCTCCTGGCGGCTGGCCCTGGGCACTCTCTGGCGGGCCTCAGGACCCGCCCTTGTTGGGCACTGGTCTTGCAGCCTCTGCCCACCCTCAGCTTGCCCCGGGCTCTGCCGCGGGAAGATGCCGTGGCGCTCACGGGCGTCTCCAGAAGCCCTGAGCCTTCTAGCTGCTTCTCCCACCTGGGATCTGTCCCCCACCCGCAGGGCTGCTCTGCCTTGTGGTCCCCACCCGACATGGCTCTGCTAGCCCTGGATGGGCAGGCAGTGCCCAGCTGAGTCAAGGCAGGGACCTGGATGGAGAGGGAGAACCAGGTGCAAGAAGAGGGCTCCCCTTCCCTCTGGGCTAGGGTGCGGTCCCCAGAGCCCTCCTGAGTCTGCCTGCTGCCTGGTCAAGCTCTGGGTCACCCACGCGCTCCCACACATGGTCACTCATCGGGGAAGGGGGGCCCCAGCATCCCTGCCTGCGCAGCCTGCCAAGTTCAGGCCAAGTTGCTCGAGGCTGCGGCTCAGGCGTTTTCCAAGGAGCTAGGTCAGCGGGCTCCAGGCCCCACCTTCCCAAGGACGCCACCTGGGCGGGAGTTGGGGGTGGGTTCTGGACAGGCCGACGGAGTGTGGGAAGGCCAGGACACGGGGTGGGGGGGGGCAAATGCTCCTGCTGCTGTCACCCTGCACCTTGCTGATGGCAAGGAACAAGATCTGCCTTGGGAGCACACGCCCCAGGGTGTTCTGGAGGGTTCTTAAGCGCCCAGTGTGTGACGTGCATGGTCCTAAGTCCCGGGGATGCAGGAGCTAAGGCAACACGGGGAGGGGAGAGGGCTTCTGTTCTCCCAGACCACAGCCGAATAAATGGCCAGAGTAGGCCATGTTTAAAAGGTGCCGGGGGACAAAGGTGCGAGGGGTGGGAGTGGGCGCTGCCAGCCCAGGGGGCCAGCCCAGGCAGCTCCCCAGGAAAGGGCTTCTCAGAGGCGCTCCAGAGGCCCAGGGAGCAGAGCCCAGGGTCCTGCCCGCCACAGGACGTGGGTCCTCTGTCCTTTGCATCTGGGCTCGGGAGAGGTGGCGCCCCAGCCATCCGAGACATCCTTTCTGAGACTTCCAGGAGAAGATGGGAGGAAGGGGGCTGGCCCTACGGCGGGAACGTGCGGGGGGCTGCAGGAGGACCCTGAGCAGCCTTGGTGTTTGGGGAGACGCAGGCCTCCTCAGAACGCGGGCCCCACTCTCCCTGGCTGAGGGTGGCGTTTCTGTTCCTAGCAGCCGTTGCTTGGTGGAGGGTGCTGGGCGCTAGGGCCGGAGGGTTAAAATGCCCAACTAGGTCCTGCGTTCACAAGCCCTGCCCAGCAGCTGAGCCCCGTGCCTGCCCCAGGCCGTGGTCGCTGTTGTGAGTCTACAGCAAACGCAGGGCTCCTGCACGTCTGGGTTGTTTCTCCCCCTTCTTGGGGAAAAATGTTCCTTGTTCTGTTTTGAAAGTCTCACTAGTATTAACTTGATGGTTTTCTCTGCCCAATTTGGAGCGACTCGTTTTCTTCCAGGTGTCAACGTGCCCACCCTTGGCCATGTGTCTGTGGTCCTGGCACCCCACAGCCTCCTCCGGCCTCCTGCTTCCTGCAGGCCGGCTGACTCCAGAGGGCCGGCTCCCAGCAACAGAACTCCCTGACATCTGGTCTCTGCCCTCCGGAACATTCTGCCCTTCCTGGGAACACGTCTTTGTGCCTACCGCAGTCTGCTGTGCCTCCCACACGCCCCAAGGCTCCCCAAGGCTCCAGTGGGGTGAGGACCACAGGCCAAGTGGGGTGGCAGCGCCTGCCCCTGGCTCCCGGCCCCGCAGACTTGCCCACACCCAGGATGCTGAGACGGCGGACCGCACGGGGAGGGCCGCTCTCCCGGGACAGGAAGATGGTTCCTGCCCCTCCCTCAGGCCCACTCCCTGCGCCTTCCCTGGCTTCATTTTTCTGAAGCATTCGACCACATTAAGCTGCTAGCTGCAAGCACATTTTAATTTTCCTGCTTTACACTCAATAATAAATAGTGGCAGGGTAATAGCACGGCCTCGCCCCAGCCTTCCCCTCTCCTCACCTCATCTGTCTTCATCGAGGGGCCCAAGTGTCCTGAGGCTGCAAGCACAAGGCCGGGCAGCAGGCTGGAGGGGCCTTGCTGCACCCGCGTCGCGGGCCACCGGGTCCCCAGGCAGTGGGGAGTGGTGGGTGAGAACTCAGGGTGGCTGCGTCTGTCTGGTGGTCCGTGGGCAGGGGCTTGCATGGCCCTGGCTCCTGGGCGCTGCCCACCCAGCTGGCAGTGGCTGGAGTTTGGGAGGGCGGCCTCTGTGCCACAGAGCTCCACGCCTCTTCTCAGGCCGGCTCAGGCCCTCCGGCCCAGGCAGCCCACGGGCCAGCTCCCCGCCTGTGCAAGCCAGTGGGGGCCCAGGGCCAGTTGCCGAGACCCACCCTGGGGGGTGCAGGGAGCACACAGGGCTTAGCCGAGGGAGCACAGGGCGGGCGTCCGCCTGGAGGAAAAGCGGTCCCCGGGCCCTGCCTGTGTGGCTTCACCAACGAGAATCAAACACGCCGTGGAAATGAGGCGTCTGGGGTGAGCGCGCCCATCACCTGCCCAGGCAGCCCCGCAGCTGCCGGCGCTGCGGTCGCTCTGGACCAGACGCTGTAGCCAATCCCGGGAGGCTTTGAAATGCACAGAAGAGGGTCAGCGGGTGCCATGCCAGCACAGTGCCAACGCGGGGCTGGAGCCCCGTGGACTTTGTGTCCTTGGGGGTCCTGCAATCCAACCCCCACAGACCCAGAGGGTGAAGCTCTCGTGGGATTAAAATGTCCGTTTGGCGAATCGTTTCTGTAGCTCAGGTGTTGCTCCAAGCCTGGAGCCGCCTCCGCGTTCAACCTTCATAGAGAGGATCCCAAGGCGCACGCTGTTGTCACCTTTTCAAAAGGGCCACGTTTGGAGATGCCCTGGGGAGCCCACTGTGTCCCAGGCAGGTGATGGCAGCAGAGCTCAGACACAGGCTTTGTGGCATCTGGGTCCTGCTTCCCTCAGACCACCGGACCCTCTGTCCCAGGCCCCCTCCCCAGAGGCCTCCCAGAAGGCCTGTCCTAACGTGGCCGGGATCCAGCCAGCCTCTGCCTCCCTTTCTCGCTGAGGTTCTAGGCACGAGGCTCGGGCAGAGGAAGCCCGAGAGTCCCGGGGTCTGGAGGGGCCCTGCCCCGCTGTGGCTTGGTCACGGGTGCTTGCCTCAGTCCCGCCATCTCTGAGGCACGTCCTGCGGCTGGGCGAGTGCCCACCTGCAACGGCTTCCCCAAGATGAACGCTCGCTTCTCCCCCTGACCACACCCGGGGGTGGCCTCAGGCTGTGAGCTCAGTCACAGACCAGGACTGCGCCCGTGACAGTTCTTGCAGTGTCCGATCACCGGGAAGGTCCCCTCGGCATGGTGGCCGCCAGCCCGCCACGCCCTCCTCAGAATCCAGAGGGAAGGAGTAGAGGGTCGTGGGAACTCACAGCCCCTTTCCAGAAGGGCTGGTGACTACCTGGTCCAGCGGCCACACCCACCAGGAAGGAGGCTGGGACAGCGTCTCTGTCCACACGCGGCGAGGCTGGCTCTGCGGGGAAAGGCGGGGGAGGGCAGCCTGTGCCAAGGGTGACCCTGCGACCCTCTTTGCTTTCTGGGAGGAGCCCTGAGTGTGTATGCCTGCCTTGGGTGCAACTGTCCCCACAGATGTGTTGCTGTCACCATTATCACTGTCACCATCACCATCGTCACCTTACTCTCAGATAACCCCCTCTGGTGATGGGGATCACCGGACTTTGGCTACTGTGGGTCCAGCCGCTGGACCTGCGTGCCACACCCTCCATTCGTGTTCCGAGTGTGGACAGAAGCCTACCGCCTTGTTCCGCGAGGTTTGGCAAATGGTATTTTGATATACTAATTCTCCCGGGTTTTAAAAACAGTTTTGATCATCGAAATTCACAAATTCACATTTGTGAATGTGTGTATAGTTTTAAAATGGCAAATTCTTTGGTCCAACCACTTTGCTTTTGAGATTTTTCTGCAGAGGAAATAACCACAGAGGAGGAAAAAGATTTATCTGCGAGGATGCTTCTCACAGTGATATTTATAACCATTGGAAAATTGGAAACAACCTAAATGTTGAAGAATGGAGGCTTGGTAAAATGAATCACACTCCATCCATGTGATGAAATACGATGTGGCTTAAAAATTATGTTGTCGAAGAATATTCAAATATATGGAAGAGGCGTCATGGTATATCTGTTAAATGAAAACGCAGATTCCAAAACAGCGTGTGAAGTGGTGACCTCGGTTTGGGCAACCCCTGCTTAGCCTTGCTCCCAGCCTCGGGCCTTGGCCACAGCCTTCCTGCCTCCTTTGTGCATCTGCCCAGTGTGGACTCGACCAGTGCCCTCCTCAGGGGCATCCAGGCCAACCCCCACTCACGCCTGCAGGGGGCGCTCGACCGACAGCTCCTGCGCGGGGGCCCGGGCGCCTCCCGAGGCTCTCCAGGAGGGGACACTGAGGCACGCCGGGCTCTAAGTGCACCGGACCCTTTGGAACCTGCGCCCTCACGTTCAGGAGGAGGGACAGCCATGCGGGAGGCGGGCGCGGTTGCTGCGGGGACTGGGCTCCTGTCTGGATTTCCAGAGGATTCGTGTTCATCGTTTGTGGAGCAGCCAGGGACGCCCTGCTGGTGACGAGCCATCCCTGGCCCGTGGTCGTGGGGGACAGGCAGACTGGAGGCTGGCCCAGTCGCGGAGCCCTGGGGCAGGTTCCACACAGGCCATTAGGAAAACGCCAAGCCCAGTGCTCAGAACCAGGCCCAGCTGGCCACGGAAGAATCAGGTGGCCTTGGGCAGGTCACTGAGTGGAAGGGGTCAGCTCCCTGGGCGGAGAGGGGAGACCTGGGAGGGCTCAGGGGTCTCGGATAGGTTTTGTTTCAGTGCCACCTGCAGCAAAGGCCAGTGGTCACACAAGGGAAGGGCTCTGGCCTGGCAAGGGAGGGCGGGCCAGGGTCCCCTACCTGTGCCACACCAGAGCACGCAGGGCCTCGGAGAGAGCAGACCTTCCTGTTGACCTCGATTGTGCCATAAAGAGTCCCTGTGGCACGAGGCAGAGCAGCCGCAGGGCGGAGACTGCCCGGGGACCAGCAGACAAGCAGGGGCCCATCTGCAGGTGGAGACCCTCCCGGTCCAGGAGGGCTGGAGCCCTGCCCAGCACGTGGCCCCCTTGAGAGCAGTGCTCAGGGACGAGCCGGCACGAGGCCACCAGCCGGATGTCCATTGTGTGAAGCCCCCGGAGTGAGGCCATCAGAGAGGAGCCCAGTGGCTGCCGGAGACCAGAGGGCTGCTCCCAGAGCCATGATGGCTTGAAGCCACACAGAGACAGTGGCTGCCCAGCCGGGCTCGTCCTGAGAGCCACTGAAGTGACACTCGGAGAAGGTCCGTGCTTTGTGGTTTTACCTGAGTAGGAAACCTGAGGCAGGACAACGGACAGCGCCCGACCCCGGGAGGGGCGGCCACCTGCACACGGGCCTTCAGCAGAGCGACCTGGGGCCCGTCCGTAGGGCAGATGCCCGCCTGTCCCGGGCGCTCTGCCCCTCGGGTCCCGCCTGCGCGCAGCCGCTGCCCCAGCCCCTGGGCCCCCCTCGCTGCTCTCCCTCCCCAGCAGCCGTCCCCCCGCCCGGGACTTGCTCTCAGAGCTGCCCGTGAGTCCGCAGAGGAGAGGGCATCCGGCCACCAGCTGCGGGGAACGTGGGGAGCGTGTGCACGGCTCCAGGGTCACGTGACAGCCGTGTGTCCCCAGTGCTCCCCGCTCAGTCCTGGCTGGACGGCCAGCAGGAGGCGGGTGGGGTGGGCGCTGCTTATTCACCAGGCCATCTCGAGCCCTGCTGCAGCCGCTGGGCAGCCTCCTCGCGGGGCACCGGGCTCCAGAGGCGGGGAGACTCACCTGGGGCCAGGCGCAGCCTGACTGCAGAATGAGGTCCTCCCAGAGCCACCTCCTGGGGACCCCGAGCAGAGCCACATGTCCCCAAGGGGTGGGCTTCCCCCAGGGCCACCGCCCATGCTGCTGCGTGAAGGAGGACGGGAGCCCGCACCGCCACCTCATCCACGTCACCCACACCAACACACGTGGGCCAGGGACCCTTCGCCCTCCCCAGCCCTAAATCCACATGTGGGTGAGGGCCCTGAGCGGAGTGGACGGGGGAGCTAGAGGCCAGCCCTGGAGCTCCCGCAGGTCTCTGCCCCTGCCAGAGCGCTCCGCGAGGCTGGTGAGCGTGGAGGCCGCGCCAGCCTCTGCCCCCAGCCTCCGTGTCCCTGCTGCACATCAGGGGCCCTTCCAGAAGGACCAAAGTGCCACCAGGAGACAGGGAAGTCACTTGACCAGGTTGTGCTTTGGGGGATCCCCCGCCCACAGCTGGGTGGCCAGTCTGCAGGGGAGATGTCCGGACAGGGAGAGCAGCAGCCCGGGAAGGTCAGTTTGGGTTTCTGGACAATGAGGAGGCGGGCAGGGAGGGCGAGGTCAGGAGATATTTGGGAGGAGGGTCAGCAGGGCCTGGGGCTGGATGGCCCGGCAGGGGAGGCCTGGGAGAGAGGGAGGGGCAGAATGCCTGGCCTGGGCAGAGGACAGATGCCAGCCTCTTACTGAGCTGGGGACTCGGAGGAGGCTCAGCGCCCCAGACTGTCCAGGCTGATGAGCCCCAACACCACGGGCCGGGCGATCCGTGAGATCAGAGGTTTCTCTCCGGCAGTTCTAAAGCCTGCAAGTCCAAGCCCAGGCACTGGCTGGGGGCGCCTGGTGAGGGTCTGCTTCGAAGCGACGGCGTCTTTTCACGGTGCTTCCGGCCTCTTACACAAGGGCGCTAATCCTGTTCCTGGGACTCGGCCCTTGTGACACAGTCACCCCCCATGCCATCGCTTTGGGGACTTGGACTTCAACACCCAACTCAGACCCCAGCAGCCAGGCTGGGACAGGTGGCAGAGGTTGGCTGCGACCCCCATGGGAACGGAGGTGCCACCTGAGGGTGGCGGGGACTCTGCCTCAGCAGTGCGGCTGAAGGTGCAGAGGCCAGTCCGCTCACGGAGGGCGGGTTCCGACCCACATAGTGCCCAGCCCAGGATGCCAGCCTCACCCTCGGTAGCTACCAGCCCCCAGCAGGCCGGGCGACATTCACCGCTGGCCGCTGCCCTTTTGTTCCCGCGTCCGACTCAGGAACAACAAAGAAGGCCACGCTCCCGACAGGCCCCTGGGGATGCCTGTCTCCCTGAGCCACCCCCCAGTGGCCCCGGGCAGCAGCCTCCCTCCCGCGGGGGCTCCTCCCCGACACCCGTGAGAGTCTGCCACACGCCAGTGAGGCCAGCGGCCCCTCCCTGCAAGCTCTGGCAAGTGGCCTCTGTGTCACTCAGTCTGTGCCAACGTCCACACGGGCAGTGTCCGCGGTGTGGTTGAAGCCTGGGGTGGCGGGGCCGTAGGCAGCGTGTCACGGAGGGTCCTCTAAGTGCAGAGCCCCAGGCTGGAACTCTGGGGACCCCGGCCTGGAGCAGGTGGTGGAGGGCCAAGGGAGGAGGATCAGAAGTCTGGCGGGAGGCCGGGGCGTGAGGCCGGGAGCCACACACTCTGCCCCTCGGAGGCCTCGTCCAGCCGCGGGGCAGCTGACGGAGGTTAGTGGGAGCTCCAGGGTCAGCGCCCAGCTGTGCAGTGACCCGAGGAGCCCCCATTCTCTGCCCACACGTCCCCACCCTGCACACTGATGACGCTGGACCCAATTCAATGATCACAGGGCAAGCAGGAGCTTGTCCCCAGTGCACAGGGTGCGGGCGAGAACTCACGACCAGGACCACGTCCTCCCCTCGCCAAGGGCCAGTGGCCTCCACCCTCTGCCCTGGACGGCGCGGAACAGTGAGTCCTTCTAGACTGAAACGATCGTGCCCAGCGAGCGCCCGGTTCTTTACCTCTGAGCCCATTCCCAGCGTTGGCGGGTTGAGGATCAGTGCCACCCGTGCCAGCTGACGGGGTCGGAGGGCGGGGGGGGGGGTCCCAGGAGACACATGGCAGCGGGAAGAGGGCTCCACAGACTGGGGCTGCAGCGAGCAGCAGCGTGTCCTCGGTGGAGAACCTCAGCGCAGTCAAAGCTGCTCCCACCACGATGCCCGTGGCCACCAGCACGCCGGAGCGGCCTGCGGGGGACGGTCTCCACGCGGCTCTGCACGCCAGAACATGTGTGGCCTTCATTTGTCAGCTTAAAAAAGAAATTTGGAAAAAAGAAAGAATGCCACTTGGATCGCAGGAACCAACTCATGCCTCTCCAAGCCACTTTGCTCCCATGGAGACGTAGGATAAAAGCAAATGACCAGAGGGACAACAGGGGACCCAGCCCCCCCAAGCTGCACCGCAAGGTCACCGAGCTTCCTGAAGGCCTGCGTGGGCCAGGCCCCGGGGCTCCTGGGACCCAGACTGCAGGGTGCCCTCCCCACGTCCCCTCCTTCACGGTGGGGGCTCCGTGGATAGCGGGTGGCCGTGCTTCTGTCCAGCACTTCACATGGCCCGGCCCGGCCCCCCTCTGCACGCGGGCGGAAAGTGCTCCCCTCCTGGTGTGCACGGGGGGACCAGGCATGGAGCAGCTGGTGCCGTCACCAGGAAGGGGGTTCAAGTCCACGTCGGGCACCCCTGGTCGGGCACAGCAGTTCACGCATGGCGCTAGGGAGTTAGGGGGGCGTCGGGAGGGAAGCCCAGCCACGGCTTCAGAGAGCCCGTGGGGCCTGATGGCAGGTCCCTGTGCAGGAGCAGGAGCGGGTCACACCTGGTTACGGAGGGGCTGAGCACCCACCAGCCAGCACGTCACCCCAGGGCTCGGACGCGCTCCACCTTAACAGAGCTGATGACTTGGAAGACTCTGATAAATTAAAATAGATGGACTAAGCCTTAATCAAGCAGTTCATTTCTAGAAATGGATTGCAGGAAAGTCTGCAAATCCAGCCTGGATCTGCGCCCTGCGACGTCGCCGGCAGCTTCCTATGCAAATAGGACCCAAGCGTGAGCAAAGCCCGCGGCTGACTTTAGGGGGCTGGGCTGGTCTTCTTCGTAAATTGCTTTTTACCTCAAAAGGCTTGAAATCTCTCACAAACAGCTCATGTGCATATCGCAGCTCAGCTGTATTTTCGGTCTGGCTTTATTTCTTCCATTTCTGAATCAAGAATTCTCTTTGGACCCACCCAGGACCCCCGGTTGACAGAGATGGTGTCTCCCCGGCCCCAGCATGAGCAAAGTGGCGGTGTGGAAAATTGCAGGAGATGGCACCAAGAGCCTGGAGTCTTAAAAGCCCCCTCCCCAAGCATCCCTGTGCATTTCATATGCAGATCTGCCTCCGTCTTTGAGAGTAAGTGGACACTTAACTCCAAAGCGTCTTTGCAATTGTCCCTGTTACCTGCAGGGAATCAGCCATCAGTAGATTCAAACCCACTCCTGAACAGAGAGTTTCAGAAAACTTTCCTTTTAGCGAGGCAGGGCACTCACCAGGCTCCTAAGCCCTGCTGGGTGATTCTGGTCTGGACCCCGCTCTTGGGAGGCTGAGCGCACCCCTCCTGCTCCCCACAGGGCGGTGCTGCAGAGCCTGGGAAGCAGGCCCACCCTGGCCTCCAGCTCAGCCTCCCAGGGCTGGGGGTGCAGGAGGAAACAACCAGAGGAAAGTAGAGGCCAGGCCTCCGGACGCTGGAGCAGGCACAGCCCTTCTGGACAGGACCCGAAGCCCAGGCAACCAGCAGAACGTGACCAGTGGTGTCCCATCCAACCAACAGCCACCGCTCCCCCCCAGCAAAGGACACGTCAGCAGAGTGAAGAAATGGCCTGGACCTGAGAGGAAGTCCGGCCAGCAGGGCCTCGGCCAGGGGGCCAGTGACCAGAACACGAAGGAGCCCCGAACCCATGACAGAGACCCACGCAGTCCGATTTAAAAAGGGACGAATGGTCTGAGTGGACCTCTTCTCTCCAGAGAAGCAGCACAAACGGCCGCATGCGCCAGAAAAGTGGTCAGTGTCCTTGGGCACGTGGGACATGCGACTCTAGATTCCACCCTGACACCCCTGTCCGTCAGAACCATGCTATCAGAACACACCAAAAAAATAAAATAAATTAAACCCTAGGTGGACGCGTGAAGACGTGAATGGTGTGACTGCACTTCATGTCCCACCAGAGAAAGGGGACGCTGGGCTCCGATTGTGTGCTGTGAGTCAGAATGCATTCTGCGGGCACGCGTGACCAACTAGAACGAATAGATACATAGATTTTAAAAATGAATAAGTAAATATAAATACTGGCAAGGATGTGGAGAAAAGGGCAGCCTCGGGCACTGCTGCCGGGAGTGGGGATCGGCACAGCGGGGCTTCCTCACAACTCCTAGACAGATCTACCCTGTGGTCCAGCCGGCCCACTCCTCGGTGCGACTCTAAAGGAAATAGACATCAGAATGCCCCAGAAATGGTATTCTGCGTTTGTGGCTGTGTTTGTGGGCAGCATCATTCACGGTTGCTAAGGTAAGGAACCATCCAGGTTCCCGTCAGCGGATGGAGAGAGGAGGAAAATTCAGAGGATTCACACACAATGGAGTACTATTCAGCCAGAAAGAAGAACGAAGTCCCGTCATTCACAGCAAGATGGAGGAGCTGGAGGACATTGAGTGAAGTAAGCCAGACCTGAGAGACGAGTGCTGCGTTTTTTCTCTTGCGTGTGGACACACAGACGGGTCGGCCTTAAAGTAGAAAAGTGATGGCCAGGGCCTGGGAGGGGGCAGGGTGGGGTGGGAGGAGTGTGGCTTTGACCAGGGCACTCTGTGTCCATGCCTGGGACAGTCGCACAGAACCCCAGTCGCAAACACGACGAACAGGAGTCCATGAGGAAAAGGACCCGTCCACCTGGGACGCGGGGCCAACAAGCTGCCTGCTGTGTCCAGAGGTCAGCAGCAGCTGCGGCGGCCAGTTCCCACGTGGCCAACCACACACGTGCCTGTCACCGCTGCCCTCTGCCCTTGTGACCTGACAGCAGCAGGTCTCAGCAAACTGGCAGGACTGGCCGTGTCCCCATAGAACCTTATTCTGAGGTCGGGTGGGGGCGGCCAGCCTCCAGGTACGTGAGTCTGTCCAGGGAAGGGGTGGAGGGCCCTGAGGCCCAGGCAGCTGACACGGACTCCCTTGTCCCAAAGCCATGTGACAGCTGGCCAGCAAGGAATCCTGGTGGACCCCCGGGCAGTGGCGCTTGTCCCTGTGCTTCCCTGACCTCCACGCTCCAGGTGCACCCTCCCTAGGGCGCAGCCTCCGCCCCTTGTGGCTCTTGTCTGGATGCCGCTTGTCCCAGGCCTGTGCCCTGCCCACTGTCCCTCGGACCTCCTGAGCCTGCTGTGCAGACACGGAAAGAACACTGGGAGTGAAAAGGCCACCGTCTGTGTCCGGGCTCAGCCTCTGCAGGAGCGCGTGCTGGGGGCAGCTGTCTGCTCTCTCTGGGCCCCGAGAGCGGGGACTACACGATGAAGGTGTCATCACAGGCGCTCGCAAGCCTGATGGACGCAAGCAAAGCTTTTCAAACTCTGCTCACACCCTCAGCCAGCGGCAGAGCTTTGTAAAATGCAAATACAGGCGCTGTCACCATTCTGATTCTTACTCCTGGGCGCTCAGATTCTGACCTCCTTTCCACACCATTTTGTAAACATCATCCTCTCCTCCTTCCTCGTGTTGCAGACCTCACGGTAACTGTATTTCTGTGATTCTACCAGAGCTTTCGTAACATCCATCGCTTCCACAAACTGTGTGATATTAGATTGGGGGCTTGGTGGAGGGTCCCAGAGGCTTCTGAGCCAGTGGGTGGTTCGACCCAGGACGACCCCAGCAGAACTGGGGAGCACAGATACGTCAGCCTCAGCCTCTGACTGGTCGGATGCCTTGCAAAGAAGCTGCCTCCCCCGGGCCACCTGCTCAGGACCACTCCCCTCCAGGCATCAGGGCCTCACAACAATATGGCGGCCAAGCTGGCCCCTGGGCCGGGCTGGCTGACGGGCTGGACTCCCAGGAAGTCCATGGAAACGAAGCTCGGGCCTTCCTCAGAGCTGGCTCCTCCCAGGAGCGCCTTCTGTCCCTCAGAACCTTGACCCTTGGCTTGAGGGTTGGTGGAGAGGCCACAGGCCCTGGGGACCCGGTCGAGAGGACGCTGGGCTGGGCTCACCCTGTGTTGATGGGACAATTCCTTAACCACAGGCATTTCTCTGCATGGTTGCGTTATAAGAGATGCCACAGACCAGGCGGCCTCGACCACGGCTCTGGAGGCCGAAGGCTTGAGGTCCAGGTGCAGCAGGGGGTGTCTCCTGAGGTCCCTCCTGGGCTCGAGGGGCCGTCTGCTCCCTGCGTCCTCCCATGGTCCCTGCCGTGTGTGCGACCACCGTCTCATAAGGACACAGTCCTGCTGGGTGGGGCCGCACTGCAGACCCCGTGCCTGTTCATGGCCCTCGTCTCCAAACAGTTCTGTGGACACAGAGAAGGCCCCACGGGGACCAGCTGCACAGCGTCAGAGCCGCTCTCAGAACGAGGGCCGCGGTCTCCCGCCCCCCTTCACACCCTGACGGCCACTCCCCATGAACGTCGGAAGACACGCTGCGGTGGGGCGGCCTCGCCTCTCCAGGGCTGGGGCGAAGGGGCAGCACGGCCATTTCTCTTCCCCTCCGTCCTCCAGCCCCAGGGCCTGCGGGCGCAGCACGTCTGGCGGTGCTTGGGATGTTTGAAAAATGGCCTCCCCGGGAGCCGGGGGAAGAAAATGCCAGGGGAGTGGCGGGGTTGACGGGGTGCACATTTCGGATAGGTCACCCTTCATGGCTCTGAGTTATCGGCCTGCTCCTGATGCGGCTTCTCCCTGGCGACAGCCGGAGCCTTCCCATAAATCTGGGTGACGCAGGCTCCCGTCACACCAGGACCTGGGGCACCAGCCTTGCTGGCCACCTGGTGTCACAGAGATCTGTCCTAGGACATAAAGGGGACTCCTGGGGGAGAAGGCAGGAACCGGCCCCAGTTCCCCCAAAGGGAGCCGAGCGCCCATGGCCACCTCAGCCTCGAGACCCCCGGCATCACACGCAGTGACCAGAGAACCCACCAGAACGCTCCCTCCACTGGGTCAGCAGGCCCCTGGCGGCTCCAGGTTCCCAGCCGTGGCGTGGCTCTCCTGGTGGCCACCTCCACCAGGAGCCCACCGAGAGCTGCTTCCCTGGGGAGGAAGACGTCCCTACCTCAGCGACCTGCCAGGGGTCCGGAGCCCTGCGCCAGGGGCGGGGCAGAGACCAACTACCAAACCAAAGGCTCTCCTGGCCTCTGTCCCCGGAAACGACAGGTGGTAGGTGCAGTGTGCCAGGAACTGGGGGCAGAGGTGCTGCACGCTATTTCTCATTTCACCGAGACCTTGTGAGATCAAAAGCTGAAAACCTGAACCACGGCAGACCAGACTGCAGACTCCAGTCCCTTCCGGGCTGGTGTCACAATTCTCTGCCAGGGCGTGAGCCCTGGAACATCCTCACCTGCCCACGGGTCACATGCTAGGGCAGGCCCTGCTCCTCTAAGGGGTGCAGCCGGCACAGAGGGCTTGAGGGGCACAGAGGGGCGCGGAGGTGGCCCTGTCTCCAGAGCCCTCCACGCACACCTTGGCTGCTGGGGGTGGAGCAGGCTCCAGGGTCTGCAGGAGCCCTGTTTGGGGAGATGGCTTAAATTGCGGTTGACTATGGGCCATGGAGATTTGGGCATTGTCGCCTTCCATAGTCTCACAGGACTTGGCCGGGGATCTCGAGTGACTTGAGCCGAGATTGCTGATCGGGTCAGCGCCATTCGAGATCCCGGGCCAAGTCCAGACTAGGGCGAGAGCCGCGGGGACCCGGGGGGCGGGGGTCCTCTCCAGCAAAGGCTAGGTTTTCAACATGATTAAGTAGTGCCAGATGTGATGCCTGGTTCTTGAAGGGCAAAAATCACCCTGGAGACCACTGTGCAGCCAAGAGATTTGTTCACCAGCCTTTGTGGCTGGTCAGAGGTAGAAGTACGGGGACAGAGGAGTCAGGGAGAGGGGAGTGTGCAAGCTCTGCATGGAGGGTCGGTGCCTGGTCATGCCGGCTGTGTTCTCTGGAGCTGTTGGCTGGGGCAACTGCCGTCAGGCTGGAGATGGTGAGTCTGGAGCTGTCGCAGTGGCTGCCACCTCTCCGCAGGGAGGAGCTGTTGTGTCTGAGCTCCGGGCAGGCAGGAGCTTTAAGTAGGGATTTCTGATGGGGTGTGTGCCTTAGTGACCTTTAACGCTATTGGCTCTTTTCCCAGTAAACAGGGTGACCTTTAAGCTGATTGGCTCCTGCCTGGGGAACAGAGCTACCTTTAAGCTGATTGGCTCCTGCCTGGGGAACAATGCTGAACTCAGGGGGAAAATTGGTTGCTCTTCATGGAAATTTCCATGGGGGAGGTGGCTGTCGGCCCCAAGTCTGTCTGCCAGTTCTGCTGACAGGCACAGTCGCTGTGTCTACTGTGAATTCATGCAAACACAGGTACTCGTGAGCCGCTGGTCTCACAGCCCGTGAAGCCGGGCACCAGGACCACCCAGGCCACCCTCCGCGGCCAGCGCTGAGCACACAGCACGGCGGGGACTGACGGGGTCCAAGCACTGGCTGCTCCGAGCAGGGCCAGGCCTGTAGGGCAGACGCCGGGTGTCTGGGCCGCGAGCAGCAGGTGGAGCACACACATGTCATGCCGTGTTTACACGCCTGCAGTCACACATGCTTACACACTGTGTGTGTTAAAAATGCAAGCTCATGCTCACACACACCACATGTGCACACTAGGTACCACGTGGGGTTGCACACACCAATATGTGCACACATGCCACGCACGTCCACACACACATGAGGCATGTTTACACTCTCACTCCACACACACTGCACTTCTGTCCCACAAACCACACATACATACATGTGTTCCTACACGTGGCCACACACACGTACAGCCAGCATACAGGTCTGCACACGTGCATCCATGCACACACGTGTGAAAGGCACAATGCACGCACACATCGCCATACATGCCACACACTGCAGGGTGTTGTTTCTCACACACACACACACACACACACACACACACGGGCAGGATGCACCCCACGCTGTGTGAACAACCGTGCACGTTGGCACACATGCACACACCCACCTTACATGCACTCTCGCACCTTCCTCACACCTTCGATATCACACACAGCGTCTCTCACTGCAGCCAACACACCCAGGCTGTCACGCACACGTACACTGTCTCACACACACGCCCACTCTGACACTGCCCAGGTCTGCGGAGGCCCAGACGTGCAGACCCACCTGCCGCCCACCTGCACAGCGCACCCCACGCCCGCACTCCCCACTCCTTCCCGCGCTGGCTCCGTGCGAGCCTGCTCTCACACGCGCCCCGTCTGTCACCACACGTGCAGAGCTGAGCGTGTGCGCGGGTGACAGAAGGAGGAGGAGCTGGCGCGGGGCTGTTGCCCAGCTGTGGAAACGGGACAGACCGGGTCAGGTGAGGCCCTGTCGAGGAGGGCCACGCTGAGCAGAGGACACCCGCTGCCGAGGCTGTGGCTGGGGACGGCGATGCTTGGGACCGAGTGGGTCGGGGCCTTTTGGTTCAGGAGCCCAGAGCGTGGATCCCTGTGCCCTCGTCCCCAGGGCTGGCCGGGCAGACCCGGATCCCAGCAGGCCACTGCACCTGACGCAGGCACGTCTGCTGGCCTGCGGGACGCAGCTGGAGCTGTTGGTAAGAACCGAGCCCTCCCGGAGCAGCCGTCCACCATCGTCATGGTGCCCATCTCCAGAGCAGCGTCCTGTCCCCAACAGAGGCTCCCAGGACGGCTTCGTCAGCAGAGGACCGTGTGCGGAGGGGCTCCGTGGGTGCCAGCCCCACTCCAGGCCCCGGCCCAGGGGCCACGTCCCCCCGGCACGTTCCAGCATGTGTGAGAAAGTCCGTGCCGGTGTGTGATGGTGCAGGCCAGCTCTGTGGGGCTGCCGACAGCAGAGCGGTGGAGGGAGCTCGGGAGGCCGCCGTGAGGACCTCGGCACGCTGAGGGAGGGAGCCGGGGAACCTCCTGGGACGGTGCTCAGGGAGGAGGGAAGAGCAGGGCCAAGGCCCAGGGCCAGACCTCGGGGACTGTTGCCGCCTGAAGCGATGGCCGCTTGGAGCAACGAAGCCGCGGGAAGAAGTTCAGAGGCGAACTGGAAACAAGCAGCTTTTTTTCTGATAACTTTTCTCTCTGGCTCTAACAACGACTAACACACACCACACACCACCAAAAAAAAAATGGCGCTGACCCGATCAGCAATCTCGGCTCAAGTCACTCGAGATCCTGGGCCAAGTCCCATGAGACTACGGAAGGCGGCAATGCCCAAATCTCCACGGCCCATAGTCAACGGCAATTTAAGCCATCTCCCCAAACAGGGCTCCTGCAGGGGACTCCGCGCTGAAGGGACAGGTGACGCCTGGGGCCCAGGCGGCGGGGGGCAACTCCGGGGCTCCCCCGGGGTCTGTGACTACCGGTGGCTCAGGACGCAGCGCACCCTCACCAACGCAGCCCAGCACTGGAGAGGATGGGGGTCTGCTCAGCAGGGGTCTGCAGGGCGGGGAGGCCCCACGGAGCCTTCAGGGGGGCTCCTGGCAGGGGACACAAGGAGACGGGCGGAAGCACGTGGTGAGCTGTCCTCACGGCACAGCACGCTGCTGGCGGACAGGGCTCTGTCCTGACGTCTGAGCACAACTCAGCCCGTTCCTGTGTCCCCCTCCCCTTCCGGGAGCCCCAGCCCGGGACGTGGGCCTCCGCTGCGAGACCACGCTGGGTCGGCCAGAAGCCAAGCGGCCCGCGCTGCGGACTCCTTGCCCAATCCCGGGCCGGCAGCGCGGAAGCAATTCCCCGTGCGAAGATCAAATATTCAAAACCAGCGTGGAGGAGGAAAGGCAGGCTTTATTAAAACGCCTCCATCATCCACCAGGCGCCTGCAGGACCTCTTTTGTAACTCATCCTCATAGAGGGGAAATTATCAGCCAAGGAAGAATGCTAATGAAACCGCTTTTCCCACCCGTCAGCTTAATTCACAGTGCAGCACTTCCCCAGCCGGCACGGCGGCCGGGTGACTGGCAGCCAGCTGAGCCTCTCCTGCCTGGGGTGAAGGCCTCCCAGGGCTGCCGCGGCTCGGCACGTGAGCCACCCTCTCAAGTCCGGGATGCGCGTTGAGGAGCCAGCTGGCGGAAGGCAGCCCCTGCCCTCCCATCCAGACAGCCCGGGCTGCACCTCGGTTCTCAAGGTCTCCCCGCGTGAGCACTCCGCCTGCACCTGCAGAGGGGAGGCGGGCTTCAGGTCGAGGCCCCCTGCACGCAGCCGGCGGCCCCTCTTCCCAGCGGGTCCCTCCACCAGCCTGGGCTCTCCTGAGCACCTGCTGGCCCCGCCCGCATCCTGTGGGGTGCAGCCCTGGGAGCTCAAGACCCCGGGCTCAGCGTGCAGATTGACCCAAGCAGGGCAAGGCTGGGGGTCGGGCACGAGGCCAGGGGTCCCGGCTGCTGCAGCATGAGCCAGGCTGGGGAACGGCGGCGTCCCCTCTCGAGCAGCATCTTCAGGACGAGGCTCAGACCCAGGGCCCGACCTGAGTGGCTTGAGAGTGGGAAGGGTCCCTCTGCCCACAGCTGCAGAGGGACCAGAACTAGCCCCAGGTCCCCTGCAGTGGCACATGGGCCACCTCCACCCCGCTCCAGCTGTGGACGGTGCCACCAGGACTCCTGTTCAAACCACTCCGCCCCTGTGTCAATTCCTCCACCACCAGCCATTCGGGAGGCGGGCCTGGGCGGGCCTGGGCGGGCCTCCCCTCCCCTGGGTCGGTCTGCAGTGAAAGCGCTTTCATTGCAAAAACCCAGTGCCACCCTGTTGGTGTCCAGGCGGGCTGGGCGGCGGGCACGCCCTTGCTCCATCTCAAAGGTGCCCCAGGCTGGGGCTTGCCGGCCCAGTGGGTCTTCTCCCGGCTCTGGAGCCCGTGGCCCCAGGTCAAGGTGTGGACAGGCGGGCCCCGTGAGCCCCCGAGGGAGCGCCTGTCCCCGCACCTCCCGGCTCTGTTGTTGCTGGCCGTGCTGTCCTGTAGGTCCCTCCGTCACGTGGCCGAGGCTGTCTTCCCAAGGTGGCTTCCCTGTGTGTGTGAGTGTGTCCCCTGTGCCCTTCTCATGTCACAGGAGAATTGAAACAGGAAGGACGCTACTCCAGGTGCCCCACAGAGGGGGGTGGGCTCACCCGGGCAGCAGAGCACCTCGGGGAGGGGGCGAGGGCCCAGGGGGCTGGTGGGTGGTGGGCCTTCCTGAGAGCAGACGGCAGGGGGCAGGCCAGCGGCAGGCAAGGCAGAGCCATGGTCAAGGTTGAGGTGACAGCACTCGGGGGGGCGTGGGACTGGGGGCTGGCAGCGGATGGAGTCCTTGACCAGGGCACCAGGTCCTCCTGAGGTGAGGCCCGCCCTGGACGGCCTCATCCTAACCTGGCAATACCAAAGACACTGCCTCCTTCGCCATGCCAGCTGCGGGTCCCCGGGGCCAGGACCTCGGCGTCACCGGGCTGTGAGCACCCCACGGGAGAGCACCTGCACCTCCAAAAAGTCCCACTGGGAGGACCCTCTGCGGGACAGGCTGGACTCGGGCAGGGGCTGCTGACCTTACGAGACAGGTTGGAAGGAAGGACGTGGCGATGGGGCAAGGACGTGCCCCTGTCTCGGGCAAGGGGGACTCAGAGGAGCGTGGCCTGGCCTGTCCCAGGGCGAAGCCGGAGCACACCCCTCTATGGGGCGGGCCTTCCTCCCTCCCGCAAGGAGGGGCTTTCGGACAGGTGACAGTTGGGCCTGGAGGGACGACCTCCTCCCCCCATCAGCAGGCGTTTGCAGCTGCGGGCCGCTGAGGGACCTCGCAGCCACCACGCACAGGCGCTGGTCCCTGGGAGGCAGGACGCTGCAGCGCAGCCCTGGGCCTCTGTCCGCTGGGCCAGCCTCGCTGCTGCCCTGGGAGCTGCTGGGCTCTGGTCCTGCCCGCCTGCCCCGCCACCCACGCACAGCGCCAAGAGCCAGCGTGCTCTAATGAAATCAGGGGACAGGGACGAAAGCCTGATTCCACGTCTTCCTGATCCCCCGGCTACGGCTCGATGCCCCGAAGAGGCTTCCGATGACCAAGTGCAGTTTCTCTCAACCGGAAGGGGCTGCAAAAGGCAGGCGCCTGGCGCTGTGGGTGGGGTCCTGCTTCTCAGGGTGCATCTGCCGCCCTGTCCCCGCTAAGAGCTGGTGACCAAGTCTGTTTCCTTCACAGACAATTTCCCCATAACCTAACCCCAGGAGCGAGTCCAAGTTCCCTGAAATTGGAGGGAGGAGACTTCTCTCTCATTTCTGCCTTCTGAGTCCGGGAGGGAGGATTTTGTCTCAAAGGGGCTGTTCGCAAGGCCCCGAGGGGTGCACTGGAGACCTGAAGGAAGTGACCTCTGTGTTGCTTCTAAAAAATGGGACAAAACCAGTCTGTGAATGTGCAGTGGGGAGATGGAGAAGAGTGAGGGCATTTTATTAATTCCTTTTTAAAATCCTGCTTAAGAAGTGAAGTGTTCTTCCGGGTTGTAAGACACAATGACCCTGCGTCTTCGGGGGATAAAATTTGGGGCTCACTTGAAAAAATCCCCACGTGTTTGCGCTGCCTGGTTTCCATGGGAACCTACAGGGCAACCCGCGGTGCCCGAGGATGTCTATTTTTATACTAAGCCCTCCCGTGAGGAAGGACAAGGGACAGGGCGGGCGGGACGCGAGGACGGTCCTGCGTGAGACTGAAAGACGCCGCCCCTGCGCCCGCTGAGAGCCGCCCGCGGTCCCGCACGGGCAGGCGGACGGTGCGTGCTTCTGTTGGCAGGGAGACCCCAGCTGCGGCCACTGTGTTCAACTGCCCCTCGGGGAGGACCGCAGGCCACAGCAGCACCTCCACGCTGGGATGTGCAGGTGGACCGGACCCTGGCCCTGGGGCGGAGAGGGCTGAGTGCAGGAGGTCAGCTGCGGGCTCACCCTCCAGCCACCCCGGCCACGCCGCTGGGTCTGGGTCAGCCTGAGCCCTCGGGAGGGTGCCCAGTGGTGTGGGGACAGAAGGTCACCTTCTAGGAAGTCGTGCTGCCCCCGCCCCCACCCCAGCCTGCCCCGGGACCTGGCCTGTCACCTGACCTGTTTCAGAGACTCTTGGTAGATCTAGACGTAGGCCCTTCCCTCTGAGAGAGGAGGAGAAGGAACTTGTGAGAAGAGACCAAAGACGTGGACAGCAGTGTGTGTGTGTGGGGGGGGGGGGTGTGAGGTGTGTGTGTGTGTGTGTGTGTGTGTGTGTGTGATGTGTGTGTGTGTGTGTGTGGTGTGTGTGTGTGTGTGTGTGTGCATGTGTGTGTGAGTGTGTGTGTGTGGTGAGGTGTGTGTGTGTGGTGTGATGTGTGTGTGTGTATGGTGATGTGTATGTGTGTATGTGTGTGTGTGTGTGTGTGGTGAGATGTGTGTGTGTGTGTATGTGTATGTGTGTGTGTGTGTGTGTGTGTGTGAGAGGGTGTGTGTGTGTGTGTGTGTGTGTGTGGTGATGTGTGTGTGTGTGGGTGATGTGTGTGTGTGGTGATGTGTGTGTGTGTGTGGTGATGTGTGTGCATGTGTGTGTATGTGTGGTGAGGTGTGTGTGTGTGTGTGAGTGTGTGTGTGTGTGTGTGTGTGTGTGATGTGTGTGTGTGTGTGTGTGTGTGTGTGTGTGTGTGTGTGGGTGTGTGTGGTTGTGTGTGTGTGGTGTGTGTGTGTGTGTGGTGAGGTGTGTGTGTGTGTGTGAGGTGTGTGTGTGTGTGGTGAGAGTGTGTGTGTGTGGTGTGTGTGAGGTGTGTGTGAGTGTGTGTGTGTGTGTTGATGTGTGATGTGTATGTGGTGTGTGTGAGTGTGTGTGTGTGTGTGGTGATGTGTGTGTGTGTGTGTGAGGTGTGTGTGTGTGTGTGAGGTGTGTGTGAGTGTGTGTGTGTGTGTGGTGATGTGTGTGTATGTGGTGAGATGTGTGTGTGTGTGTGTGAGGTGTGTGTGTGTGATGTGTGTGTGTGATGTGGTGAGATGTGTGTGTGTGTGTGGTGAGGTGTGTGTGTGTGGTGATGTGTGTGTGTGTGTGGTGAGATGTGTGTGTGTGTGTGTGTGTGTGTGTGTGAGTATGGTGATGTGTATGTGTGTGTGTGTGTGTGTGTGTGTGGGTAGTGATGTGTGTGTGTGGTGAGGTGTGTGTGTGTGTTGATGTGTGTGCATGTGTGTGTATGTGTGTATGTGTGGTGAGGTGTGTGTGTGTGTGGTGAGATGTGTGTGTGTGTATGTGTATGGTGATGTGTGTGTGTGTGTGTGTGTGTGTGTGTGTGGTGAGATGCAGGTGTGTGTGTGTGTGTGTGTGTGTGTGTGGTGAGGGGGGTGTGTGTGTGTGTGTGTGTGTGTGTGTGTGTGTGTGAGATGTGTGTGCATGTGTGTGTATGTGTGTGTGTGTGAGGTGTGTGTGTGTGGTGAGATGTGTGTGTGTATGTGTATGGTGATGTGTGTGTGTGTGTGTGTGTGTGTGAGGTGATGTGTGTGGTGTGTGTGAGGTGTGTGTGTGGGGGTGATGTGGTGTGTGTATGTGTGGTGAGGTGTGTGTGTGTGGTGAGATGTGTGTGTGTGTGTGGTGATGTGTGTGCATGTGTGTGTGTGTGTGGTGAGGTGTGTGTGTGTGGTGAGATGTGTGTGTGTATGTGTATGGTGATGTGTGTGTGTGTGTGTGTGTGTGTGTGTGATGTGGTGAGATGCAGGTGTGTGTGTGTGTGTGTGTGTGTGTGTGGGGGGGGGGGTGATGTGTGTGTGTGGTGAGGTGTGTGTGTGTGGTGATGTGTGTGCATGTGTGTGTATGTGTGGTGAGGTGTGTGTGTGTGGTGAGATGTGTGTGTGTATGTGTATGTGTTGGTGATGTGTGTGTGTGTGTGTGTGTGTGTGTGATGCAGGTGTGTGTGTGTGTGTGTGTGTGTGTGTGTGTGTGTGGTGAGATGCAGCTGTGTCCCGCTACCCCTCCCGAGCTGGGACGCCCGTCCTCGCAGCCACACAACAGCACTGGAGTCAACACAGTGGGTCTTCCTCGGGTCACATTCCCCACACAGTAGCCCTGTTTTAAAGAATACTGAGTGAACCCAACAGGAACAGGAAGCTGATGGGGCTGAATGTGAGCACCTGCTTTTTTTTTTCCCTATACAAGAAACTAAAATAGACTCACTGTAATGAGAACCAAGTGCAGAAAATGATTGCCTCATTAATGGAATGCCTGACTGATCAGCCGTGCTCCGTAAATGTCTCTGTGTCTTTTCTGCTGATTGACAGCCCAGGGGAAAGGAGGAAGGAGGCTCCCGGCTGGCCCAGTCGCCCCGAGAAAGGGTGGGGAGCAGGACGTCCATGGCGACTGGCCAAGGGCTGGGCTTGGTGGAGCGCTGGCCTGCCCAGCTCCCGGCACCCTGGGACCCGTGGCCTCCAGCACCAACTCTGCCCTCTGCTGTGGCGGGGAGGGAAGGTGGCCGTGTGGGGCAGCAGGTGGCTCAGTGACCGCTGCATGGCTGGGGCCACGGAAGACCGGCCACGCCCTGCCCAGCTCCCGTCCCTCTGAGAAGCCCCGCTGCGTGCTGGACACACACCCGTGAGCTCCGCGCAGCCCGGGGCTCAGAGCCTGAGCCCCGGCCCTTCCTCCCACGGTCAGCGCGCATTCAGCTGCTGCTCCCGGGAGCCTCGGCCAGCGATGGCTGAACACGGGGACCTTGGAGAGAAGCCGGATTCGCAGTGGTTCATCTCTACAGCGCTGTGACCAAGGTGGCATAAAACAGCCCCAGTTGATTCTCCCATAGCTCTGGAGGTCGGAGGTCGGAGGTGGGTCCTGGTGGGCTGCATCTGGGTGGGGCAGGCGGCCTCTCCTGGGGGCTCTGGGGCAGGACGCAGCCCCGGCCATTGCAACGTCCAGCGGTGCCCACACCCTTGGCTCAGGGCCCTTCCTCCATCCACAGGCAGCACATGGCCGTCTCTCCTGTCCCCTCTCTCTGAGACTCCCCGATTCCCTCTTTCACTTTTAAGCACCCTTGAGATCCCACTGGACCCACCAGAGAATCCCGGATGATCTCCATGGGACTCCTGCCCGGGGCCTCCACCCTCCCTTCCACTTGAGGTGATGGAGGCCCGGTGCCAACAACGAGGACTTGGGCATCGTTGGAGGGTCACTACCCTGCTGAGCAAATGTCTGTCATCTGACAAAAAGGAGATTGTGGAGAGAATGAAGAAGGTGACGCTGTGGGCATGGTGGTGCGTGTGTGCACCCCTGCTGTCCCCACGTAGCGGGTGTTTGATTGGTGGGTGTTTGTGAAGGAGATTCATATCCTAGCCTCATCCCTCACAAACAGGACAATCTGTCCCCTGCATCCCGGCAGGCAGCTCTGTCATCCCGTTTACACCCGGTGCAAGCCACCACCGCAGCTGTCACCGGCGGCCGGCATTCAGGGAACACCGTCAAACCTGCAAGGTCCTCTGCGCACCGTGAGCCTCGGGGTCTGTGTGCCCACCCTGTGGGGGTCCTCACAACTTCCCTCCTCAGAGGGGAGATGGAAGTTCAAAGACCTTGAGCAACGCAGCCGAGCTCTGCCAGCACGTGCGAGGCCACGTCACGGTGATCTACGGAGAGAAGCCGCTCCTGCTGGCCAGAGGCCCACTGGGCTCCCAGAGGAGACCAGCTCCCAGCCAGCCTCGGGTGGCCTGACGCATGTAGTCGCCTGAAGCGATGGCCGCTTGGAGCAAAGAAGCCACGGGAAGAAGTTTTGAGACGAACTGGAAACAAACAGCTCTTTATTCTGGCAACTTTTCTCCCTGGCTCTAACTACACCCCGACACGCCGTCCACCTCCTCTAACCTCCAAAATGGCGCAGACCTCCTCCGCAATCTCGCTCAAGTCCCTCGAGATCTCCGGCCAAGTCTCGCAAGATCCCGGGCCAAGTACGGAAGGCGCCAATGCCCAAACATGTCCAAAGCCAAAGCCCGTAGTCCACCGCAATTTTAAGCCATCTCCCCAAACAGGGGCTCCTGCCTCTGCAGGTAAGAGCAGCAGCTCTGGGCGCGGCCATGGCAGGGCAGGGCGGCGAGGACTGTCTTGATGCCCAAAGGAGTTGACCGCGGGACAGGGCTACAGAACCCAAGGATTCCCACCCTCTGTCGTCACTCCCTGCCACCGCCTGCAGCTGCCCAGGCGCCTTCTCACGTCCACTGATGAGACCCCGTCCTTGAGGACCCCGCTCGCCAGCCGGCAAAGTCCTGTAGAGGGTCCCTCCAGGTCAGTGGGCCCTGACTGTCCAGCCCGGTGCAGTGACTGGCCGTGGAGGTGGAGGGCAGGGTGTGCAACGTGAGGCGCCACCTCCTGGGGGGCTCCCTCTGGGACTGGCCATCTCCCAGAGAAGCGGGAGAAGAGGGAAGGGCTGCAGCGGGCACGGCCTGGCACCGGGCACGGCCTGGCACCGGGCCTTCAGGGCCTGTTGAGGACGGCTCCGGGCTTCCAGGGAGAACCCCGAGAGTCTCTCCTCCTGTTTCCCAGGGGCCCAGGCTGCCGCTGCCACTGCTTCTTCAGGTTTTCTGGAAGCACCTGCGTGAGGAAGAGCTTGGAGGAATGAGGAGCTGGCCTGCTCGCCGGCCCTGACCGGAGTTGGCACTGCCCGGCGTGGGAGCTTCCAGGTGCCCATGCAGAAGCCACCGTCTAGCACACTTCCAAGACGCCCGCACCGGGTTGACACGGGGCGTCCAGGACATCGACGGCTGGCAGCAACCCCCAAGACAGCCGTGCCCTCGGGCAGTGGCCCGTGGGGCAGGTTCCTAGGCTGCATGAAAGGAACAAAGGACATTGAAGGTCAACTCCCGGGGTCACGGGCTGCACTCAGCAGTGGTGGCGATGATGTGGAAGAAGGGATTGAGGACATTCCAAGCCACCGCCAAGCCAGGCAGTGAGTGACAACCCACTGACTCATGGATTGGCTCATTTGCAGATGTGACCTGCCGGGGCCCGGCCTGGGGCCAGGTGGCCAGGGCACTAGGGCGTCAGGGCCGTCCACCCATCTTGCACAGAATCCATGTTCAGCGGTTTCCTGAGTGAATGGGCAGCACCGTGGGCGCACCAGGGGACGGGCCCTCGTCCAGCACAGACCGCGCTGGCCAGGCGGTGGCGGAGGCGAGCGGCTGGGCTCTGGCTGAGGCAGCGTCGGCATTTTTCTTTACGTCAGAAATCTCTCACCTCCGCATAGCCTGGCGCCGCTCAGTCGCCTGGCCGCCCTCGCAGGACGGGGTTCGGCTTAAGACGGACTGAACTGAAGGGACAGTTGGAAGGCCCAGGCGTGACCACTGTTCCCACTGCTCTGGCCTCCGCTGGGCTGCACCTATGCCTGCATGGGCCTCCTTGGCGTGTAGAACGGGTGCCCACTGTGCCGGGCATGCACTGTGCTGGTGCTTGGTGCCAGTGCTGCTGTCCCTCCCTCCCATGTCCCCCAAAGTCAGGGCAGCAGCGCACGGCGGCAGGTCGTCCCCCATGGCCTGAGTTCCAGGAGCCCCACGGGCACCTGCCAGGGCCCCTGGGCACAAATGCATCCAGACGTTTCCAAACACATAACTTTTCTCTCTGATTCTAAACAACAACTAACACACGCCACACACACACCACCAAAATGGCAGCTGAAGTTTCCCAAGTCTGGGTCCCGAGTCCCGTAGACTGGGACAATGCCCAAATGACGGCCATAGTCAAAAGCTGCAAACAGGGCTCTGCACAAATCCAGGTTCCACACAGCAGGCTGGGTCGTAGGTGGGACACGCTGACCCCAAACTGCAAGCTCTGCCAGGCAGCTGGGCGTCGCGCCTCGCCCTGCCAGGACGTGACACCCTCAGCCGTCCAGCCGCCTCCTGGCCAGCCCAGCAGCACTGACGCCAGCTCAGGCCTGTCCACTGCTAGCCACGACAGGCAGCCGCTGACTCGTGGGCTTCAAGATGGGAATGGGCTGACCACCTCTCCCGACCAGGGCTGTCCATCTGCCCACCTTCACTGTGCCCCCGGGACAGGCGGCCTGGCTGGGGCCCCCGCGCAGCGCCTCACACCCCGTCTCCACCAGGCTGCCCAGCTGAACCGCAGCCTGCTCTCAGATCCCAGGCAGGACACCTCCTGCTGTACTCCCGGTGGGCTCAGGCTTGGACGGGCCCCGCGCCCTGGTCCCTCCGGCACGGCAGGCCGCTGTCTGCAGCCTCACCCTCAGAGGGAGCAGGCCCAGAGCCCCCAGGACACATGAGGCTGGCCAAGTGGAGTCCTCCTCATTCACCCACCCAGACACCTGCAGCAAGCAGGCTTAGGGGAGCTGGGGCTGGACTTCCAGGACACTTTGCATCTGTGTCCAGACTTGGAACTGTCCTCTCTCCTCCAACACAGCAGAGGTCAGTTATGTGTCTGTCACATAGCTCAGGTAGCATCAGCACTCAGAAGGCAAAGCCTCCGTGGACTGGAAGGAGAAGCAGGTGGTGGAGAGGAGACAAGGGCTGGGACAAGAGTCCACCTGAAGCCGAGAGTGACCCAGATGCCCCCAAGTGGCAGGAGACTCCAACTAGTTCATGCCCAGAACCAGGCGCGAGGGCCAGGAGCTGGCCTCCGCGTACGCTTCTGGGTCGTTCTCCCCACACGTCCTGAGGTCCGCCTCCAGGTATCTCACTCAGAATGAGCTTCAGGCGGCGCTCTCCAGTTCACTGATTCTTTCTCTGACCAGGTTCGCTCCCACTTGGGATTTTAAAAATGGTTTTCCAGTGAGTCTGTTTTTTTATTTCTAGGATCTTTCACTGGGCTTCTAAAACTAATGGGCCTATTTTTTGTTCATATGTGACTGATGATTTTTTTTTTTTTTACTTGAAATAGAGAAGAGATATAGAGAATGAAACGAGCTTCTGACATACACATGGAAAAGAGTGAGAATGTCAGCCGGTGAGCCACATGTGAAGACAGTGCGGCCAGAAATCCTCGAGGTTTGATGAAGGATCAGGAGCGCTGAGCTCATGAGCAAACCAAGTGCGAGGCAGGAAGTGTGTCGGTCACTATGACGCTCACAGTGCAGAAAGGAGGAAGAAATGCTTCTCCCCCAAGTAAAGGCGTTCCAAAAGAACAGCAACAAGACTGGCAACACAGCGTCCTCAGCAGGATGTGTGTGTGAGGACAAGGAGTGAGCAGCCTCGGCGGGCCAGGAGGACTGAGGATATGGTCCTCAGCGTTCTCTGAAACTGCTGTCCAAGGGCCAGGGCAGAGGAGGCCCTCAGAGTTAGATGGAGAGCAAGCTTTACCCCTTGGAGATCACTAAAGAGAAAGCCGCTAGGGGATAGAGTTCAGCAAGTGACAAGTGAACGCAGGGGACAGAGCAGCCTGCCACAGACCGTCCTGAGCAGAGAAATGAAGCAGAGGGTTGTGGCCAATCTATTGAACCCTGATGAGAATTTTTCACTTAAGAATATGGAATCAAAATACAGGGTGAGGGCTGCGGGAGGAGGTAGAGATGAAATGACTTCAGACCGTATTAAGAAAATAAGACACTGTTATGTTAACAGCTTGTGAATATTATGGTTTAGAGGGAGGTGTCCCCCAAAAGCTCGTGCGTGAGACAGTGCAAGGGGTTCAGAGGTGGAATCACTGGCCTTAACCCAGCCAGTGGATCCATCCCCTGATAGCTGTAGGGTGGGCAGGGTGTGGCTGAGGTTGGGGGTCCCTGGGGGTGGGCCTTTGGGGTTCATATGGTTGCTGAGCTCAGTCTCTCTGTTCAGACCCCCATGTGACCCACTTCCGCCTGCCACTCTTCCGTCATGAAGTTCTGCCTCACCTCGAGCCCTGAGGAATGGAGCTGGCCGCCTATGGACTGAAATGTTGAGCCCTCCAATAAACGTTTCCTCCCCTAAAATGGTTCTTGCCAGGTCTTTTAGTCACAGTAGTGGAAAGCTGACTAGAACAGTGTGCTTCAGCTGACTACGTGCATGAAGAGAGGTCATTTAACGGCTTCCAAACTGGAGGGAGACAGGATAACTACAACGGCACCCAGCGCCAAAGTCAAGGCAGGGAGGAAGCAGGAGCCTGTGCTGGACACAGCAAGACGAATGTGACAAAATCACCCACACAAGCATCCGGAGTTTGTATTATCTAGTTAGGTAACGCCCAAACCTTCTATGTGCCATCGAAGGGAGAAATGCTGAAATCCAAGCAGCAGAGAAACAGTACCAAAAAGTAACTACAAAAAGATACACTAAAACCACACTTCGGGAATTACAGAACAAATCAGGATGGCAATAACAAAATATCTAAAACTGCTGAAATGAAGTGCCCGGTGGGATCAGAACTCCTGAGACAGAGCTAAAGCAGTCCTTACAAGTAAATTCATAGCTCTTGGTGCATTTTAAAAGTAAAGCTATAAAGCAAACCAGCTAATTACTCAAGTTCAGAACCTACTAAAATAAGAGTAATCCCATAGAGAGAAGAAAAGGAAATAAAAAATAAGTGCAATAAAATCAAAGCTATTTCTTTGGTAACAAACGAAACAAATCAACTGAGTAGGAAGGCCAAGGTTAAGGGGAAAAAAAATAGGATGTGCAGGAACACAGGAGTATAGCAAGAGCTCACAGACACATCAGGAACGGTAGGCATCTGAGAATGTCCTCAGTAGCTGTTTCTGGTAGGAAAATTGAGAACTTAAGCAGCATTCTAAGCAAAACCAAATTTATAAAAATCATTCAGATGCCAGGTTCTAGTGATTTTTCAAAGAGAGTTTTACAAAAGCTTCAATGAACAGAAAATTGTTTCCTTACATAGTTTGCACCAGAAAATAGATAAAGCAAACAAAATACCTGACTCATGTTTGACACTGGCATAATTTAAGATCAGGACTGAACAAGGACACTGTGAGACCAGAAAATTCCAGTCCAGCCTCACCAAGAATCTAGATGCAAAAATACAAAAAAGGTGAATCTCATTTCACAACGTAGTACAGAAAGTCCATCAGAGTCAAGTGGGCTTGTTTATCCAGCAAAGTGATGGAGAACTGGAGGGGGGGCAGGGACTCTCCTTGACACGGCTTTGCCTGCAGGCGGCATTCAAAAGCCAGACAGAACAACAGCCAGGAACCAGAATCCACTGGCAAATCCATAACAGAAGAGAAAAATCCTTCACTTAACAAAAAGTAGCAAAACGGCAAATATTAGCTTTGTGATGAGATGTTCATAATTTCTTCTCTTAACTGGATTCTGTCTCTCGCCCTATACAAAAATAAACTCAAAATGGATCAAAGACCTTCATGTAAGACCTGACACTTTGAAATTACGGGAAGAGAACACAGGGGTAGCATTTCAAGATGTAGGCACAGCAAACAATTTCCTGACTAGGACTCCAATAGCTCAGGAAATAAAAGCAAGAGTTGACAAATGGGATCACATCAAATTAAACAGCTTCTGCACAGCAAGGGAAACAGTCAGAGAGTAGAGAGAGCCGGCACAGCGGAGGAGACCTTGCCAGCCATTCATCAGATGCAGGGCCGATACCCAGAACATACAAAGGACTCAAAAGGGCTGGAAAAGAACGAGGGCTCCATTCAACGAATGCATCCGTGATCTGAGCACACGTCTCAAAGAAGTACAAATGGCCAATAAATACAGGAAGAAATGCTCGATGTCATTAGCCATCCGGGAAATATAAATTTCATGGAGATTCCATCTCGCCCCAATCAGAATGGCTATTATTTTTAAAAATGACTATTAATAAAAAATTTTATTAAAAATGCTGGTGAGGTTATGGAGAGAAAGAAACCCTTACACAGTGCTGGTGGAAATGTAGATTAGTACTGCCTCTATGGAAATCAGTATGGAGGTTCCTTAAAAAAAAACAAAAATACAACTGCCACGTGATTCAACCTCCCCACTGCTGAGCGTACAAGAAATAAAGTCAAAAGAGACACCTCGGGCTGCAGCTGGGGCTCAGCAGTAGAGCACTTGCCTCCCACGTAGGAGGTCCTGGGTTCGATCCTCAGCACCACATAAAAATAAATAAATAGATAAATAAATAAATAAAGATATCGTGTCCATCTACAACTAAAAAAAAAAAAAAATTAAGAGAGACACCTACACACCCCGTTCACTGCACAATTCACAATGGCCAAGATATGGGATCAGCCTCCTGCCCACCAACAGATGGGTGGCTTTTAAAAATACGGTATGATGAGCGCAGTGGTCCACACCTGTAATCCCCGCAGCTCAGGAGGCTGAAGCAGGAGGATCATGTGTTCAAAGCCATCTTCAGCAACTTAGCGAGCCCTAAGCAGCTCAGCGAGACCCTGTCTATAAATAAAATTTTAAAAAGGGTTAGGGGTGCAACTCAGTGGTTAAGCATACCTGGGGTCAATTCCCAGTATCATATATATATATATATATATATATATGATACTGGGAATTGAAAAAATATATATATATGGTAGATGGAAACCTGCTGTTGGGTCCCCTCTCACCCTGCGAGAGTCATGCTCCTGTTTCTATTCTTAAATAAATCCTACTCCTTTAACTCTTGCAAAACAATGTGTGTGTGTGTGTGTGTGTGTGTGTGTGTGTATGGTAAATGCACAAAATAGAGTATTATTCAGCCACAAAGAATGAAATCCTGTTATTTTTCACGAAAACGGATGGGACTAAAGGAAGTCATATTAAGGAAAATTAACCAGAAACAGAAAGACAAATATCACATATTTTCTCTCATACATAGGCGGTGGGGGGGGAGACAGGAAAATAGAAGAGGGGTTCTTGGGGAAGAACAAGGTGTAGGACTGGACAAGAGGGGTAGAAGGGAGGGCGTCCAGGCAGTGGTGGAACACTTACATTTGTGCAATCTATATGGCTGGAAAATTATAATAAATAGAAATTTCTGTGAGGAAAGTGCTTCTGTGTTTATTTATATTTAAAATTGGATTCAGACTGAATGTAATTAAAACTGATTTGTATGAAGAGTTCAATTTTGATAGAAAAATTGGATGAGAATCATCAGCTCTAGATAGACTAAAGGTTACATTTTGAAATAAAATATTGGAAATTTATCACAACATTGTCACAATGCCAGTAACAGTTGTACCACCAGGAAAATCCATCTTAAAATAAAAAATGATCAGAAATCATTGTGAACTTGTGACTGATATTGCTTTCTATTTTATCAGCTAAAATTTTATCAGCTAAAATTTTAAATTTTAATAAACAATAATTGAATTTGCAGAAAAGTGATCCAGAAAAATCTTATGATTGACATCATATATCCAATATATTGGGTAAAATTATGACCAAATAGTATTCTGCAATTTTCAGGGTTGTGTCAGTATTGTTTGTCATTATCACCCCAGTATGTTATATATGCAATAAAATATTTTAAAGGAGAAAAACTGAAGGATATTTATTTTGTGATGAGATTTTTGTAATTTCTTTTTCTAAAAGTCATACAAATTTAGTCATTTCATGTGGAACAGCAATTTCTTATGCAAAGTATTTTATTATATGATCAAATCAAATTTACTCTAATATATTGCACTCTTAAGTGTGTTGCATATAGATAGCTTTACGTATTTATTTTATATGTTCTACATATCATCATTTGTGGTATATTGTAGCTCTTTCCTAACATACAAGTCTAAGAACTGTTTATCATTGTGAAGTTCTTTCTTTATTTGCACTTTTTAAATACATTTATGCACGACTTTATTATTTTGCCTCTTTTATCCAAAGCAGAGTTGGGGCTTCATCAACTGCCAGCTTCGTTTCCCTTTGACTCACAACTGCACTAAGCCAGTGTAAAGGGCTGACAGCCTGGCGCCCGTCAGCCGGCACGTGGGGGACAGGCCGGCGTGGCAGACAGCACCCCGGGGACTGTGCTGGGCTTGGCAGGAGACTGAAAGGCGGGAAGGAGCCCGGTGCGCCCAGGCCCTGGGAGGGGTCTCTCCACCGTGGGAAGCTGCCTGGGAGAGCAGCAGGAATTGGAACCTGAGCTGTGCCCCGCCCCCCGGGGCCAGTGCTCTGTCTCAAGTCCTGACGTGGACAGGCAGGTGTGGCCAGCTCCCCAAGGGCGTCCACTGCACGGTGTGAGCCAAGGCTTCCTGTCTCCCAGGCTGCTCTCTGCCTGCAGCGGGGGCTGCAGGCCCTGTGGCTGTGACGATGGCCAGCCCCAGCCCAGCTTCACTCTCGGGCTCTGGACCTCCTATCCAGTGGCCCTCTCCTCTTGTCCAAACCCTACCTGCCCTGTGCCAGCGTGTGCCCTGTGCCAGCGTGTGCCCTGTGCCAGCAGGTGCCAGGAGGCCTCTGCTCATCCCCAGAGAGCTCCCCTGGGCCCTCCCACACCCCCGGGCCTTCCCTTCGTCCTCAGTGGAGATGGCACAGCGACAGCCACACCTGATGGGACAGTGAGGCGGAGGCAAAGCCTGACCAGGGCCGTCGCTGCACCTCTGGGGTCTTCAAACCCCACCTACGAAGTGGAGCCAAGTGTCCGAACGACGGGGCCACCTGCCTGTGGCAGTCAGTGACCCTCCATCCTGCCGGCTCGTGGCTGGCGTGCTGTAATGGCCTTCTGTGTCCTGCGCCCAGGCGTGGGGCGGAGCAGGCCTGCGCTCACCTCCTTCCACGCCCACCGCGCGCACACCAGGGTCTGATCGCCTAGCTCACATCCCAGGCCCGTGGGCTCCGACGGACTGAAGACCTGAGTGAATGCTACACAGCCCCCACCCATGCCCTTGACGGGGAGGAGTAGGGCCCGTGGCCAGGCTGGGCCAGCCGGGCTGCTGCAGAAATGACCTTGTCCATCACTGACCCCAAGAGCTGCGTCCTTGATGCTGGCTCGTCTGTGCCGGGTGGGTGGAAGCTCTGGGCCCGCAGCCGCGGCGGAGGAGGGCTTTAGAGATCACGCAGACAGAGCAGCCTGACTGGGGGCAGCACTCACGCGTCCGACGTCTGCCTCTGACCTTGCTCGTGCGGCCAACCTGCACACCTGCTGCACCTGCAGGAGAGCCCCAGGGGCTGGACCGTGCCCACGCTCAGCCTGCGGTGGTGAAGGTGGAGATACTAGCAACTGCCAGGGGCCGGAGCCCCCGGGAGACCGAGTGTGGGCCTGGCTGACTTGACCTGGCCTGTGTTTCTCCTGTTCTCTCTCAGAGCAGCGTGGACAGAGACCTGGCCACGCAGAACCCCTGGACTTCAGGTCCCTAGTAGCTGAAATGCCCAGAAAGTTCCTCTAATGTCAGTGCTTGGAGTTTTTGAAGTCCCAGGTCCTTTCCTGACTCCAGGGATGGCTGGGCTTGACAGGTCACTGCTGCAGCCTCAGGCAGGACACGGCCGCCCAGGGCCCTGGACAGGCCAGAGCAGGGGCGCAGAGGTGAGGACTGGTGGCTCTGCCTCCCAGGAAGCAGCCTCTGTCCACGTCTCTCTCGGGGTTCTGTGCAGTTTGCGTGTCCATCTGGTCACTCCCACTGGGTCCCTCCACTCGGCCTCGCAGCCTCCCGGGCTCTGGGCCCTCAGAGGCCTCCTGAGGTGCAGGAAGTGAGGATTCAGCGTCTCCCCGGGAGACGGACCTGTGCCGACCGCAGCCCTGAGTGCTGAGATGCGGTCCTTAGTGCCAGCGAGACCGTGAGCAGCGGCTCCCCCTGAGCCACCTCGATGGCCAGGCCCAGGGGTGACAACACTGTGCAGCTCTTCACGTCCTCGGGCAGGAGAGGAAGCGTGTCCCAACTCCAGGAGAGAGGAGATCACCCTTTCTCTGCCACTTCCTGCTATCCAGGCCCCAGCAGAGGGATGGTGCCACCCACGCCCTGCTCAGGGCACAGCTCCCAGGCCGCCGTCCTGGGGACACGCCCTCACTGAGGCACCAGCTCTCTGGGTGACCTGCGGTCGACCCCCTGCCCTCTGGACTTTCCCTCCTGTCCTCCCAGCACCCCCTTCTCCAGCTCCTCCCGCCGCCCCGCCCGTCTCTGGGTGCTCAGAGAACCTCAGGCCTCACCTCCGAGCTGCCCCTGGCGGCCAGCTCTGCCACTCACCCCGGGAAGGCCCAGCTGGCGGACGGCCTCACCACGCAGGGCTCATCCTGGACCCCAGCGTGCACCGGGGTGGCCTGCCAGGCGGGAGGACCCGGGCGTGCTGCCTCGCTGGGCCTCCTCTGTGTCCAGGTGCGGCCTGGCCGGGGACGGCCGCGGCACAGGGAGGTGGAGAGGAGTTGAGCCGGCGCCGGGATCGGGCACTGTCTCCCTCCCCTCTGGTGTCTGGTCGTAAGAGCCCTAATGAGGAGACAGCTAAGATGGCGCCTAGCTGAGAGCCATAAGAGGTGTTTCAGTATTTTCACCTGCTATTCATGCATTCATCTAAGAATCTTTCTATGCCCGTGAACGCTATGTGACGCACCTGTAAGTCTGAGCTGTTGACACGTGTATACTTGTTAAGGCAAAAGGTATTTAACCGGGTGAGGTTGGCTAGAGGATTTTTGGAGTTGGAGAGATTGTCAGAGCTGGAGAGAGAAGTTACAAGAAGCAAGAATAAAGCGCCTATTCTTTTTTCAGTCTGCTTCCGAATTCGTTCCCACGGTATTGTTGCTGCAGGCGGCTACATCTGGTGAGACAGGAAAGGGCTCTTGTCCCTTGCTGAGGGACAATGATAGAGGAGAGAGTCAAGATAAGAGCAGCTGACGGCCAGGCACCTGAGAGGGGAGGTGCTGAGCAGGAGCACCCCAGGCCGGCCAGCTGTGACTTCCCCCGGCTGAACGAGGCGGACCCCGCCTTCCAAACCACAGGTCCTGGCGGTCCCCGCCCCCGCGTGCCTGCACCAGAGCCCAGGAGACCGAGACCTGGACGTGGGCTTTGTTAACATTCCCTGGGGCCATAGGGGGTACCACACCCAGTGGTGGACACCCGGTGGTGGACAGCCAGGGACAAGGATGGAAAGGTGTCCTCCCCCCACCAGCAGAGCCCTGTGTCCTATGCCACCCCCGAGGCAGCTTCCGCCACTCCCAATGCACCCATGGGGAGCCAGCGCCCAGCGGGTCCCCAGGCCCCACCTGCCCCCCAGGCCCTGCCCTCCTCACTGAAGACTCTTGGTTAACGGGGACTTGTTGAAAGGCGAAGCCCCTCCTCCGATCCCCACCAGCCATGTCTTGGGTCTGGGCGGCCTCTGGGGATGCAGCCGGGGTGTCCTCCCACTGTCCGGCTGCTTTTTATCGTCTGTGGGACTGTTGGAAAGAAAATGAGGACTTATCACGCCTGCCACTGAGCAGTGAATGGCTGTCCCCTGTAAGCTGCCTGTCATGGCCAGCCACGGCGCCGCCACGGGAGGAAAATTCTCGGAGGCAGAGTTAAGCTTTTTTTTTTTTTTTTTTTTTTTTTCTCCTCTTCGTTATTTTTCTTTATGGCTTTCTTGCCAAAGCTCAATGGCTTTTTTTTTTTTTTTCCTGCATGGTTTTACCATGCTATTTAACTCTCTATTTTCTTTTAAGCTCATGGCTTTTTTCTTTATACTAAAGCTCAAGGCTTTTTCTCTATATTTTTTATGGCTTTTCGCCGGCTACTCTGCTTCAGCTTAATTCTTAACTGGCCTCAACTAAGTCAGAGGCTATGCTCTCTTGTTTCTACTCTTTTTGCTGGTCTCAACTGAGTCTGGCTTCTTCATTTTTTATGGCTTTTGGCCGGCTCGGCTTTTCACCGGCTACTCTGCTTCAGCTTAATTCTTAACTGGCCTCAACTAAGTCGGCTTTTGGCCGGCTCGCTTCGGCTTTTCGCTGGCTACTCTGCTTCAGCTTAATTCTTAACTGGCCTCAACTGAGTCAGAGGCTATGCTCTCTTGTTTACTACTCTTTTTGCTGGTCTCAACTGAGTCTGAGGCTATGCTTTTTCGTTGCTCTCCTTATTTCTTAGCTTTTCTTCTCTGCCTGCCGAGCCCCGGACGGACCACCATTTGTAAGCTGCCTGCTACCGAAAACCGGGAGGAAAAACTCTCGGGGGCAGAGTTAAGCTTTTACTACTTTTACTTCTACTTTCTTAGAGCTTAGAGAGAGGGAAAGAAAGATTTTTAGAGAGAAAGATTAAAGCGAGCTTTTCTTCTTGTCTTCTTAGCTTAGAGAAAGATTAGAGCTTCTTTCTTCTCTCTTCTTTCTTCCTTCTTCTGTCTTCTGTCTTCTGTCATCCTCAGGAGTCTCGGCCTAACTCTGACCAGTCATTACTTCTTCTATCTGGTTTCTTTTCTGTAACCGCTCTGCCTACTGGCCGCTCTGATTCTTCTGATGGCTGCCCGACTGACCGAATGAATTCTTCTCCTAACTCGGACCGCTTTCACCCGGTTTTATATACCTTCAGGTTTGCGGGTGCCTGGTGCGTACATGTGGAACCCATGGCTTCCAGCTGGCCCTTCCTAATTAGCTCTGATTTCTCCCTTCTGACCGACCGAGTGGCTGCCCGACTGACCGAATGAATTCGGTTCTCCTAACTCGGACCGCTTTCACACCGGGTTATATACCTTCAGGTTTGCGGGTGCCTACAGGTGCGTCACATACATATCAGGTGGAACCCATGGCTTCCAGCTAGCTACAACAGCCCTTCCTAATTAGGGCTCCTTCATATTCCTTCCCTTTAGTTTAAAAAGGTGCTTTTGTTCTATTTTCTCTATTTTATTTTCTCTATTTTCTTTTATTTTCTTGTCCCTACCTAGTTTTTCACCTTTTATTTTTGAAAGGGTGGATATTTGAGCCCTTTTTGAGAAGGTGCTGTGGCTTTAAGGAAGCCTAATGCTGAGGAGCAGCTAACGCACCTAGTTAAGCACAATTGCATAAGCGGCTTTGACTTTTTTTTTTTTTTTTTTTTTTCCTCTATTTTTCTTTATGGCTTTCTTGCCAAAGCTCAGTGGCTTTTTTTTTTTTTTTTTTTTTTTCTGCATGGTTTTTTACCATGCTATTTAATTCTCTATTTTCTTTTAAGCTCATGGCTTTTTTCTTTATACTAAAGCTCAAGGCTTTTTCTCTATATTTTTTATGGCTTTTGGCCGGCTACTCTGCTTCGGCTTTTGGCCGGCTCGCTTCGGCTTTTTTTCTGGCTACTCTGCTTCGGCTTAATTACTTCTTCTATCTGGTTTCTCTTCTGTAACCGCTCTGCCTACGTTCTGGCCGCTCTGATTCTTCTGACCGACCGAGTGACTGCCCGGCTGACTGAATTCTCCGTTCTCCTAACTCGGACCGCTTTCACCCGGTTATATACCTTCAGGTTTGCGGGTGCCTACAGGTGCGTCACATACATATCAGGTGGAACCATGGCTTCCAGCTAGCTACAACAGCCCTTCCTAATTAGGGCTCCTTCAGTCCCCCAGAGGGGAGGGGACGTGAGGTGGGAAAGCCACCATGAGAGCAGAAAGGGCAACTGGGAGGAAACAGGCTCTGCGCTCTGTGGCGGGAGGAAAAGGCCAGCGCAGGCTCCCCCACGAACGTCCTGGAGAGGCCACCATCAGCCTGCCTGCTGGACGCTCCGCAGGACACTGGGAGGCTGTGATGCTGTGGCCAGGAGCAGCACAGCGCCAGGCTGGGTCCACGGGTGCTGGCCTGCAGGGAGGCGTGCAGAGGCCCGGCCAGCACGCGCCTTCCCAGCACAAGAGGGTGCTGGGCGTAGCCTCCTGCTCCTGAGCTGGGCACCCCAAGGGCCTCGAGGCTTGGAGGACAGATGCTAGTGTCTTCAGAACAGCCCACAACACAGGGTGGGCCGCAGCAGCGGGATGAAGAGGGAATTAAAAACCATCAATCACAGTGACACACGTGACACACAGTGCGCCACCCCAGCCACTGCTGTGTGCGCAGCTCAGGGGCATCGAGCAGGCCCAGCTGCTGCGCCCGTCCCCACGCTCCACCCACAGCACTCCTCCAGCCCGCACAAATGACACTCCGTCCCCTTAAACACGCGCTGCCAGAGCCCCTTCCCCCGTCCCTGGCAGCCACTGTTCTACTGTCTGTCTGTGAATTCGAACACTCTAGAAAAACAGAGGGAAGTTTGTGAGTCATGTCTTATTTCAGAGCAGTTCTGAACCCACAGGAGATTTGCACAGTGACTCCGAGGGTCCCACACACCTCGCAGCTGGTGTCTCCCGTGGTTAGCATCAGGGGACGTCTGCCGATTTGCAATAATGAACAAACCCTACAGACGTGATATTATTAACTAAAACCCAGGCCAAACTTGAACCTCCTTAGCCTTTTCCTAATGTCCTTCCAGGTGCCCACGTGACCTTTAGCTGTTGGATCTCCTTAGGATTCTTGAGGCTGGGACAGTTTCTCAGAGTTTCCTTGTTTCTTGTGACCTTGACAATTTTGAGGAGGGTCAGGTACTTGCCAGGCATCTATTTTTCCACCTTAAAAAAAAAAATCTCATTTTACTCCTCCCAATTGTTGGCTCTGTTGACACCTCATCCTTGGTCCCCACATCCACAGAATTCCTCCATCTCAAGCACAGGCCCAAGGTTCCCCGGAGGTGCAGTGAGTGGACCCAGGAGCAGCCCTGAAGGCTAGCTCCGCTGCTCTCGAGGGTGCTGGCGACAGAACAGACATTTCCCCTCCAGATCTAGTCTTGAGAAGAAGCACGGAGCCCCCAGTGTCCCCTCCCTCCCACTGATCATTCTTTCCTACGTTCACCTCAGAGAGGACAGAATCCCTTTGGGGGCTGAGCACAACCAGGGACTCAACCAGGGACTGGAGTCACCTCCGACCTCTCGAGAGCTTGTCAATCCTGTCCCGCTTCCTCCCTGCTTAGCACTTCCATGGGCAAGAGCTGGGGGCTTCTTTCCCCTAAGAACACGCAGCCCACACTTCTAAGCTTCTAACTGGCGATGGCAAAGCAGATGGCTAATTAGTCACGTCACCCAGAGTGCCTTCTTCACCAGCCTGGCTACTGGTAAGCCATGCCGTGCACTAACCTCACCTAGTAAGCAGCAATAACCAGTTCTTTACCTCTGCTACGCTGATGCTCCAACAACCAGCATTCTGCAGGACGTCTTGACTCGAGAATCATCTCAAGATCAGGCACAGGGGGAGGAATCCCCTTCTCGGGTCTTCTTTAACATCATGTGGAAGTCCTACACAAAGCAAGAAAACAAAGAAAGGAGATTAAAGGTACACAGTTTGGAAAGGGAGAAATAAAAATTGTCCTTGTTTACAGATGATATGATCATTTATGTAGAAAACCCAAAAGAATTGACAAAAATTCCTGGAGTGAATAACTGGTTATAGAGACATTGCACAATACAAAGTTAATTTACAAAAGTCAATTGGTTTTCTATATTCCAGCAAAGAACAAATGGATTTTAAAATTAAAAACACATTACCATTTATATTAGCACTCCCAAAAGGAAATACTTTGTTATGAATCTAACCACATTTGTACATGAGCCATATGAGGAATGCTGTGTAACTTTAATGAAGGACATCTACTGAGAACGCAATCAGTAGCTATCCCATGTTCATGGATAGGAAGATTCAATGTTGCCCAGACATCAGTTCTTCCCAGCGTGATCTGTAGAAGTAAAGCAATCACAATTCAAATCTCAGTGTTGTGGTTTGGATCTATAATATGTCGAAGGCTTGGTCCTCAGTGCAGCAGTGTTCAGAGGTGGGGCTTTGGGGAAGGGATGAGATCATGAGGGTTCTAACCTCATCGACGAATCAATGCATCGATGGATTCATAACCTAATGGACGAGGTGATGGGAGGTATAGGGGTGGGGCCCAGAGGAGGGGAGTGGGACCTGGGGACTGTCCTTAAGTTGATTTTCTCCGGTATTTTTGTCACGGTCATGGAAATGTGATGGACACACTCAGCAAGTTATTTTGTGGCCATCCACACACTGATTCTAGAGTTTATATGGGGAGGCAAAAGGCCCAGGCTGAAGAATTGAAAGTTAAAAGAGAAGAACACTCTGAGGACTGTCCACAGCTAGCTTCAAGGTTCACTGTAAAGCTGCAAGTCAGTGTGGTATTGGTTAAAAAAAAAAAAAAAAAAAAAAGGACACAAATTGATAAATGGAACAGAATGGAGGGCCCACAAATTGGCCCCCATAGATCAGTTAGCTGATCTTTGACAAAAGGGTAGAGTTGAAATAAAGAGCCAAGGTTGTCTTTTTAAAAAAAAAAATTTATTTATAATAGTAGTATGTATTACAATTCATAATGCACATATATAACATCTTTTTACATACAAATGTTTGTTTACAAAGTATTTTCATGCCTGGATATCATTATCCTAAATGCATGATTGAAGACCTGAAGACCAAGGTTGTCTTTTTAAAATGGTGCTGGGACAACTGAATCACATAAGGAACAGATGGATGTGAACGCAGCCCTCCCCCCACAGAAGTCAGCCACAAAGGGAGCAGGGGTGGAGACGTGCGATGCCAAACTACAACATCCCCAGCAGATAATGGGAGGAGACCTCGGCGACCTGGGTCTGGTGGTAACTTTCTAAACAAGCTATCAAAGGTACGATCCACAAAGGAGAGAACTGATAGGCCAGACTTCATCAAGACTAGATTAGAAACAAGTCAACAAATGAGAAAACAAACCATCGACTGGGAGGGATGCTTGCCAAAAATGCATCTGATAAAGGACCCTTATCCACAACATGCACAGGACTCTTAGAATTCAGCAATAAGAAAATGAAGAAAAAACAATAAACCCTCAACAAACACCTCACCAGACGTGCAGGAGGCCACCGGGCAGTGCAAGATAAATCAGTGTGAAGCCAGCGCAGCCCCGTCAGGGTGGCCAGATCCAGGACGTTGCCACTCCAGGGCTGGCGAGGGGGCGGAGCGGCAGGACACTCACGCGTTGCTGCAGAGAGTGGGAAAGGGGCGGCCACTTAGGTCAGCAGGTGCCCATCACAGGGCCGGGAGCAGGGCCTGGGAAGGCATGCCCTCCGCCCAGCTCAGGCTGGCCTGTGTGCCTGAGTTCTGCAGCCGTGGCTGAGCCCTGCTACGCAGACCCTGTGCCCAGGCTGCGGGAGTCGCCGAGGGAGCAGAACCCTTCCCAAGGGCGGGCACGGTCTGCAGAGGAGACCAGTGCCGTGGTGGTCTGCACCCAGGGAGCCCCTTCAGCCTCTGTGCCTGGGTGTGGAGCAGGGCAGGGGCCGTCTCTAGCCAGGGCAGCCCCCGGTCAGCACCATGCCTAGAGACCCTCACGGGGTCTAGACCTTGGGCAGTGTGTCATGCAGGCTGCTTATGAAAGGAGAGACTTATCCAGGCCACAGTTTGGGAGGTCCAAGAATGCGGTGCCCGTGTGGGCTCAGCTCTGGGGAGGGCCTCCCTGGCTGTGTCACGTCTTGGCAATGGCAGCGGCAGAAGTCATCACATCTGGAAATGGGAGGCCTGGGAGGCTGGGCAGGGCCAGGTCCAGGCTTCTACGGCAACCCAATCTCAAGAACTAGCAAGGGTGCAGCCTGAGGGCCCCCACCAGCTCCACATCACCTTGGGGACCCCACATCCAGCCCAGCAGGCAGACCTCCCAGGGGACAAGACAGGAAGGACAAACCAGGAGAACAGGAGTGGCGCGGGTGTGAGGGGTGCCGAGGGCGAACGCGGTGCCCCCGGTGTGGCAGCAGGTGGGGCTCTGGGGGAGACCCCCAGTCCTTGCACCATGTGAAGAGGCAGCAGGGGCTGAGAAAGAAGAGGGGCAGCCTGCGTACGGGGTGGACGTGGACGGGCCCCTGTGGGCAAAGCCAGGGGGTGCAGGAGGCAGAAGAGGGTGCCCTGGACGCAGGGCCACCCACGCCTGTGCCTGGTCCCCTCTCAGCTGCCCCCTCCCCACCCTGACTCCTAACCATATTGTCTAGCTTTTCTCCACTGAAAGCCGTTCACGTGCTCAGCACGCTAGGGTTCAGGCAGAGACAGCATCTGCGCAGGTCAGGCACGAGGGCACAGGAGCCCACCTGGACTTTTTCTTTGAAACGCAATCCAGACCCAGCCAAGATCTGAGCTAGGACTTCTCAGTGGCTCTGGCTGGCCCTCGAAGGCAGAGTGCAAACAGGACCTGCCACAGGGGGACAGTGCCCTCACAGCCAGTGTGGCCACAGCCGGCTGCTGAGGCAGGAGGAAGACAGCAGTGGCCGCCGCGCAGGGCCACACGATGAATGAGGTCAGTTCCCCTTCTATAGCCACAAGCAAGACTGGGGGCCCGGGGGCATGGGATGGCAGGGGCAGGCCAGGGAGCCGGAGGGAGCTGCCGTGCGGCCCCTCTTTAAAGCAGGACCATCTCAATACGCTTTGGGGTCTTCAACCTTCCAGGCTAATGGGTCGAAGAGCTCTCTGTTAAAGAGAAGCTCTACAAGGTTTGCAAGCCTGAGTTCTCGGGAGCCTGGGGAGCCTGTCTCCGTGGGACCTGGCTTCTCTAGCCTTTCACAGGAGCTGGAAGATTCCTGCCCCAAGACATTCCAAGGCAGTGCGGGCGATCCCTCACTGTGAGCCTCCTCTGTGGGTGTCCGTGGAGTGCCACCCGCCCTCGCTGTCCACTGTCCTGGCTAAAGTGGGCTTGCTTTGCTCCAGGAACCCAGGGCCAGGGCAGGGCAGGTGGCAGCAGCCGCGCAGCCCCCAGCCCGCGCAGCCCGGCCTCTCCTTCCCATTTCTGCGCAGCTACTGACGCTACTTGACTAGTTGCCAAACATTCTATTTTTGGTCTCTGAGCTCATGTGACTGAGCCGTGACAAGGAGGCCTTCATTTCACACCAGCGGAGTCACGGGTAAGGATCTGATGTGGGTATTTTTGGTGTGGGTCAGAACTGTGTTCTGTTTCTGAATGTTCTCTTTTTTTCTCCTTTTGAAACCAGCATGAGGCCCAGAGAAGAGGCAGCTAAACTTCTGAAAGGGGGTCACAGAGGACTCTGGAGCAGGGTCTGGGACCCCCTGCAGGAGATGGGGCATCCCCAGCCTCCCTCCACCTCCCATCCAACACCTGCTTCCCACACAACTGGTTTTGTGTGCTAAATGTTCCCCACGCTGTAAACCCTGGTCTTCTAAGTGACATTGATTGAAACACGTGAAATCGCGGCAGCATTTAGGAAGGATGCTCAGCGCGGCCAGCACCGAGGGTCGGGCTTGCATACTGAGGAGGAGCAGCGCAGGATTAATAACCTCTGAGGCCTGGGGACCCCAAAATAGCCAGCAGGGAGGCCCCGGGAAGAGCAAATAAGTCAATGCGGTCAATTATTTGTCATTTACAATTTAAATAAACCCTGTGGTCACATTAACGTCTCAGCCAAAATTGGATAAGCCGCTCTGTGAGATCTGTTGTGATTTTTCTGGGATCAGGCCAGCGCCCTCCTTGACTTCACCCCGAGGACTTGAGCTTCTTGGCTGTGGGCTATCAGGGGTGGACTTGACCCAGGAAAGGAGCCCAGGAAGTGAGGGTGAGCAGAGCATGCCAGGGGGTGCGGACAGGGAGGAGGAGGCTCAGATGGGCAGCTGCAGGGCGGGGCGGGCAGCGAGGAGGAGGGCAACTGGCCACATCCTAGGGCCGCTGCGCGGCTCGGGCTGTCCCGGGAAAACTTTCTGAAAAGTCTCATGTGTTTTATAAATTTTTTTTTAAGTATTATTTCTAAAGTACCAGGTGGCAATTGACGACTAGTAAAAAGAGAAAAGATCACTGAACCAGAATGTGACGCCAGCCGTGTGTCATGGGGACCGGGAAGAGGGATTGGAGCATTTCTACCTCTGTGGGTCGGGGTTCCACCCCTCCATGTGTGCGTGCGAGCATGCACGCGCATGTGTGCATGTGCCTGTGTGTGTGCACGTGTGTATGTGTGCGTGTGTGCATGTGTGTATGTGTGAGTGTGTGCATGTGTGTGCGTGTGTATGTGTGTGGTGTGTGTGCATGTGTGTGCATGTGTGTCTGCGTGTATGTGTGTGGTGTGTGCATGTATGTGCATGTGTGTGCGTATGTGTGTGCGTGCACACATGCATGTGCTTGTGTGTGCGTGTATGTGTGGTGTGTGCATGTGTGCGCGTGTGTGCATATGTGTGTGGTGTGTGCATGTGTGTGTGCATGTGCGCACTAGTGTGCTTTGGGGACCTCCAACCCCAGGGGTCGAGGAAGGCCTGTTCACACAGAAGGACTGCGGAGAGGGCCCTGGCCTGGACCCTCTGGGCAGTTTGCACCAGGAGAGCAAAGCCCTGCACAGCGTCTGTGGGCCCTGACGGGCCGCCTGGTGGGCCCCCCGCCCCACTGCCTCTTGGCTACGTGCGTGAGGCCTCAGCTCCACTGTGGTCTCTCCTGACCCCACCTCCAGCTCAGCAGCAGCACGTGCTCCCGCAGCCCCTGACGCAGCCCGACCTCCACCACCTGCATGAGCCACGGGCGCCGGGCTTCTGGAGCTCTCCTCCAGTGGAGAGGGAAGGGTCACCCCACGAGGGCCACTGCGCCCCGACTCCCGGGCTGTGTTCCTCCCAGGAGGGTTGTGGAGCCAAAAGACACTCCTTCAGGTCCACGAAGAGTTGGCAAGAAAGACCCTCGTTCACCAAGGGCCACAGGGGACTCCCCTCCAGGTCCCCTGGCCTTTCATTAGGAATCTGACCCTTTGTAGGAGACGGGACTTTTCCAGAGCCTTGCTCTCATTCTCCATGGTGAGAGTCAGAGATGGCCCAGTGACTTGGTGCTGACACCTTGGTGTCCCCAGGAGAGTCCTTCCCGCCTGCCTCTGGATCACGCGGCCTGTGCCTGCCAGGTGGTGCTGTGCTCTTCTGCCTGAGGATGCCCTTGGGTGGCTGGAGCTAACCGTGGACCTCCGCAGAGGCCCCCAGGAGGGCTCCCCATGCAAACTCTCGGAGTTCTGCAGCCAACTCAGTGGCACCTTGGACCACACAGGGCTGGGCTGCCCAGTGGAACTTCCTGTGGCATGGAACCACCTATGGCCACTGTCCAACATGGCGGCACTAGCCACACATGGCGATGAACACTCAAGTACAGCCAGTGCCCAGGTGACCAAAGGCACCCCAGGAAGTCCCACCTGGGGAGTCACAGCACATCTGTTAGGAGCATGGCGTCACAGAGTCTTGTGGCTCCCAGGCAGGTGACACCCTCTCTTGAGGATTTGTTAGATGACCACCCCCCATCGAGAGCCAAGCCCAGGCCCCAGCACAAGCACTCAGGACTCCTCTTACCACAGTCCAACCTCCTCTGTCAGCTGCTAGAGTAAGGTGCTGAGACCCCGAGGTGCACTTCGGGAAGGGTGGGAGAGAGGAGAGGCCCTTCATGGGCCCACAGGCAGCCCTCAGCTCTAGCTGACCCCACGGCTGGTGAGGTGCGAGCTTGGGGGCAGCAGGTGTAGGACGGACTGTCCTGGACGAGCTTTAGTCGTGGGGGTGGGAAGGAGGCGAGGAGAAAGCAGTCGGAGAGCGCCTGGACACCGGCAGCCCCACTGCAGCGGGGAGGGGAGTGGGGCGCCCACCACCCTCTCCCCTCCTCCCAGGTGCCCACCTGCCGCCCCGGAGCCCACCCGGCTCATGTGGCCTTCCCAGCATCCGCGTGGAGTGGCCTCTTCTGAAGCCAGTTGACCGCCCGGCCGGGCCTGTGGGCCCTGAGTTCCAGGCTGTGCTGGTGGCCCTGCCCAGCCCAGGCGCAGAGGAATGACCAGCTGGTGGCTCCAGGTGGCCTGTCTGGCGGCTGGGCAGGAGGGCGTCCAGCCGGGGGAATGAGGAAGCCACAGGCCACCTGGCCTTCTCAGAGACAGGTCCCCCTTGCAGAGCACCAGAGGAGCCGGGAGCAGCTCCCAGCCCCAGTGATGGGACACCACAGCCGGGGCAGGTGGCTTGCGGGAAGCTTGGCTCCGGCCACGGCCTGCACGTCCCCACGGCAAGCCCACATGGACGAGGACACTGAGGCGTAGCAGGTTCAAGGCCACGTGGGGCTCACAGCCTCACTCTGGGGCAGAGGACCCGGGCTCTGACCAGGCCTCCAGCTAACACAGCCTAGTGACCCAGGCAAGTCCCTAACCTCACCGTCCTCAGTGTCCACGGCTGTAAAGTAGCCCAAGCCGCGGCCCCCGCAGACCCTCCCCACCCCGCTGTGCACACACACCAGTCACACACCAGTGCCTCAGCCGGTGCCCGACCTCTGTGTCTGAGAAACAGGAAAAGCTCAGCCGACCTCGGAAGCCACGTGTGGTCTGCTGCGGGAGCTGCTGGGCCTTCCTGGCCAGAGGACGCGGGCAGCCACGTCCCCTGGCCTCCTGACCCCTGTGCCCAGTCGCAGTTCCCAGGCAGGGCCGCCCTGGGCTGGGCGGGGCCTTCGCCTAAGTCCAAGCCCGCTGCTCGGGGTGGCTGCGCCCAGCCAGAGGGAAGATCCGCTGCCCCAGGGCCATGGCCCAGAGGGGCCGTTCCTCCTCTCTCCCCAAGGGCAGGCATCAGGCAAAGGGGCTGGGCACTGGGCGTCCAGGTTCCCACTTTGAGGTCACATCTGAGCCAGGTGCTCATCAGCTGACACCCTTGTTCAGAGAAGAGAAGCCTCGAGGGAGGCCAGGGACCCCACTCCAGCCCAGAGCCCCGCCCGGTGTTCTCAGGGGACAAAGCCGGAACGCACCCAGGAGAGCCCTGCCCGCCAACCAGAGGCCCAGGGGCTGTCCACGGGGGTTCTGGCTTCTCTGAGTGGAAGGGGGTTCTCCTCCCAGGGGCTTAGGGCAGGGTGCCTGCTGTCCCCCCACGGCAGGCCCAGGTCCTTGGGCCTGGTGAGGAATGAGCCACTGCGTCAGCTGACGTCCCTCCTGGGATCTGCTCTTGGAGGGACTGGCCTACAGTCCCCAAATCCACGGTTGAGGTCCCCCCTTGCTAGCTGTGAATGGTACTCTGTTTAGAAATAGGGTCCTCACAGGTGTCACTGGCTAGGACAGGTCACAGAGGAGTGACGCAGACTTGCTCCCCACCTAAAGGCTCGCGGAACGCAGCACACCACACAGGAGGAGCTGGGTGAAGACGGGGCGGCCAGGCCGCTCGTGCCTCTGGCCAGGCACGCTGAGGACGGCAGCCAACGGCCAGCAGCCGGGAGGGAAGCAGGGACACGCTCTTCCTGTCACCGAGGGAACGCGCCCTGCCGACACCGCCAGCTCACACCTCTGCCCTCCAGACGGTGTGCGCGGATGCCTGCCCGTGAGCCACCATCTGTGGCAGCAGGGACAGCCTCCGCAGCACGGGCCACGGCGAGCGGGAACTCCGGGGCCTGGAGGCTGCCGGTGACGGCTCCAGCCTCAGCCGGGCACCTCAAGCAGGAGCACTGAGTGGGAAGGGGTACGGAGTGGACACCAGGGGACCCTGGAGGTCCCTAAATCCTGTCTCCTTCCCTGCAGCTCCGGGGACAAGCCTGTCCTCTCCCTGGACTTCCTCGTGTCCTTCTGACAAATTCCCTTCTCCATCTGCTGGGCGTGGGCAGACTCCCAGGGTGGAAGTGACAGGGGACAGCATGAGCTCACCGCATGAGCTTGTTGGGAAGGGTGATCTTGGGCTGCGGCCTCCTGAGGGCCAGGGCGGGATCCCAGAGCTGAAATCTGAGGAGAAACTGGACTCTGAGCACTTTCCCGGGCCCGTTCTGTTCCTCCCGTTTCCAGCCCCAGGCAGCCCCGAGAGCCCACAAGGACAGACGCGCCGCAGCTTTCCTGTCCCCGGGCCACCCCCACCTCCTCCTGGGCAGAGCCTCTGCAGCAGGGCACAGGGACCCTTCTCCCCGCTGGACCTGAAACGAGACTGGTCTTGGCCAGAGTCTCCCCTCGCCAAACACCAGTGTAGATGCCGCAGGGTGACCCAGTGTGGCCAGTGGTATTGGACAGCGTGTGCTGTGGGCTTCCAGTAGCATTTTTTGGTGGGGAAAAAGAGAGAGAGAGACGTTTGGGCCATGTTCAGGGGGACCCAGTTCTGCCAGGTGGCCCCTGTCCCTGGATGGTGACATACCTGCTGCACAGCGGGTGGAAGAGGGGAAATGGGAAGCTTCCGGGCCCTCAACCACAGGATGGTGATGCCAAGGGGCAGGCCCTGGACCACCGCCCTCGACTTCTGGGCTCCTGGGATGAGATCACCCTGTCCTCCGTGCTCCTTCAGGGTCTTCCATGAGTCAGAGCGCAGAGGGGACAGGCATGTCCTGAGGAGCGAGCGTGCTGGGGCTGCTCTCCATGGTCCTGATCTGTGGGCCAGGGAGAGCCCACAGCAGACCCTAAGGAGGACAGGAGGGAAACAGGAAGTCACCTCCCTCGTCACCCCAGGTCCTGCTCTGCAGCTCTCCACGCCAAGCCTGGCCGGGCAGCTCTGGGGAAGCTGGCCAGGGGTGCAGAGCCCACCACTCCACCGGCGTGCTGCCACACGGAGTCACGCTGAGGTGGTGACCGTCCCTGCTGCGGCATCTTTCTTGGGCACAGAGGGTAGCCTGAGCCATGGGCTTCTCCCTCGGGCTGGGGTGGGGGTCCTGCTCTCCCTGCAGGCCCCGTGGTGGGGGAGTGGAGGAGGGGCCACGGTGCTGCCAGCAGGGACACCACGGAGCTCAGCTCTGGATGCCAGTGGGGCCTGGGGTGGCCTGAAGGGCAGGAGGTCTTCAGAGGACACTGCACACCCTCCCTCACCCCTGTGGCGTCTGCTTCCCAGGGAGGTGGGTGGCTTAGGTAACAGGAAGTATGTCCCACGGCTCTGGAGACAAGGGGTCCGTGACAAAGGGCCAGCAGGTGGCAGCCCCAGGGGGCCTCTGTCCCAGGCCTCTGCCCAGCTCCTGCTGGTGGCTGGTGGTCTTTGGTGTGGTCTAGCAGAACCACGCCCCCTGCCTTCGTCTTACACAGCCTGGTCCCTTGTGGGTCTGGGTCCAGATGGCCCTTTTCATAAGACACTGGTCACGTGGAATGAGGGCCCACCCTGGTGACTTGGTCTCAGCTCGACTTCCGCTCCAGGGAAGGCATGGGGGTTAGGAGCAGCCTGGCTTACTGGGGACACCCCCCAAGTCAGGAACAGGTGGATGGTTTGGCTGGAAAATAAGTGTGTCAGAGGGAGAGAGGACAGACGGGAGCCCTTGCAGCCGGTGAGGCCGACCAGGACCCCGGCTAGGGTGACAGCCAAGGTGGGCGCCCAGTTGAACACGCCCAGGCCCCTAGATAACACAGCACAGAGGGGCCTGCGGCCTCACTCCGGGCAGACAGACGCACAGACAGCAGCCACTGTGCCCTGCACTGGCCCTCGGAATCCGCATCCCAGGGGCTCCTGCTGAGGAGCCCCCACGCCCACCTGCCCCTCCTTCCCCTGGCCCCTGCACCCCCACCCCAGCCGCCCAGCACAGCAGGGGACAGGGCGGGGCGCTCGGGCTGGGGAAAATGGGGGCCTGGGTTTCCTCCTCACGCCCTGCACAGCACCAGTAAACTGGGAGCCCACGAGATGGGTAGAACCAAGCAGCTCAAAGTAAGTGACACCGCAATGTAGGCTGACAGACTGCACGACAGGAACGCGCTCAAGTCCCGGGAGGGCCCTGCCTCCTGCCCGCCAGCCTCGACCCCCTCCTACCTGCCAGTGTCCCTGGAGGGGCACCTGCTGAGCAGCGGGGGGGGGGGGGCATTCTGGCCCTGCAAACACTCTTTTCAATGTTTTATGATTAAGATTTTCGGATTTCATGAACCTAAGTGTGAATTGCAACAAGTGAGGTTGTGCATGAATTGTCCAGGATGGAGTCTGTGAAGGGCCATCGCAAGGGAGTGCGGCCAGCCGTGCAGGCTGAGGGCAGAGTCCCCCACAGCCACCTGATTTCACAGGCCAGCTACAAAGCAGGGGTCCCAGGCACCCTCACTGCAGACACCCTGGATGAAGACACAGGGGTGTCCCCACAATTACTGTCACGGAACTCCCCAGAACACTCAACAGCAGGACAGTGACATCGACATTTAGGGTTTCATGACAGCGAGAGATGCCGTCTAGAAGCAGCGGGAAGGTGGCAGAGGGGGAGGATGGGAGAGTGCCCGGGGCGAAGCCTTGTGTCCCCTGGCCTTCTCCCTCCAGTACCAAGGTGTGACCATCCACACCAGTGCCACCAACGGGGGAAGCCTGCCCGAGTGTCACCAGAGTTCCTGTGCACTCAATGGCCTCGGTCACTCTGACTCCCGCCCCTCCCCTCCAGGAAGTCAGCGGACTGCCCCATCCCCCAGCCCCGCCCTCCAGTCACGGGGTGGTCTTTCTGGCCTGACCAGCGCCTTCCTGAGCTGTCTCATCAGCATGGAGTGGCCAGGGGCCGCCACATGTCAGGCCGTCAGCACAGGACATTCCAAGGGCTAAGGCCACTGCCCAGGACTAGGACAACAGGCAGATCTGCGCTCAGGGGGGTTCCAGTCCTCGTGACACTGTGACCTTGGCCTGTAATCCCGGTGTGAAGGGGTGTGTGTTCTCTGCACACCTGGAAGTGACGCATGGAGAAATTTGGGGCAGAATCATTGGACATCGTAGAGGTGGCCGCGGGTGGCCACACACGGCTGCCTGAGACGTTCCGTCTCAAACAGTCTCCATCAGTGGAGAGCCACCACCGCAGTGTCGGGCCACCCAGTCCTGGTTAAGGGCAGCTGCCGTCTGCAGGGGAGCCGAGCCTCGTGGCGACCCTGCCCTTCAGAATCCAGGGTCTGTCATCACAAAATTGTCCCAAAGAGGGCTCCTCCTCCCCAGCCTCACGCACGAACCCCGAAGACTGACCAGTCCATTTTTAAATATTCAAAAGACGTCCTCACCTACCAAGGGAGCTTGGCTAAAGAGCCAGGAGCTGGGGCCGAAGATCAGCCCATGGTCAGCGGGTGTGCAGACTGAACTGTGTGCCCCAATTCTATGCTGAGGTCCCCTCCCCCAGAGCCTCGGAAGGTGGCCTTGCTGGGGGCAGGGTCGTTGTGGAGGAGATGAGTGTAACGAGGTGGACTAGGGTGGCCCTCCCTGGTCCGCCTGGAGCCCTGGTGGAGACCAGGACACAGGCACTGGAGGGACAGGGCGCAGGGTGGGCCCCTGTCTCTGAGCTGAGGAGAGGCCTGGAGGAGGCGCCCGCCCACAGCCTGGGCCTGGCCTCCCGGGCAGCGAGGAAACACTACCGAGGCCGCCCTGTCTGGGCTGCTGTGTGGCCACAGCCCAGCGTGCCAGGGCAGGGCACAGGGTGGAGGGAAAACAGGTCCCTCAAACACTGCCCCGTGTTGGCACGAACCTGGCTTCTCGCAGAGAGCAGGAACACCAAGGAGACCGCTGAGCCCCGCGTCCAGGTGAGCCCCGAGGTCCTGGGGACACCCTCTCTCTCCTCCCCCTTTTGGTTTGGGAAGTGGGGCATCACTCACCAGAGTCCTGCCAACAGCCCGATCTTGGCATTTTGAGCGATGCCGACTCGGGGGGTGTACCTGGGCAGCGCCCCCACCCCAGGTCCTGGAGCTGTGAAGAGATCACCACTCCCCAGTCCAGGGACCACCAGAGGAGAGGGTTCTGAAGAGTGGGAGAGGAGGGACTGACGGCCAGTCGCTGGAGAACCCGGCGCAGCGAGGCCTCAGCGGCAGGTCCAAAGGGCGGTCGTTCCAGCCGGCCCCATGTTTCCAGCCCTCACCCAGGGAGGCAGGAGAGGCCGGCAGGGAGACCGGGCAGCCCGGCCGAGGGTGCCACCCGCAGGGTCTCCGATCACAGAAGCAGCATGCAGGCCACAGGAGAGGCGGGAGGGGCCGGGGCCGGGGACGGAGGCCAAGGTCTCATCAGCCCCCACGGAGCCGGCGGGGGCGGCGGGGGCCACGGGAGCTTAGCGCATGTGGGCAGGACCTCGTCCTAGACATGCAGGGGAGGTCTCTCTGCCGGGAAGACGGATCATTTCCAACACATCACTCGTGCTTACACGCAGTGATCTGCAGGAGCCCTGTTTGGGGAGATGGCTTAAATTGCGGTTGACTACGGGCTTTGGACATGTTTGGGCATTGGCGCCTTTTGTAGTCTCATAGGACTTGGCCCGGGATCTTGCGAGACTTGGCCGGAGATCTCGAGGGACTTGAGCGAGATTGCTGATGAGGTCTGCGCCATTTTGGAGGTTAGAGGAGTGTGGACGGCGTGTCGGGGTGTAGTTAGAGCCAGAGAGAAAAGTTATCAGAATAAAGGGCTGTTTGTTTCCAGTTCGTCTCTAAACTTCTTCCCGTGGCTTTTTTGCTCCAAGCGGCCATCGCTTCAGGCAACTACAGTGATCCACCACAGGGGAGCCACATCGATGTCCCCCACTGATGGAATCAGTGTCTCCCTTCTGTCCTTGGTTTAAGTGACGCTGCTGTGACCCTGCTCCTACACAAGCGTGGTTTGCCTCTGCAGTCGTGTCAGCGGGCCAGATCCCCAGAGGGGAACTGCCAGTCTCAGGCCAGTTGCCCAGCGGGAAGACTGCCTGGGCCACAGAGAGCCCCAGTGCCCGGGAGGGACATCCCTCTGAGGCCCAGGCCACCCGTTTCCCATGCTGGAGCAGGTAAACTAGAGGTAGCTTGGAGGGTTTTGCTCTCACGTCTGAAATTTGTCACAAGAGCTGGAGCCAGGGATACTCAGGACACCTCCAGCCTTGGCCTGGACCTCAGAAGGTCACCTAAAGGGTCTGTGCACTTCACAGCCCCTTCACTGGCCTGTGCTGACCCTTCAGCTGCAGCCTGGTCAGGGCCCACCTGGACCAGCCCTGGCAAGCGGCCCCTCAGCTCCTGAGCTGCCCAGCGCTGCCAGGAAGCACCGTCCGGGCGAGCAGAAACGCCTCCCCTCTCCCCACGGCTGTCTCCTCTCTGCCCGGAGGCAGACTGTGGCTCTCCGTGGGCAAATGCATTCAGCTCCTGAGAACAGCTGGGAGAACCCAGGTGTTCCCAGGCACGCGGGCGCCCCATCAATGGCCCCATTCGCTGCCAGCGCGGCCTCTGGCATGGCTGAATGTCCCTGGTCTGGAACAGGCTGCCTGGCCGCCAGCTGACCCCGTGTGAGCTGAGGGTGAATTCTTGACCCCCTGCTCCCCAGTTTCCCCACCAGTACTGGGAGCACAATGGGGGCAGCTCCACTGGTCGGGAGGACCCCGCCCGTGAGCCCGTGGGAAGCGCTGGAGTAGAACCCGTCGCCGAGTGAGCCCTGGACCCGCGCTAGCCAGCCCCTGGGCTGGCTTAAGGAGGACACTGCGGCCTCCGGGCGAGCACCCGCCTCCAGCCCCGCCCACCACTGCCCGCGCAGGGAAAGCTCTTCTTCCAAGTACCCAGGACCCCGCACCTGGCTCTTGGTCCACGTGACCTCAGAGAGGCAGGAACCCTCCCTCCTGGTTTCTAGATGCTCTGGAGACAGCAGAAGCCCTGCATCAGGCTCTTATGGTCCCTCAGCTTTGACCTTTTGGGAATCCCCGCCCCCCTCTGTAGCCTACAGAGGCCATTTAGAGGAAATGTGAGACACGAGGCCACCCTCCCCCCCCACCGCCCGCCTCCCGGCCCCCACCACTGGCCTGCTGGCTGCTGCCGTGCACTGGTCTGCGAGACCAGCCTTCCAAGAGCGGAGACAGGAGGCCCGGGTGTGCTGGTGACATTTGCTCCTCTGTAAATCAGCCTGTCTGCAGGCCGGGGACGTGGTCTGAAGTAGTTGCTTAAAGTTCAATTCTGATTGCAGTGGAGAAGCAGACGCAGCCAGGGCCCTCAGCAACTGGGGAAAGAGAGAGGAAGTCATTATCCCCATCAAGGGCCCCCGCCCGAGGAGGGAGGGAGCCCAAGTCTGTCCTCGACCCTGCAGGCGGGGGCTGGCCTTGGAAGTGCCCAGGGACCCCCCCCCCCACCCAGAGCCCTGGGAACTGCGCTCAGGGACACAGACTCCCGCCTGGTGGCCCTCCCACCCCCACGAGCCTAGCACAGGCGGCCCCCACGCTGGCCCTGGCCTGCTCCTCCCTCCTCCCTCCCCCACGCCTGTGGCCCCCGCTGCGGCAGAGCCAGCTCCTCAGGAGCCCTTCCCTGGACGGGGCAGCCGCGGCCACCTCGCTATAGCCATTTTTGTCCGCTCAGGTCCTCCTGGGGCTCACCCTGCTGGTCCCTGGGGCCTGCCATCCCTGTGTCCTGGACGCAGCTCTGGGCTTCTGGGGTCCCTGGACCACCCCCCGCCCCCCGGTCACCATAGGAGAACAGCGGAGTCCTCGGTGCCTTCAAGCCCAGGGGCAGGAGGCCCGAAGCACGCGCTGGCCCTCTGGGGGAGCCCCCAAGGGACACGGCCACCCTCCCAGACCGAGCGGAGAGAGGAATCTGATGTCCCAGGACCGCGGGGCCAGCAGGTGGGTCTTGCCCCGCTCCCAGCTCTCGGCTTCCTCTGCCTTGGTCCTGTCGCCCGGCGCAGGTGACGGCAGCTCCCCCCCGGGTGCTTGGAGAGTCCACCTGCTCCCTGGTGCTCTTAAATCCTTCCCGGGGGCAAGGCCAGACACAGCTGCCAACACCTGAGCCTGAACACGGCTCCGGCGGGCAGGGCCACGGGCGCCTGGCCAGGCCGGAGGGTCCTCCGGTCCCCAGCAGGCCCGAGCTGAGGACTGCTGGCCACTTCTTCCTGGGGCAGGGACGCTCCCCGCTGGGTCTCCTCTTACCTGTCCTGTGTGCACTTGCCCCCGGCCAGCGCCTGGCCGCACGTCCCGAGGAGAAAGCTGCGGGAGCCTCGCTCCACAGTGTCCTCAGCCTGAGCCGCGCCGGCCAGCGGCCGTCCTGGCCTGGCACGCGCGGCCCTCCCTGGCAGCCCTGTCTTGGCGGGTTGTTGCAGAACTTGGTTTGCAGCAACCAGAGCCCTGCAGCCCCAGCTGCGGTCAGCTCAGCGTCAGCGTGGACGGAACACAGCTGGGTCCGCAGCACCTGCCCCTCCAGGGCCTCCGTGAACAGGGCGTGCGGCGAGAGGCGTCCCCAGCTAACGGAAAGCCGTGTCTATGGAGGGCCCGCGGCGTCTTCCAGACCTGTCGCCTGACGGTGCCACGTGGCAGGAGGAGGGGACGCGTGCCCTCTGCCAACAGGTGCTCCAGGTGCGCCTGTGCTCGGGAAGGTGAGCAGGCTCCCAGCGTGGCCCCGACGCAGCTGCCCACCCCTGGCCCACAGCCCAGAGACTGCAGATAGCCTCAGCCACCCCAGGACGCAGGACGGGGACACGCTGGCCACGGAGCCCCCTCCCAGCCGAGGGCAGCTGCCCACCACGTCCCCTCGTTCGCCTTGAGCTGAGGGTCTGCGGCAGAGGTGGCAGGGGGAGGCCCGGGGCGGCCGCGTCCTGCGGCTCCTGACTTCCGCAGGGCTCCGGTGGCTGCAGGGCAGAACCCTCCGAGGCGTCCCTGTGAGTGTCCTAGGGCCACAGGAGCCAGGGCCATGGACCAGGGGCTGGACCAGCCTGGAGGGTCCCAGACCAAGCTGCCGGGGGGGGGGGGTCCACGCCGGGCCAGCAGCAGCCCCGGGGCCACGGCGCTCGGCCCGAGTGCGGCGCAGGGCGGCCTCCATCTTCTCCACCGTCTGTGTCCAGATGTCCCTTGTCATCAGTCCTTGTTCATGTTGGAGGACGGCCACCCTCACGAGCCCATAGAGGGGACTTGCTGACCTCTGCGTAGACACTGTCCCCGGCAGGTCAGCGTCACAGGACCCGGGGGCTGGGGCTTCCAGACCTGGAATCTCGGGGGACAGTGCCTCTTAAGGCTTGATCTGGAACGGCTTGGTCCCCTGGGCAGTGCTGCCTGGAGGCGGGGACCTTCAGGAGGGGAAGTAGGTCACAGGGGACATGGGGACCCAGCCCCAGCCAACACCATCCAGCCACAGCACAGCCCCTGGGAGGCCCGGGGCGGCCCCAGGAACCCTGGGAAGGGGCACGAGCAGCTCGGGGTGCTACCCCATGACCAGCTGGGGTCAGGACGGGCGAGCTGGTGGGGGCGGGGAGGGGGAGAGGGCTCCCCCAGGTCGGGCCAGGAGACACCCCGTTCCCCGGTGGCCAGGGAGCTGCGTCCCTGAGTCCAGAATGTGCCCCGACCCAGAGCCACCCTGCACGGACCGTGAGGCCAGTTCCCTCCTCAGGGCCACCATGCTGTCCTCACAGGCTGCTCTCGGGGACCCAGCCTTCGTGACCAGGTGTTGGTGTGTCACACACAGACGAACGTGAACCCAGCTGGGAGAGATCCTCGGTGGCCACGTGGGAACGGCGATGCTGCGCGCCTTCGCTGGTCCCGGAAGTATTCTGAGTCCCTACTGCGTGCAGTCTGGCTCTGGGGGTTGGAGATGCTCACGATTTTATGTACTGGGGAGCCCCGGTGTCCGGCACTTCACAGAGAAGCACGGAGAGCAGCGGCTGGGCTGGACAGGTCTGCTGCCGCTGCCCAGGTGTCTGGCTGCGTGAAGTCCCAGAGGCGACCCTCCTTGCCTGCTTGCTCTGCTCTCCGTAGTCCTGTCTCCCAAGAGAGCCTTGTGGTGCAAGATGCGGCTCTAGCTCCAGCCATTTCATCTGCATCTAAGCCAGCATGAAGAAGGAGGCACCCAAGGAGAATGTGTGCCTCTCCCTAAAGTCACCTCCAGAAGTCCCACCCCACAGGCACTCACACTCCCGGGCTCTGACTCAGTCCTGAGGCCACACCAGCCGCAAGGGAGCTGGCACCCAAGTCACCCTAAGAAAATCCCCACGGGAGCAGGGCCAGCTCACGCGGCGAGAGGGCGGGCTGCTCTTCACAGCCTGAGACGCCCAGGCTCACATCCCCACCCAGGGTCCCCCTCCTCCTCGCTCCCAGGCAAGCAGGTGCAAGTCCAGAGGCTCCGGGCACGTCCCCTGCCTGCTCCAGCTCCGGGGTTCCGGGCTGGCTTACCCGGTGGCCGCCTCGCCTGTCTCTGCCTCCGTCTTCCCGGCCTCCTCCCTGCGTCTGTGTCCCTTTTGTCTCTCTAGGGACACGCCATCACTGCACCCTCAGCTCCTGTCCACCCAGGCTCTGCAGAGCTGCTGCTCTCGGCCCTGCAGGGAAGCAGGGCCTGGGTCTTGGGAGCCCCCAGGGCGGGAGACGGTGCTGGGGCGAGAGCAGGAAGAGCTCACGGGGGCTGTCGGGGGAGCCCTGAGCTCGGGCCAGGCAGCGGGGCCCGCTCAGCCCCTGACCAACCCGGCTACGAGAAAGTTCTGGACGAGCCCCAACTGGGATTAAGCAGAGGGGCCAGCTTGTCACCGAGGGGCCCCAGGAGGAGCCCGCAGCCCAGCCAGGTGCTGCCCAGAGCCCTTCTCAGCGTGGCCCCCAGCCAGGTCATGCCAGGTCCTGTCCAGGACCTGTCTCTGACGCGTCCCCACGACCTGTGGCGTTGGCAGGGTGAGCCCAGGCACTTGGCTCAGGTGTGTGTAGGACAGGTGAGGACAGTGCCACCATCCGTCCCTGCCGGAGTGCTCCCATCCCGGGCTTGGACGGGGCGGGGCGGGTCCCTGGGGAACCGTGTCCCCGGGTCCTGGAGCCAGCACTAGGTGCAGAACTCTGCAGAGGACGGGGCGCGTGCTCGTGGGGAAGGAGCTGTGGGCTTGCTCCTGAGCCGGCCCTGGGCTGCGGGGTCAGAGGGCAGCCGGGTCCCAACGGCCCCCACCGCCCCCAGCCTCGTCCAGGGCGCGCCAGAGACCCAGGGCCTAAGTCGTCCTAGATCGTCCCTTGGCCTGGAGATCCTCCGACCCACGTGGAGCAGACCCCCAGGGTGCCAGGCAGACCCTCAGCCCTGAGCAGGGCAGCCGAGCCTCCTCTGCGCCCCACGGTTCGTCTTGGGCAGGCGCCGGAGCGCCCCCTGCGCCCACTGACTGGCACCCGGGCTTTACAGCGCTCTCCTTAGAACAAGGGCCTGTCTGGTCACCAAACACACAACACTGTTCTAATGATGACCACAGCCTTTCTGGAGCCCGGGAGCGCATACTCCATTAGCAGCGGGTGCCGTGTATGGGGGGCAGGGGAGGACACGGCCACCCACCTTGGGGCACATCACAGCGGCATCCCTGCAAAATAAGCTGGGACAATTGTCCTCAAAGCAGAGCCACAGTCACGGGTCCTGCCCTGCCTGTGGCCTGTGGCAGTGGGGGACTCACAGCCGCGTGATCCAAACAGCCTGTGTGGCCCAGGGCCAGCCTCCGCCTCTCTGGTCTCCTCAATCCCGACTTCAGATGAAAAAACCAGACTGCGCACAGCATCCAGCCATGTCCACGTAGGCGAAGGGCGTGGAGCGCTGTTTAAAGCAAGTGGTGGGATCCTCATAGGTGGCTGGGAACAGCCAGGTGACCCTGTCAGTGCCCGCCCTGGGCGGCTCGGGGGCGGGTCTGAACAGCAGGACTCAGCCCCGCATCCTGGGGGTCCCTGAGGTCCGCAGGGCTGCACGCCCTCCGTGAGCTCTGGGCAGGACCCTTCCCGCCCCGTCCACGGGGCATCGCGCAGCCCTGGCCGCTGTCTCCACACCGCCTTCTCCCACTGTGCCCCGTCTTCTCTCTTAAAGGGACACCAGTCTCTGGATTAGGGCCCTCTCGTCCAGTATGTACTAAGGACATCTGCAAAGACCCAGTTCATGGGTGCCGAACTGCCCACAGGAAGTGTTGAACCACGACACAAAGAAAAGAGCAGCGACTCCAACGTGAGTTGGATTGAGGCAAGCTTGACTGTGGACGCAGAGCAGGCGGGGGTCAGCGCCTGTCTCCCCACAAGCAGGCTAGGGAGCAGCACGGCTCCATGGGGGAAGGCTCACACAGCAGAGAAAGTCCCAGAGCAGGTGGCTTGGGCACTTGCAGCTGACGGGGTTCTGGCAGGCGTAGCGCCAGGGCAGAGAGCAGGGTCACGACCCACATTGTCCACGTCTCCAGGCGGGAGCCAGCTCAGATCCCAACACCAGTGAGTGAGGAGCAGCCGGGACTTGAGAGAGGGCTGCTCTCTGGTCGGGAAGCCCGGCATGGGTGGGTTCAAGGCACAGGCGGGAATCCTAAGCAAGGTTCTTAAAACATCAAAATATAGTTAGGCCGAATAGGAATCTTAGCGTTTCACAGTAAAACAGAAACGAGCTCTGCATGATTCTGCGACGCGCTGGCTCCCAACCTCAAGATGGAATCAGGCTGTGCTCAGCAGAAGCCGCTCACAGGTGCGCCCGTGGGGTGCGCTTCTGAGGGCTGCGGAGTCGGGACGCCCGAGCCACGGCCGCCCGCTTGTGAGCGGGTTGGTGGCTCCTCACCCAGACCTGGCCATGCCCTTGATGCGGGCCACAGCCATCTCTGTGCTACAGGCAGGATGAAAATGTCGGGCTTAGACTTGGGGACGGTTCCGTCCCAGCCGGGTGCTGGCCAAGTCCTGCTCTCCAACCCGGCCCCACCTTCACCAGCCAGGCTGTCCCGGGGCTCAAGGCCAGTGTCTTCTGCGAGCCGAGAACCATTCTGGGGTAGCGGGGGTCATGTCATGGCCTAGGCGCCCCTGCACACACAGAGAGGGCAGAGAGAGGGTCTCCCTACTCCAGCCTCGGTCTCCCCGTTGAGCCTCCAGACGCGCTCCCTGCGGCTCTCAGGTTGATGAGACGACCGTGTGTTTTGAGGATTTCACACACGGATTAGATTTATTGTCACTGCCACTGTCTGCACGTCCCGCAGTGAGGACCCCGCCCCGGGCCCCTCGCCGTCTTCCTGCGGTGGTTCGGTGTGATGTGCCCATGCAGGCAGTAACCAGAGCCCCCTAATTACAGCCTAGTTGCACTTGGCAGAAGCTGAAGAAAGTGCCACCGTCACCGTGGGGCGCACTGGGAGCCCAGAATGATCTGTGCCTGCGCTTCGCGAGTCACGGGCGCCTGCCCCCGCCGCGTGACGAGGGGGTCTGACACTGTAATTTTGAGAGCTCCCCAGTTTTTCCAAATGTGTAAAATCCTGATGAGCAGAAAGGCGTCGCCGGAGCCGGGGCGCTGGGGCTGAGCCCGGCCTCCCCACCGCTGCCACAGAGGCTGCATTGACAAGCATCAGCCGCCACCGAGGTGTCACCCGGCAGGGGGGTCACTGGTCCTCAGAAGGCTCCTGGCTGGTGTGGAAAGCCACGGGAGCCACGCTTGGGGTCTTTCTGAAACGGAGGAGGAACGTTCCCCCTTCCATCGGCAAAATAAAAAAAAATAAAAAAAAAAAAAAACAAAAAAAAAAAAAAAAAAAAAAAAAAAAAAAAAAAAAAAAAAAAAAAAAAAAAAAAAAAAAAAAAAAAAAAAAAAAAAAAAAAAAAAAAAAAAAAAAAAAAAAAAAAAAAAAAAAAAAACAAAAAAAACAAAAAAAAAAAAAAAAAAAAAAAAAAAAAAAAAAAAAAAAAAAAAAAAAAAAAAAAAAAACAGCCAGCCGAGGGCTGCGTGAATGGGGGCTCCCAGGCCTCAGTGGTCCAGCCCCATCTTGAAACCCAATGGACGCTAGGGGACATGCAGGCCAAGGAGGCCATGGAGCCGGCTCTCCCTGGGTCTGAGCAGTGTGGACGCCCGTCCTCCACTCCAGGAGCCGCGGGACACACCTGGGGTTCCTCTGCACCCCTGACCCGCACGACGCAGGTGTCCAAGAAAGGCCTCTGCAGTCCCTCCTCCAGGTCCCGGTCAGCAATGCCAGGTGGCAGAGGGGTTGGCTGCCACGGAACGGGGCTTTCTGTCACTTCCCAGCCTCACTGTGTCACCAGGGCGCAGGTCTGAGAGCCTCTGTCCAGGCCGCTGCAGCGGCTCGAGGCCAGGCTCCTGACCCTGTGTCACGCTAAAGGCACAGCTCTGCTCCCCCTGCCGTGTCACCTCCCGCAGCTCCCTACTGCCTGCACTGGCCACTAGCATTGGCGCTCCCTGCCTCTCTGGACACCGTCCAGGCCCACCAGGTCCCAAGCACAAGTCCTGGGGGACGGCTTGGCCCTCCCCTCCTCCGCCCATCGCTGCCTGGTCAGCTGACACTCGTGATGATTCACTGCCGTGTCCCGGGCATCGCTCTGGTGCTGGACACAGAGTGCACGGCCCCTGCCTCCCTGTCCCGTGGAGTTCTGGGGAAGGTCCCCCACCCCAGCATCAGCCCCGAGGCCACCTCCCCGAGTCCGCACGGCGCCCACACGCACCTCAGTCCTGGACCCCAGTTCCGGCCAGGGCCGTGGTCCTGCTCACCTCTGACCCCAGTTCCGGCCAGGGCCGTGGTCCTGCTCACCTCTGACCCCAGTTCCGGCCAGGGCCGTGGTCCTGCTCACCTCTGACTCCAGTTCCGGCCAGGGCCGTGGTCCTGCTCACCTCTGACCCCAGTTCCGGCCAGGGCCGTGGTCCTGCTCACCTCTGACCCCAGTTCCGGCCAGGGCCGTGGTCCTGCTCACCTCTGACCCCAGTTCCGGCCAGGGCCGTGGTCCTGCTCACCTCTGACCCCAGTTCCGGCCAGGGCCGTGGTCCTGCTCACCTCTGACTCCAGTTCCGGCCAGGGCCGTGGTCCTGCTCACCTCTGACCCCAGTTCCGGCCAGGGCCGTGGTCCTGCTCACCTCTGACCCCCGGTGCTGGACTCTCCCGAGCTGCAGGGGTTGATGAGCGTGTCTAAGGGAGCGGGTGGGGTGGGCCCAGGAGGGGGTCCCAGCTCAGGGCGCCCTGAGAGTGGACCAAGGACACGGAAATATAGAGGACAAGAGGGGGAAGGTGGGGGCCGGCTGAGAGGTGCTGCTGGCCTGCGGGAGAGGGCAGGGCTGGCACGTCGGCCCCGCCCGACCCGACCGCCACAGCTCTGTGTGGGGCTCCAGCCCCGGCCCTGGCCAGCCCTGAGCCGTCCCTCTCTGCCCTCCCGCCTTCCTTCTCCCCTGTCTCTCCCTTCTCACCCTCCCTCCCACACCTCGTTCTCCCCCAAGAGCTGGCCAAGAGGACATGAGGACAGACAAGTCATCTTTGGTCTGCTCCGTGCACTTGGGTCATTTCCAGCAGCTGAAGGAGCACAAGATGCTCCTCTTCCAGACACGCACACGCGGCAAGGCCTGCGAGGACGCAGGAGGCAGAGAGCAGAGGGGGCAGCTCCTCGCCAAGAGCAGCAGGGACTGGCCGCCACCAGGCCACCAGGCCACCAGGCCACCAGAGCTGGGCAGGGCAGGAGGACCCTCCAGCGCCCGCAGCGGGAGCCGGCCCTGCACACCTGACTCTGGACCTCTCGGCCTCTGAGAACAGCCTCCCGTGGTTCCGAGTCCCGCGTGTGGGCGTGGGTCCCAGCAGCTCCAGGACCTGGGGCCACCTCGGCCTGCCCCCCACCAGCGGGAGGGTGAACTCTGAGAACCACGCCTCCCCTGTTCCCCCTGCCCGCGCTCCTTCAGGACTTTCCCATCACACAGAATGTACAATCAGGTCCTCGGGCGCCGGCCTCCAGGCCCTTGTGGCCGCGCCCACCTGCTGGTCCCTCCCCCGCTGACCCAGACAGGGAAGCCGTGCTGACGCGGCCCCTCTGCCGGCGGCTCTTCCCTGCCCTCCCCCACAACTCCCGTTCAGTTCCTTCCCTTCTCTCCTGCACGGTTTCAGCCTGGAAAGGCTTAAACACACAGAGAGAAGACCCCTGCCGCAGACCCCTACCGGCCCCGCTGCTGTGCGCGGCTCGGCCCTCTCTGGTTTTGATTAGTGCAGCACAGAGAGCACCGGAGACCCTGCAGCCAGCCTCTGCCCCTGTGAGGAGGCCTGCAGCCAGCCTCTGCCCCTGTGAGGAGGCCCCGCAGCCAGCCTCTGCCCCCCCGTGAGGAGGCCCTGCAGCCAGCCTCTGCCCCCCATGAGGAGGCCCTGCAGCCAGCCTCTGCCCCCCCATGAGGAGACCTGCAGCCAGCCTCTGCACCTGTAAGGAGGCCCAGCAGCCAGCCTCTGCCCCCCATGAGGAGACCTGCAGCCAGCCTCTGCCCCCCCGTGAGGAGGCCCAGCAGCCAGCCTCTGCCCCCCGTGAGAAGACCCCGCAGCCAGCCTCTGCCCCCCATGAGGAGACCTGCAGCCAGCCTCTGCCCCCCCCCGTGAGGAGGCCCAGCAGCCAGCCTCTGCCCCCCGTGAGGAGGCCCCGCAGCCAGCCTCTGCCCCCCCCGTGAGGAGGCCCCGCAGCCAGCCTCTGCCCCCCCGTGAGGAGACCCCGCAGCCAGCCTCTGCCCCCCGTGAGGAGGCCCAGCAGCCAGCCTCTGCCCCTGTGAGGAGGCCCCGCAGCCAGCCTCTGCCCCTGTGAGGAGGCCCCGCAGCCAGAGGCCTCCCTCTGCTTCTTGGGCTCAGCTCCTGGTCTCCCCAACAATCCTCAAGGGAGGAGGCTCCCAGCCTCCTTTGTGCCTCCTCATAATCCAGAGGCTCTGGACTCAGGCAAGGGCGGGAGCTGGAAAGGCCTCCCCTCTGCGACGTCCGCCCTGTGGGGCAAGCAGAGCAGACCCCCAGCTCTCGTGGCCGTCGATGGTGCCCATGTGGACAGGTGAACACCCTTCAACTCAGTTACGGTAGCGGGCAGCCCTGTGTCCCCCCAGAATCATGTCCACCCAGATCCCAGAATGTGGCCTTGTTTGAAAACAGGGTCTTTGTGGATGTCATCGAGTTAAGACGAGGCCATAAAGGATCTCGGTGGCCTTGACCCAATGACTGGCATCCTTAAGAGAAGGAAAGACACAGACACAGGGAAGCAGGCCACACGGGGACAGAGCAGAGGCAGGAGTGACACATCTTCACGCCCAGGCCTCCAAGATGTTGGCAGCCTCCGGAAACTCAGAGAGCGGCTGGGAAGGGTCCTGCCCTCCCGCGGCCCTCGGGAGCCCTGGCCCAGCCCACTCGCGCCCAGGTCCTGAGAGAGCGGGTCTGCCGTGTGACCTGCCCAGCGCATGGTGACTGGACGTGGCGGCCCAGGAAACCCGCACAGGGGCCTGGTGGCCACCCCATGCCCGCTCCCAGTCTGTCCCCTCGGGTGGAGGACAGGATGCTCCCTGGCATGGCCAAGGCCCTCGTCCCCGGCTCTTGCTCAGGCAGCCGTCCTGGCCTCGCTCGGTGGCGGCTCCTGCTGTCGGCCCATCGAGCCGCTGTTGGTAATGACCATCATTATGTGATTGTGGTGTCGCTGGCCCTGGTCATTTGTCATTGTTAACATTTATGAAGTGACTGGTCCGTCTGCAGAAAATGATAATAATAAAAAATAGGAATTGCTCCCCTCTGACGGCCACGGCCCGCAGGGAACCAAGCGTCCAGGAAGGAGGAAGGGCACCAGGGCCCGGGCGGGGCCGGGATGGGATCAGCAGGTCATTAAAGACCCCAGGCTCGTCTCCTCGGCCCCCTAAGAGCCCCTGGAAGCTCTTCGCTGATGCTGACCTCTAGTCGTTCCAGGGAGGCGGGAGGAGGTGGCCATCCAGTGGCCATCGGTCAGTGCCCATGACAAGCCCGGATGGGTCAGGCAGGCCCAGAAGGAGGAAGGAGCCTAACCCAGCCCTGTGTCCGCCTCAGCTGAGACCAGGACTTGGGGCCAGTGTCCACTCACACTTCTTCTACAGTGAGCCCTGGGGGTCAGGGAGGAGTGGGGTGACCGCAGCCCGCGGCAGGCACAGGGAAATCACAGGTGCACATCATTCCTGGATGGCCAGTCCACTGCCATCTTCATGGCCTCCATGCTATGAGGAGTGTCGAAATGACCAGTGTCAGCTGGGAGCTCACCCGCTGCTGTTGGGTGACACAGGCCCTGTCCTCTAGGGTCCCAGGACCCACCTAGGGACCCCTAACAGGGCGCCCAAGCCTCTGTGTGGCTTTAGAGGTGACTTGCCTCAGGCTGCCCTCTGGTGAGCAGCAGGTAGGTGGCCTCTGCCACGTCCCACTGCCGGGCTCAGGGCAGCGTCCCTCAGCCGTCCCTCATCTCAGGAAGCACCTCCTGTCGGCCCCTCAGGCTTCAGAGGCCATCCCGTCACAGCAGAGACCCTGATGGCATCCACACAGACCGGACTTGGGCTGGAGTCAGTGGGCCAGGAGACACAGGGGCCTGGGGAGAGGGCAGCTGAGCAGACCAGGCCAAGGCCTGCAGGACTCATCCACCCAGGACCCTGCACACAGGCCGTGGCTAATTCAAGGAAATGCTGTCCTCGGTGTCTTTGATCAGGACCCAAAGGTTCCTGTGACGACCAGGGGCCCTCCAGGGGCCAGGCCCTGGGGACAATCCACTCCTCACATTTGGGGTCAATACAGACAGCAGGCGCAGTTCCGGGTTTGTCGGGTTCTAGTTGGATGGGGAGAGCCCCTGGCCCAACCCCTCCATCCTGCCCACTGCTGCCCCAGCACGGACCTCCAGGGGGCCAGGCCTGGCGGAGGGAGGGCACTGAGCTCCTGGAGACCGCACACCCCAAGAGGCAGCCAAGGAGCTCTGTGACACAGCCACTCCGGGAAAACAGCTCCGGCCTGGAAGGAGCAGCTCGCGTCAGAGGACCATGGTGAGAGCGGAAGGAGCAGCTCTGCAGGGGGAGGGGCCATTGCAGAGGGAGGGGCCATTGCAACAGGGAGGGGCCATTGTAGTGGGAGGGGCCATTGCAACAGGGAGGGGCCATTGTAGTGGGAGGGGCCATTGCAACAGGGAGGGGCCATTGTAGTGGGAGGGGCCATTGCAACAGGGCGTTGCAGTTGGAGGGGAGGGATTCATGTGCCTGTGACGGAGGCCCTGTCTCAGGGGAAGGGGTGCGGCAAGGGGCCAGAGCAGGCAGAGGTCCGGGCTGGACGCAGCTTCGGGCTGAGCCCAGGAGAGGAGGGGCCGCCTGCACTGGCTCCACCCTGAGTTGCAGCGCTGGCCTTTTGACACAGGCCCCACAGTCAGCCCCCATCAATGGGGACGTAGCTGCAGGGGTCCTGCAGCCAGGCCAGGCAGCTCCCCACCAAGAGCAGTGCTCCAGGGCGGCCCAGCTCAGCCCGGAGACCGCGGCCAGCCTGAAGGGGCAGGAGCAGCATCTATTTCAGACACAGTCTTCTGCCGAAGCATCTCAGGATTCCCAGAGAGCCGCAGCTCCCAACCTCATCTCTGTGACAGCATCGACCCTCTGTGGCCACCTCCCCCCGGGACCACACCGCAGGCAATTATCCCCGTCTCTGCTGCTGAACCCTGTCACTTCCTGTGCAGGCCATCGAAGACAGCTCCCCAGGGGCTGGCCAGGTGCCAGCTGGCGGATCAGAGAAGGTAGCAAACAGGATTGATATGTTTAATCTAACGCCAGGACTTTTCACAGTGGGAAGGATGGGGTTCCATTTATCAGGATTAGACAGCTCTCAGCAGACAGAGCCGTCCAAATCTCACCTCTCTTCTGTGTGAGGGTTACATTATTCAACACAGGCCCGGCCACTGAGAGCTTTCTCAAAGGAAAATGTGTGCTTTTGTCAAAGGTCTCTGGAGATAACAGCTCCCTGCTCCCCCTTCTGACCCCTCAGACTGCAGACAAGGCTCTCCATGGTGGTCGGTTCATGCCTAGTCTGGCTCTCCCCGTCCCCCTTCCCATTTTCAGTCTTTTACAAAGTGTTCTGAGGGCTAGAGAAAGCTGCTCTCTCGGCCACATCCTCAGCCCGGTGGCCTGCTGGCCAGAACATCCCCTGCAAGAATCACGGAATCACTGTCCCTGCACGGAGCCCTGCAGGCAAACCCAACAGAGTTTGAAGTCACTCAGTGTCACCGTTTTGAGGCTGAGATTGCAGGAGCCAGCAGGGCTGTGAGGACCGGTGTCTTAGGAAAAGAAAGCCTGTGTCCATGGCCTTCATGCACAGGGACATGAGGGTGGCCCAACAAGTCCCTGTCATTCCACAGCAGGGGTCTCCAGTGTCAGCATCAAGAGCAGGCACCAGTGAGCATGCGGGTTCCCGGCCACACCCCAGGCCCTGCCTCCACCGCTCAGAGGGCAGGCCCAGGCACCTGCGCTTGCAGCAAGTCCTCCAGGTGATTCTGGTGTCCACCAGACATTAAGAGCTAATGGCCTCAACCCGTGTCGGGGGCAATGGAAGGTCCCCAGGGCTACTGGAGCCTTCCTGGATCTCCCCAGCCAGTGGGTCGGGTGCTGACTCTTGACTCCGTTCTCATTTCTTCCAGAATGTCCCTGTCACCTTTTCACATGGGAGTGGGAATTAGGCCCCTCAGCCCCCTCACACCTGGCTGCCTCCTGGGAAGTTTGTCCATCTGCTTGGCCACACAACAAAGTGCCCCTGTCTGGGTGGCTTCAACAACAGACACCATTCTCCCACCGTCCCGGAGGCTGGGGTTCTGAGGTCAGGAGGTCGGCAGGACTGGTTTCCTCTGAGGCCCCCTCCACGGCCATTCCTCCTGAGCCCTCCCACGGCTGTCCCTCAGTACGTGTCCCTGTCCTAATCTCCTCTTAGGAGAGTCTTGTAGGGTGAGGTGACCTCACTTTAGCTTAATGATTTCTGGAAAGATGCCAAATAAAGAAGCTTTCTGACTTATGAAGGGGTCACTCCCCACAAGTCCCTTACGAGCAGAAAATACACTGAGTCGGAATGCAACGAATGCCCCCGACCCCCCCCAAGAGCCCGCTCAGCAGCACGGCACGCTGGAGAGGTCACTTGTTCCCCTGGTGACGGCAGGGCTGAGAGAACTGCCCAGCTGCGCAAAGCAGGACCTCCCGCATGTCACCACCCAGGAAGGATCGGGGTCAAAGTCCCAGGAGCAGCTTCCGCTGAGTGCATCCCCAGTCTGCAGCACGCCGGGGACGGGGACGGGGCGGAGCACTGAGTGGAACCTGCTGAGGTCGGGCCTCCTGCAGCCCCGCTCTGCGCCCCAGGGCGAGGACTCCGCAGGTGAACCCTGGTGGGCACAGTTGGCCCTAACAGGAAGCCAGGAGGAAACCAGTCAAGCCACAGCGCCCTCTCGGCTTGACCATGACGACACTGGCGCCAGTGTTTGGTCCCAGAACCCCGTTCTGCCGGGTTGGCTGGGAAAGGCACACCAGGTCTGCTCAACAGCAGCTCGGAGCTGGCAGCAAGTGGGACCCAAGACAGGGCCCGCGGGCAGGGCGGGGGCAGGGAGAGAGACCCGACTCTCCCCACCACACACCTGCTCCGGTCTCAGAGGCTGGAGGCCACGCACCCGCCTCGCTCACAGAGTGCTTCTAGGGGAGCAGAAACCCCAGCTCCTGGGCACAGCTGCTGTGGCTCGCCCATCGCCCCAGGAAGGAGCACTTCCCTTCCTCCCTCAACCCCTACCACGCCCCAGACAAGACCCCCAGAATCCACGTGCTCCGCTGCTGCCTCCTGGGAGCCTCCACTGCTCAGCCTCCATCTTCCTGGATCTTCTCTGCCTCCCCAAACTCCCCCCAGGTGGTCACGCAAGTCCAAAGCCTGGGGGAGAGGAACGCGGGACCAGTTGACTGCCGAGGTCCAGCTCCAGCAGGTGTGTGTAGACAGGGGTGGAGAGGGAGGAGTCGGCGAGGGACGGCGGAGCAACAGCACCCAGACGCAAGAGTCGGGTCAAAATCAGGTCGTCTATATACTACGCTTCTTTGGCACGAACAAAGTCTCATGATTACAAAAAGGAAGTAGGAGGAAAACTACATGAAGAAGCCCAAAAACAAGTTCTAAATAACTCCAAGAAAGTTTCATCAGATAAGTATCGTAATAACTATTAACTTGCAGCAACACAGAAGTTTTTACCTTTTGTTCCTCCTTGAGCTATTTCTATTTTGCTAAGTTTTTCTAATGATCATAATTAACCCAGATAGTTGACTCACAGCCTTCCACGTGACAGCCGTGGTCAAGCTATGTGGTCGTTAGTTCATATCAGGTTCAGCTGTGTTTATATTATTTTCCTCTCTTACCAACCAGGGGCAATGGGCACATTGTTCCCTATTATACCTAGTCCATTGTTTGATTGAAGTTCTTTTTTCTCTTGCCTACCTTTTATGCACCATGGGGTCCCGCTCCTCCTAATTCTTTCCTACCTACTTAAGCTGTCATTTTTTAGCCAATGATTATTTACTCTCGCTGCAGGGCCCTTGTTTTCATCTACATAGCCTATTCAAAACCAGAGAGGTAATGTTGGAGTCGGCTTGGGGCCGGGGCTTCTAGGAGGGTACCAAGACCTGCCTCTAATCAGACAGGCCGGTTCAAATGGTCCCAATGACTGCGGGCACCAAATGCCTGGGTTTCTTAATTTTCCTGGTTGGTTTAACTTTACCAGGAAGAACTTCAGGAGTTTCTGGAGTAGTAATCTGTGGCGTTATTATAATTTTTGTTTCAGTTTATCAAAAAACTTTCTATTTGAGTCTTCAAGAGAAACGTTCCTGCTTAAGGTTATGATCAACTCTGATTCAGAATTATTGCAGTTCATACACAATGACCTGTTTCCTAAGGCAGTTCCTACAGACTTAATGGTCATATGAGAGGAAAGCACAATTCCTATAACTATTAAAGTCCCCGAGAGCCAAGTTAACGTTTTTGTTATGCCACGCTTCCTAGAGGATGGCCGCCTCGCGCATCCACATCAGGAGAACCTTGCTGCGTCCTGATTCAGGAGGGGGACGTGGCAGTGACCACACAAGCAAACCCACCCTTGTCATCAGGGAGTTGGGGACTGGGGCCAGAATTTTATCCTCATTTGCTGGAGTCTCCTCTGGGGTGGGTTTCCTGTGTCTACCCCCTCAGTTGACCCCAAGCCTGGAGGGACAGGAGGTGGGCATCTCAGGGCACCTTTGACTTGAAGGTCGCTGTCAGTCAGTGACATGTCTGAGATGATCCATTTAAAGGAGGACAGATCCATCTGGCTCCTGGTCCCCGAGGTTCACACCAGGTGGCTTGTCTCCGTCACCTGGGCCTGTGGAGAACCAGAAGAACACGGCAGGGAGCCAGTGTAGAGCAATGACACTCACCTCATGGTGACCAGGAAGCACAGAGAATGCAGAGAAGGAGTCCAGGATCCCCTCAAGGGCACGCCCCCGTGACGACTTCCTCCACTGAGTCCCCTCCTGAAGTTCCCAGCACTTCCTAATAACATCATTGGCTGGAGGCCACGTCTAATTCATGGGCTTTTGGGTGACATTTACAATCCCACTCCTTGTCCCCAAAGACTCATGTCTATTTCAAAATGAAACGGTATTTGGTCCATCTCCAAGAGCTTCCATGTTATTAACAGTTTCAGCATTGCTCAGAAGTTCAAATCCAAAGTCTTTTCTGAGACTCAAGGAAAACCCTTAGCTTCTAGCCTCAATAAAAATAAAACCCAAGTTACATGGGGCTGGGGTAGTGGCTCCATGGTAGAGCGCCTGCCTAGCATGTGTGAGGCACTAGGTTCGATTCTCAGCACTGCATATAAATAAATAAAATAAAGGTCCATTGACAACTAAAAAATATATTTTAAAAAAACGTTACATGCCCAATGGGACAAAGTAAACATTCCCATTCCAAAAGAGAGGAATGGGGCATAGAAAGAAAGGATCGGACTGAAACCCAGACGGGCAAACATTAAATCCTGTAGCTCCGCATCTGGCAGTGGTGTGGTGGGAGCTCCGGAGGGCTTGGTGGCTCCCCATCACGACCTTGCTGGCCAGTCAACATGGGCTCTTTCTCAGGACTCCGCCGCAGCATCCCTGGCAGAGGTGCCGTGTTCCCGACATCTCTGACTTCCTGTGCTCCTGGCTTTGGCCGTTGGCTTCACTCTCGTGGCTTCATGCATCATCCTGCCTGGGACTGCCCACGGGCACTCCAACACCACCACCTACTGCCCAGTTTTCCAGAATTTCCTTTGAAATCTCTGTGGAAGTCTCCGTGACCCCACAACTCCTGCATTCCTCACGCATGCAGAACAAGAATCAAACGGATGACACCAATGTCCAACACCCGTGGGAGCAGTAGCCAGGTCTGGATGGATCACAGGTGCAGCAAACTCTGAATGCCTGGATGGCTGAGCATAGCAAAACAAATCCCAGGGAAACAAGGGCTTCCTAGGTAACCCCATGCAAGCAGGGTACCCCAGAGCTCTCTTCTCAAATAAGTCTTTGAGCCTGCTATTGGTCTTTCTGATTCCTGAGACACCCTCAAAGCATTTTTCCTATTGTCCTGGTGCAAAGTAATCAGTTTCTTTTTAACAATGCTAATATACTTAGCACCACATCCTCCTTATCTGCATATATACACTTTGTGTGTGTGTGTACAAAACTGAAAGTTGTTTAAATCTTTCTGCTTTTCTTTTTGTTCCTGATTCTCATTGTAATTATGACCAAATGATACCATCAGTACACAGCCACTGCCTGAATGCTGTGCTGCCTTGAAATTTCCTCCAGCAAATAAACTAGTCCATTACCTTTAAATTCAGCTTCACCCAAAGTATTAGGGTTTGGGCAAAAAGTAGACAAGTTCTTTGCCAGAATGTAATGAAGATGGCCTCTAGTTCAATTCCCAGTAGAATCTGCGTTTCCATCTGAAACCTCATGAGCACAGTCTTTACTGTCCACATTCCCATCAGCATTCTGGTCTCCTGAGCTCCCACAGAGATGACCATTAAGCTCTGCTTCCAGCATCTAAGACTTTTTCTAGGACACTTTCCAATTTTTCCTAATTCCTCCTCAAAACCAGTCCAAAAGCTTTCTGAAACACATGATCAGGCAACCGACCCACTCCTGGAACTAATTTTCTGTTAGACGGCTTCCTTCCCTTTACTAAAATATCAGAGAAAATTAACTTATAAAGAGGAAAAGTTTGTTTTGGCTCATGATTTCCAAGGTTTTAGTCCAATGGGTTACTTGGCCCCATTGCTTTGGGCCTCTAGTGAATCAGAACATCATTGTGGGGAGCACGTGGTGGGATAAAGATTCTCACCTCACGGTGGGCGAGAAGCAAAGAAAGCAAAAGAGGAAGAGGGGCTGGTACCCAATATCCCCCCAAGTGCACTCGCCTAATGGCCTGACTCCCTCCAACTCGGTCCCATCTCCTAAAGTTTCCAACCTGTCAACAGCACCTTCTGTTGGGGACCAAGGCTTCTACACATGCACTTCGGGGGACATGTCAGATCCACACCCTAGCAGTCATCTATGTCAATAAAGGTTGCCGCTGAAGCGATGGCCGCTTGGAGCAACGAAGCCGCGGGAAGAAGTTCAGAGGCAAACTGGAAACAAACAGCTTTTTTATTCTGATAACTTTTCTCTCTGGCTCTAACAATGACTTTAACATGCACCACATACACCACCAAAAAAAATGGCGCAGACCCGATCCGCAATCTCGCTTAAGTCCCGCGAGATCTCGGGCCAAGTCCCGTGAGACTACGGAAGGCGGCAACAGCCAAACATCTCCTTGGCCCGTAGTCAACCACAATCTTAGCCATCTCCCCAAACAGGGCTCCTGCAAATAAAGGCCCCTGAGCATTCTCTGGCTCCACACCTCTCCACATTCAACTTGGCTACTCACTGAAGATAATGTGTTGGATCTTCTTTGCATTCAAAATTTATCAACAGGATTCCTGTCAGAGCCAACCCATGAGGCATCGTCCACTCCAAGGAGAAGCTTCCAGAAGGACAAGGGATCTGTGGGGGTTTCCAGGTCCCCTGCCCGAGTCTCAGATTCATCGAGAGGGAAACAGGATGGGTCATTCCTAAGGCACAAGCGAAGCAACGCGGGGGGCTCTTGCTAAGTCTGAGGGAGCCCACTGAGCACTGAACACAGATGATTCTGTTTAACCCTCAAGACGACCTGGTGACACAGATCCTGCACCTCACGGACAGGAAGGGAGGCAAAGAAGAGTGAGGGTCAGTATCCTTTCAGAGGGAAGCACAGCCCATAGGTAGTGGACTCCAAGAAGGGTGCTGGCCGTGCTCGGTGCCCTGGACTGTAGGCACAACACCGCAGCCTCTGCTCCCGCCTTCTCGTGCCCTCTCCTCGCGGTGTGTCCTTTTCTAGCTTCCGTGGGACACTAGCTACTGGGCTTAAGGGCCACTTGATCCAGCATGGTGTCATCTCAAGCCTTGCCATCATTGCCTCGGCAAAGACCCTGTTTCCAAACAAACCACATTCTGGGGTTCCAGGTGAACTGAGGTTCCGGCGTCTAGGGGGACACTCTTCAGCCTGATACACACATTGTTTCTGCTGCCATGACCAAATACTGTAAACTAGGTGGTTTATAAACAATGATTTTTAAAAAGCTCTTTTTCTCACAGTTCTGGAATTCAAAAGTCCAAGATCAAGGCATGGTCTCCACACGCTGAGGGCTGCTCTCGGCGCCACGCCGGCCCTCTGCGGCATGCTCACGCGGCAGAAGGTACAAACGCTGTTCCCCACGTGGAGAGTTAGAAGGGCCAGGCGCCTCTCTGAGCCGCTTCAGTGAGGGCCTGAACCCATTCACAAAGGCAGAGATCAGCCACTTCCGGGACTCCCCCCTAAACACCAGCACCCTGGGCATTAGGCTTCTGCGTGAGTTTGGGGGGACAGAAGCATGCAAACCACAGACCGGCTAACGGCACAGCCTCTGGCCTCTCCAGATCGCTGGCGGCACCCACCCACCCCTCCTCTCTGTGGCCCCCATTACTCTGCTTTCCTTCACGTCGGCGGCGCGGGCTCCCCTCTCTTACCTGCTATCCAAAATTCTGTGCCCCCACACCTCTCGCAACAGGCACCATCTCATCCCCTGCCAGCCCCAGGTCCCTAGTAAGGAGCCTCCTGGACAGCTACCCACCCGTCCCACTGCCCATCTGCCCAGAGTCCCCGAGCCGAGCCCTCGCCCTTGCCGCCAGCCCTGCCAGGCACTTCTCTTGCGGGCAGGGGTAGAAGCCTCAGGAGAACCTTCGGGGTGAGGGCAGAGAACAGACGGAGAGAGGGGAGGGGGCACCACGGCTCAGGAGGACCACAGCTCTCCATGCCACCGCCTGACCACGGGGGTACACAGAGAGATGTCAAGCTTGAAGGGCCCGTGGCCCCCGGCCCAGATTCTCTGGAGACCCGTCCTACTGACCCCACCCAGGATGTGGTCCACGGCCTGTGGCCTCAGAGGAACAGCAGAGTCTCTGGAGGTCAGGGAGCGTGTGGCCACCCAGGACCTGTCTCGACCCGCCCCCGTGAGCACGCGCTCTGAGCCTCCTGCCTCCGTTCCCGGGGGACCCCAGGCCCCACCCTTCCCCCCGCGGGTTGTCTGCGCGGGTCTCCTGCAGAGCCCACTGACATGCTCTGCTTTCTTCAAGCTGGGCAGCCTGCCGGCACCAACCCTCCCCAGCTGCTCGTCGTCTCCAAGCCTTTCATTGTCCCTCCAGTTAAAGGTAGGAGTCCCTGAGCCTGGACTCAGGCACCCCTGAGATAGTCACAGCACACAGGAGGCGTCCGAAGTGACGGCTGTGGTCAGAGCTGCAGTGGCGGCCTGGCGGCCATCCCAGCTCTGCCCCATAGCTCCTGGGAAGCTGCTGAAGCCCTCTGGGCCCAGTGTCCCCTTCTGTAGGGAGGGGATGACATTCACATCCCTCACAGGATTGCTCTGAGGGCCATGTGAGCTGGTGCTGAGAAGCACCAGGAGCAGAGTCTAACACACCAGGGCTCTCCAAGCAAACGAGAAATAAATCACAAGGAGTGTTTTTCTGGTGGTGACAGTTTCAAGTGAGTTCTACCTGAAATTGGTGAGCTTTCCAGTGTCCCTGGGAAAGCCCTCTCCCCACCCTCCCCTCCTAGCCCAGCACACTGAGATGCTTACCTTGACACATCCTTGTCAGCCTGGGCACAGAAGGGTACCCACGGCATTTAGGGAAGGGAAATAAATGGTTCCTCCTGTCTGTCTCGGAATTCCTCCCGTCCCCAGGGGCTGAGAGGCTGAAGTGGTCCTCTGCCAACTCTCCAGGGCACAGGAAGATAAATGCGAACCAGAGGCATGTGTCTGCAAGCCCCAGGAAGGCTGGCAGTGGGGGCCAGCCCACTGGGGGCAAAGGCTCACAAATGCTGCCACTGCACCCCCGCGAGCCCTCCCCAAACCAGGCTCCCCTCCTGTGCATTCGCCGCTGCTCCAGCCCCGGGTCTGCCTTCTCCTCCGGGCACACAGCTGCTGTCTTCTGATCCCCAAAGCCCTCCCTTCCACTCCACCCCTCTGGTCACGATCGCCCCTACTCCTGTGACACGTACACAGGAGTGCAGCCACGCGGCCTGGCGAGGATGCAAGAGTGGACAAGACACAGGCAGCCCAGATGAAGGGAAGGAAGAAATGGCCACCAAAGATATGCGCCATGCTTCTAGGTGTCAGAAGGTGGGCAGGATCAGCCTGAGTAAGTGCCCATTGAGTGACGGGCCATCAGAGCAGGGAGTCAGATGAATATGGAAAGCAACCTCTAGGAGGTCTCTGTGTCCTCACCTGTAAAACAGGAATAATAGTGCCTCCGTCAGGGGTTGTCTTGAAGATGAGATGAGATCTTACACAGAATGCCTGGTAAGAACAGGGATATAGCAGGTGCTATCATTATCATCTCCTTCACCACCACCACCACCACCACCATCACCACCACCATCACCACCATCACCACCATCACCACCATCATCACCACCATCACCACCATCACCACCACCACCACCACCATCCCACCATCATCACCACCACCATCACCACCATCATCACCTCACCACCATCATCACCACCATCACCACCATCACCACCACCATCACCACCATCACCACCACCACCGTTACCATCACCACCACCATCACCACCATCATCACCATCCCACCATCATCACCACCACCATCACCACCATCATCACTTCACCACCATCACCACCATCACCACCATCACCACCATCACCACCATCATCACCATCACCACCACCATCACCATCACCACCACCTCACCACCATCACTACCATCACCACGATCACCACCATCATCACCACCATCACCACCATCACCATCACCATCACCACCACCACCATCACTACCATCACCACCATCATCAATCACCACCACCACCACCATTGTCATCACCACATCTCTATCATTGTCAATATTATCATAATTGCTATACCCTGGAAGATAAAAGTTGAGCTAGGCTCTGGGAAACGAGCTACACTGGGATTGGAGGGAGGGACGGGAAGGCACATGAGGCAGGAGGGGTGAGAGCCGTGGAGCACGGTGGCTGTCAGAGGACTCCATGGACCAACTGGGTCAAGACCCTGGTGTCCAGGTGAGCTGAGGTCGACTTGCCCTGGGAGGAGCACAGAAGGCCCTTCCTCCCCGCCCAGACTCCCTGCCTCCGCCCTGCTTTTCCTCAGACCCCCACACTCCAGCAATGTCACTCTCTGTCTCCAGGGCCCCCCACCACCTTGAAGTGATGTGTGGGGACACCACAGCAGAGGCCCCAACTTCTGCACAGGGCACCCCACCAACCCTCCCTTGGCAGAGGCGTGTGCTCCCCTGACGACTTCCTGCCACACCCTCTTGGCTTGACAGAAAGGCATCCTGGGTTTTTGGAGACTGAGTAGAAAGTCCTCCAGGGCTGGAGTGGGAACCGTGTGATAATTAGCTGTCAGCACGCAGCTGCCAGGCCTCCAGCTTTGGACGGCTGCGATCAGAACAACCTGGGAGTTGATTTGTTCTCTCCAAAATGCACATTATTGTTAGATTTCCCACTGGCTAGCTTTGGCAATAGTCATTCATGTCCCTTTCCCACCTGGGGGGACTCCTGATCCTTTCCCGAGAAGGGCCCCAGCTTCCCTGGCTCAGCTGTAAATGCCTCATTACGGCTCTCAGCTGCGCACTTGGTCTTTTTTCTCACTCTGGGTCACATTTCATTTTGGTTTAAATAATGAAACCCAGCAGACCGGAGATTAGAGCCGTTAAGTGATTTTGCTCCTAGGAAGTGGATGTCTGTCCAAGATCGAAGCTCACCAGCCGCTCGGTGGACCCCCTGTGCCGTCAAGGCAGAGGGCCACGGCCCCTCAGCCTACCAGGCCACACGGGCGCTGGACCCAGGAAGGACATGGGTGAGCTCCACATGGAGCCAGCAGGAAGTGGGCCTCCTGGGGAGGAGAGGCCCTCTGCCCTCCAGGGCTGACCTTGCCCACCACATAGTCCAGTGCTTCCTCAGTTGCCTCCCCAAAGCCGACCTGGGTGCCCTCTGCTGCCCACCTGCAGACCAGGGACCGCCGCCGTGGTCAGAGGTTCCCGTGGCTGGTCGCCCTGCACTAGGTGCCCTCCCCACCACCTCGATGCCCTTTCCTCTTTCAGCAGAGAAACCAGGAGTCCAGAGAGGCCAGTGACAAGTCCCCAGCTGAGTGTCACCCCCCTCCCTGAAGGCGGGGTTCTCTCTTGGAAGTCATGGCAGGGAACCTCAGGCACAGACTGGACCCCAAGCCTCAGTTTATCTGAAATGACCTTGGCCCTACAGGACTGCCGCTCTGCCCACAGCACGCAAGGAGCTGGGGGCCCCAGGCCCGCCGTCCGCAGGATGGCAGCAGGTGGGGGTGGCCAGGCCTCCTCTTCTTCGGCACTCTTGGCGGGGTCCAAGGCAACTGGGCTCCTTGTGTGGCTGGAGCAGGCCTGACCGCCTGAGAAGTGGGACGCGGCACTGGCCCTGCTGCACATGCTGGCCCACGCTCAGCGCAGGCTGCCTGGCAGGACGCACCATCGGGCACGTCACGACTCCACGCCACGACTCCACGTCACGCACTCCACGTCACGCACTCCACGTCACACTCCACGTCACGTCACTCCACGTCACGTCACTCCACGTCACGTCATGTCCACGTCACGTCACTCCACGTCACGCACTCCATGTCACGCACTCTCACGTCACGCACTCCACGTCACACACTCCACGTCACGACTCCACTTCACGCACTCCACGTCACGTCACTCCACATCACGACTCCACTTCACGCACTCCACGTCATGTCACTCCACATCACGACTCCACATCACAACTCCACGTCACGTCACTCCACGTCACGCACTCCACGTCATGACTCCACATCACGTCACTCCACGTCACCACTCCACGTCACGTCACTCCATGTCACGCACTCCATGTCACGCACTCTACGTCACACACTCCATGTCACGACTCCACGTCACGTCACTCCACGTCACGCATTCCACGTCACGCACTCCACGCCATGACTCCACGTCACGCACTCCACGTCACGCACTCCACGTCACGTCACTCCACGTCACGTCACTCCACGTCACGTCACGTCACGTCACTCCACGTCACGCACTCCACGTCACGCACTCTACGTCACGCACTCCACGTCACACACTCCACGTCACGACTCCACTTCACGCACTCCACGTCACGTCACTCCACATCACGACTCCACATCACAACTCCATGTCACGTCACTCCACGTCACGCACTCCACGCACATCACTCCACGTCACGTCACTCCACGTCACGCACTCCACGTCATGACTCCACATCACGTCACTCCACGTCACCACTCCACGTCACGTCACTCCATGTCACGCACTCCATGTCATGTTCTCTACGTCACACACTCCATGTCACGACTCCACGTCACGTCACTCCACGTCACGCACTCCACATCACGCACTCCACGTCACGTCACTCCACGTCACGCACGTCACGCACTCCACGTCACGCACTCCACGTCACGTCACTCCACGTCACGTCACTCCACGCATTCCTCGTCACGTCACTCACGTCACTCCATGTCACGCACTCTACGTCACACACTCCACGTCACGCACTCCATGTCACGACTCACGTCACTCCCACGTCACGTCACTCCACGTCACGTCACTCCACGTCACGTCACTCACGTCACGTCACTCCACGTCACGCACTCCACGTCACGCACTCTACGTCACGCACTCCACGTCACACACTCCACGTCACGACTCCACTTCACGCACTCCACGTCACGTCACTCCACATCACGACTCCACATCACAACTCCACGTCACGTCACTCCACGTCACGTCACTCCACGTCACGCACGTTCCTCGTCACGTCACTCCACGTCACGTCACTCCACGTCACGCACTCCACGTCACGCACTCCACGTCACGCACTCCACGTCACGCACTCCACGTCACGTCACTCCACGTCACGTCATTCCACGTCACGCACTCCACATCACTCACTCCACGTCACACACTCCACGTCACGTCACTCCACGTCACGCACTCCACGTCACGTCACGTCACTCCACGTCACGCACTCCACGTCACGCACTCCACGTCACGTCACTCCACGTCACACACTCCACGTCACGTCACTCCACGTCACGCACTCCACGTCACGTCACTCCACGTCACGCACTCCACGCACATCACTCCACGTCACGTCACTCCACGTCACGCACTCCACGTCATCGCACTCCACGTCACGTCACTCCACGTCACGTCACTCCACGTCACGACTCCACATCCACGTCACTCACGTCACCACTCCACGTCACGTCACTCCACGTCACACACTCCATGTCACACACTCTACGTCACACACTCCACGTCACGTCACTCCACGTCACGCACTCCACGTCACGCACTCCACATCACGCACTCCACGCACATCACTCCACGTCACGTCACTCACGTCCAACGTCACGTCACTCCACGTCACGCACTCCACGTCACGTCACTCCACGTCACGCACTCCACGTCACGCACTCCACGTCACGCACTCCTCGTCACGTCACTCCACGTCACGTCACTCCACGTCACGTCACTCCACGTCACAACTCCACGTCACACACTCTACGTCACACACTCCACGTCACACACTCCACGTCACAACTCCACGTCACACACTCCACGTCACGTCACTCCACGCCATGCACTCCACATCACGCACTCTACGCACATCACTCCACGTCACGTCACTCCACGTCACGTCACTCCACGTCACGCACTCCACGTCACGTCACTCCACGTCATGTCACTCCACGTCATGTCACTCCACGCACATCACTCCACGTCACGTCACTCCACGTCACGCACTCCACGTCACGCACTCCACGTCACGTCACTCCACGTCACGCACTCCACGTCACGCACTCCTCGTCACGTCACTCCACGTCACGTCACTCCACGTCACGTCACTCCACGTCATGTCACTCCACGCACATCACTCCACGTCACGTCACTCCACGTCACACACTCCACGTCACGCACTCCACGTCACGTCACTCCACGTCACGCACTCCACGTCACGCACTCCACGTCACGCACTCCTCGTCACGTCACTCCACGTCACGCACTCCACGTCACGCACTCCACGTCACGCACTCCTCGTCACGTCACTCCACGTCACGTCACTCCACGTCACGTCACTCCACGTCACAACTCCACATCACACACTCTACGTCACACACTCCACGTCACGCACTCCACGTCACAACTCCACGTCACACACTCCACACCACATCACTTCACATCACGTCACTCCATGTCACGCACTCACTCACACACTGTCACTCACTCCACGTCACGTCACTCCACGCACATCACTCCACGTCACGCACTCCACGTCACGTCACGTCACGCACTCCACGTCACGTCACTCCACGTCACGCACTCCATGTCACGCACTCCATGTCACACACTCTACGTCACACACTCCCACGTCACACACTCCACGTCACAACTCCACGTCACACACTCCACACACACATCACTTCACATCACATCGCTCCACATCACGCATTCCACGTCACATTGCTCCATGTCATGTCACTCCACACCACATGGCTTCACGTCCCATCGCTTCACGTCACGCCATCCGAGCCCACGAGGCGGAGGCTGACTCTCTCCACACATAGGCTCGCAGGCCACTGCCTGTCTCCAGGGAGCATCTCGTCCCCCTCCCAGCATGGGATTCTTGGCTCCTGCAGCACTGTTGTCCTGTACGTGCCAGACCCTCCAGGGTGACAGGGACAGGCCATCCCCACCAGGAAGGCTCAGGGCCTCTTGAAGCCACCTGCCCAGAGCAGCCTCGCTCCCTACAGGCCCCAGCCTGGAAAAGGCGGCGCCCTCTGCACGGTCCTCACCAGAGACTGGGAATCACCCTGACTGTCCCTGCTGCCCCAGGCCCACCCTGTTGGCCACCCCGTCACACACCCCAAGCCCACAGCCTCTGTCCACCTCCACCCCCAACCCTTTGCCCCCTGCTGCACACGGGCCCACCTCCCTCCTGCCTCTGCCAGAGCCACTCCTGGGCTGGTCGCTGGACTGGTCACAGATCAGCCTCCTGGGCTGGTCACTGTGGACAGGGTGGCCTCAGCTAGTGACTGCAGGGCTTGGATCAGATTCCATTTTCTGTGTGTCTGGCCGCCCCCATTTGCACATTCAGCTTCTGAACACACAGAGGACCCCAAGTGCACCCCAGCCTGCTCCTGTCCCCTCTGGTCCCCAAAGCCTGCCACCACACTCAGACAGCAGTGTTCTTCCAGGCGTGTGCCTGGGCCTGCTGTTGGGGTCATCACCAAGGCTGGGCTCACCCGCAGCTGTGACGTGTGGACGGGATAGGCTGTTGTCACCCTGCCAGGCTCCAGCTGCTCCCGGGACAAGTTTCCTGGCCCAACACCCCAAAGGCCACCTGGGCCCCTGAGGAGTGGTGCAGACAGTGGGGTTCCGGGAGCCTGTGCTGGGGAGGAGGCCCGAAAGGGACGAGGGGTCCTGCTCTCGGGCTCCTCTGCAGGGCCCCATCCCGCAGAGCCCTGCTGTCCCCTCCTCCTCACAGAACGATGATGGAGACCAGATTCCCGTTCCATTTTTAAATTCATTCTGAAAGGCGTGTTAGGGCTGAAGCGCTAATGGAGCGTGGGAAATGAACTCTGTGTCCTGCTGCCACTTGCCAGCCTGCTGGGCTCGGCTCTGGGAAGGGAAAGAACAGACCCCCGACACCCGTTTCCATCCTGCACGCACGGCTGGCCGCCACGCAGCCGAGGACACATGCTTCACGGGCCGCGATCGCTCATCCGGGGGCTGCGTGTTGCGCTCGCGAGCCGCACCTCCCTTCCTCGTCGGGGTTAGAAGTGCGTGTCTCTTCCCCAAGACGAGCGGGATTCCCGGTTCCTGTCCGTGGCCTCTCTCCGTGGCCTCTCCCCGTGGCCGTGAGATTGAACCTGCGCCCCCAGCCCCACCCTCCCTCCCACACTCCTCAGGCAGCGTGGCCCAGAGACACGGGGCCACAGCACAGCAGCAGCCACAGCCGCCCCTCAGTGGGCCTGCAGGCTTGGTCCCAGGACCCCTTGCAGACACCAGAGTCCACAGATGCCCAGGTCCCTCCCATGAGGCAGCACAGCACTGCCCTAGAAGCTGCACCATTAACTCCTCCCTGAATGCCCTGTGACACCCGATACAGTGTGCGTGTGCTGTAAACAGCCGGTGCCATGCTGTAAAACAGCCGGTGCCGCACTGTGCAGGCAGGCTCAGCGAGGAGCAGCTCGTGAAACGCCTTCCATCCACAGTTGTTTGAGCCCTGGCTGTGGAATCCACACAGGCAGGGCGACTGTATGCACCTCTATGCACGGGAAGAGCTGCGTGAGCATTGGGCGCACGTGTCATAGAGGCCAGCAGCCCAGCCTCTGGAGGGGGAGTCGGCCATCAGGAGCCCGGGACGGACAGGACAGTGGTGGTGTGTGCTTTTCAGCCCGCATCTTCAGAACCTGTAAGAACTATTGTTTCAGTTTGAGTCTGAGGCAGGAAAAAATCTGACGACCCAGTGTGAAGGCTGTTAGGCACAGGAGAATCCCCCCTCATGTAGGGGAAGTTCACCCTTAGGTCTCTTCGGGCTTTCGACTGATTAGGTGGGGCCCACCAAGTCAGGGAGAGGTCAAGTGCTCACACCGGCTGCTCACCACTGCCCCGGCGCTGTGGCTCCGTCGGTGGCTGGAACCTGCAGACCAGGACTCCAGGCTGCGGAAACTCCCTGGGAGGGCAACTGGGCAGACACAAGTGCCACTCAGGGAGGGACAGTGCAGGAGGTCCATGGAGCCAAGTCTTCAGGGCTGTTGGTGGCCAGAACAGCCCCAACCTGCAGCGCTTTCAAAACCTCATGTCACCGTCTCCTGTCTACTATCTGCTTCTTTCACATAATGGTTGTCCTTTTAGTTTTATGACTCCAGAAAATATCTCACCGGCTCCGCAGTGGACACCGCCATTCGCCATTCGTGGGGCTGCGGAGATTTTCTCCCAGTTAATAAAGAACTGTCTTTAATTTGTTTTCAAGCGTTTATCTGAATGCACGAGAGCTCTCAGAGTCTTCGGGTAGCTGACAAGCGTGTCCCGTGGACAGTTAGGGAAGCTCGCGCTGTGGGCACCCTGGGGGTCCGTGGGCACTCACAGGGGCTTACTAGCACAGGCGCGGTGGGGCTAAGGAGGGGCTGGGTCCCTCCGGCATCCTCGGGGAATCCTGGTCAGTTTCTGCACTCAGAGACTTGCTGATTCCACACAAAGGAAGTGCTTTGGGGACCTGCCATGTGCCACCAGCAACATGTGGCTGCGACGTGGTAAAAGACGCCTGTTGGTCTCTGGCCTGGGTCCTGGCACAGAGCTAGCTCCTGACCCCTTGGAATTGCCCAGGTGGTGGGCACAGGCTTTGTCCTAATGAGAGGCCTCTGGGGGTGTCTGGGGGAGCTGGCCACCGCAGGAGCCAAGGCAGGGCAGGGGCTTGGAGCCTCAGCCCCTCCCCTCGTCCTCGGGCAGGGAGAGGGCTGGAGACAGGGGGACCTCCACGCCTGCCCGACGAGGCCTCCCTCCAAGTCCTCAGCGGCAGGAGCTGCCAGCTCGGGCGGCAGAGGCCCCCATGGGCCGGGGGTGCAGCACCCTGGCTCCGCGGGGCAGGAGCTCCCGCCAGGCCCTGCTGGCCTCCCCCTCTGTGCCTTCAGTGCTGGTCCTCTGGGTCCTTTACCACCCTCCTTGGGGACACTCTGGTGAATCACACACCTACCTGCAGTGGGGCGGTCTCCTGGGCCCCGCCCTCACCTGCAGCGTCTGAGCTGACCCCAGCAGCGAGGCAGGTGGAGGTCACCAGACAGCGGCCCTGGGGACAGCGCGGTGGGGACCGCACAGACGGCTGCGGGAGGCAGGAGAGGACGCGTTTCCCCTTCCTCGGTGCAGGGTGGGGAGGAGCGGTGGGTGCACTCCCTGCTGCCGCAGCCCCTCACTCTGCCCCTCCGGCAAGGCCCCTCCCTCTTGGGGCTTCCTGTCTCGGTGTTCGAGCTCCCTGCGCCCCCGACTCACATCAGGGCTGCAACCAGGAGCCTCACGGCTGACTCTCGGTGGCGTGCAAGGTTGCCAATGCTCTTCCCCTTTCACTCAGACCCTCGACAGCTTGGGCACAGTCGAGAGGTGGCACGTGGCCAGCACAACCCGGACCCGAAACCTCTGTAGCAAACTGCCAGGAGCAGCCAGGACTCGGCTGAGACCGCAGTCCCCTCCCGTGCCCTCCCCCAGCTCGGGCCAAACAGAAAGCGGTCACACTCCCCAAGCCCAGAGACCCTTCTCTCCTTGGCCCCCAGCCCCCCCAGCCCCCAGTGCTCCCCAGAGGCCTCCCTGCTCACGGCCCCGCTCCCACCTGCACCACCTCTGAGGCACTGGGGGCCGACCCCCGCTGCAGCGGGCACTGACAGGGATTCCGTGTGCCCAGTGGGTGATCTGCTTTCCTGAGTTGACGCCTTTGTCTTTAGGAAATAATTCCTTCTTTAATACTAGAAAGCCCCACAAGCCTGTTTGCCCCCATAACTCACCTGCTGCCCCTTCCAGGGCTCCTTGGGTGAATCCTCCTCTGCTGGGGCCAGCCCCTGGGTACAACGCGAGCGCTCAGCGAAGTACGAGGCCGAGAAGCAGCGACGGGGAACTAACACCCCGACACGCGAGTCAGGCAGTGGAATCTTCTCTCTTTACTTTTTCTTTGTTGTGAGTTTTCAAGCACAATATTTGGCAGCACAGATTGTTTACACTTTCTTTGGTGATTACATTACAGACATGACTTAATTTTTAGACATATTAAATTTCTTATTTTATATATTTCAAGGTTTTGAGGTCACGTGCACCTTTTCAAGGCCCTGTACGTGACTGAAACTGTTTTCTCTGCATACTATTCAGGCTGTCTGATGAAAGTCAACTTTCTCTGTCTGGGATTCCACAGCACTATTGTTTTTCTTTTATAGCAGTTGTTTGTAAAACCTAGAAGCAGGGCAAGGCTGAATGTTAGCTCATGGGAGACTTTTTACTCTAAGGGATTTATATCTACTTTAAAAGTAAGAGAAATTTATTTTAATCACAAAAAGACTCTTAAAGTTTATTAACTAGAAATTAAGTACTTATAGAAAAAGGTTTGTGCTACTCTTTTTAAGAAAAGATAAATGTACAGTTAGTCTGGATCTAAATAATTGAAATAAGGATACCTGGTGGCCATATATGTGAATAAAGAACTGAACAGCAAGTAGAAGTCAAAGTTCCCAATTAGTAGGCTCTCTGTTCACCTCACTAATTGTTTCTTTTGCTGAGAAGAAGCTTTGTAATTTGAGTCTATCCCATTTATTGATTCTTGGTATTAATTCTTGTGCTACAGGATTCTTATTAAGGAACTTGGGACCTAATCCAACATGTTGGAGATTAGACCTTACTTTTTCTTCTATTAGGTGTAGTGTCTCTGGTCTAATTCCTAGAGCTATTTACTTTTTATTTATTTCTTTATTTTAAATTATTTACTTATTCTGATTTGCTATATATGATGGCATAATGCAATTCATTTCATATTACACATATAGAGTACAATTTTTCAAGTCCCTGGTTGTACACAAAAGTATTTTCACACCATTTCAGTCTTCAATTAGTGAGGTGAACAGAGAGCCTACTAATTGGGAACAAATTTTTACCACATGCATGTCAAATAGAGCACTAATCTCTAGAATATATAAAGAACTCAAAAATCATAACACCAAAAAAACAAATAACCCAATCAATAAATGGGCCAAGGAACTGAACAGACACTTCTCAGAAGAAGATATACAATCAATCAATCAATACATGAAAGGATGCTCAACCTCTCTGGCAATTGGAGAAATGCAAATCAAAACCACTCTAAGATTTCATCTCACACCAGTCAGAATGGCAGCTATTAGGAACACAAACAACAATAAATGTTGGAGAGGATGTGGAGAAAAAAGGCACACTCATGCATTGTTGGTGGGACTGCAAAATGGTGCAGCCAATATGGAAAGCAGTGTGGGAGATACCTTGGAGAACTTGGAATGGAACCACCTTATGACCCAGCTATCCCACTCCTTGGTCTTTACCCAAAGGACCTGAAAACAGCATACTACGGGGACACAGCCACATCAATGTTTGTAGCAGCACAATTCACAATAGCTAAACTGTGAAACCAATTCAGATGCCCTTCAGTAGATGAATGGATAAAGAAAATGTGGTATATACACACAATGGAATATTACTCAGCAATAAGACAGAATAAAATTATGGCATTTGCAGGAAAATGGAACTAAGTGAAGTTAGCTTTCAACACCATGATGGGGATCTTTCTATGAAAAAGGAGAGGGCTTTATAGAAAATGCCACAACCACACTCATCCTCCTCCCCAGAGCTCCTGATTCACACAGCACCCTCCTCCACCAGGCACTTCTGTTCAAACACCTGGTATGTTAAAGACTCAAGTCTAGCATGGCTGTATCAGTCAGCAACAGCTACATGAATGCTGTGTAACAAACCACCCTGGGTTTGCAGCTCAACACATACCCTGATGCTCATGGCCTTGCAGGGTGACTGGTCTGGCTGACCCAGGCAGGAGCCAGGAGATAGAAAGTCATAATGATGAAAAATATATATATAAACAAAAAAGATAATGACTGATCACAGTGATTCAAGTAAAAATGATACAGTTTCTGTTCATAAAGATGAAAATGACTTGGCATTGTCTAGGCATGGAAAGGACGGCTGCTAAATTCAAAAGTAAGCAAGCAGTAATCAAAATTATAATGGAAGAAAGCATAGCCTCTATAGACTCAGTTAAGACCAGCAAGAAGAGTAGTAATGTAAATTCAAAAGTATCAAAATTAACTGGGTGAGGTTGGTTAGAGGTGGTTAGAAGAAGAAGAAGGTTGCTGGTTGAAAGGAGTCAGAGCAGTTAGAGTTCGAGAGGTTGCTGAAGCTGGAGAGAGAAAAAGGATAAAAGACCCTTTTTCGTTTTCATCCTGCCTCCGAATTTCCTCCCGTGGCGTTCATTGCTCCAAGCGGATGGCTTCAGGCAGCAACAGGAGATGGCTCCACTTCTCCACTTCCTGCAGTGGAGACTGCAGGCCAGATGCAAGTCCACGGCTCTTCTCCTGAGACCCTTCACCACAGAGGCCTACCCGCACAAGCACATTTCTGGCTCAGCTTGCCTCGGATCCACTATATTCTGTTGGCCAGAACGAGCCTCGTGGCCAAGCCCAACTCCAGCCGGGCAGGGAGGTTCCCTCCTCTCTCGGTCTAGGGAGGAGGGGTGAAGGTCTGCCAAACAGTAGCCCACAAAGCCGAGGCACGAGGACCTGCGATGTCTTCCTAAACGGCCTTCCTGCCCAGGTAAGATGATCAACAAAACACGCAGAACCCAGAGACACCAACGACTTGCTAAAATCAAGGTGTAAATTCAGCAAAGTTGCAAGATATGAGACTAATCTACAAAAACTGCTATTTCTATAAACTTACAACGATTACTGGAAATGAACTAAAGACACCATTTATATCAGCATTAGATGTACCAAAATGTGTGTAGGACTCACGCATTAGAAACCACAAAACTGTGCAAAGAGAAACTGAAAGAGAACCAAGTCAACGGGTGAGCAGAGGCCTAAGTGTGGAAGAAATCGGAGGAGAAGAAATCTTCTGAATGCACGGGGAGAGCGGGTGCCGCCCTCCCGGAGCTGATCCCGGGATCCGGAAACTCCAGTCACGCTCCAGCAGGACGTCCAGGAGAAGCCAGCGAGTCATTTGAGATGTACGTGAGCATTTGCAGAAGGCCAAGAACAGACTAAAGATCAAGAGAGTCCTGAAAAATAGAATCCAGTTACCCTGCCTTGTCTGGGGACTTCCTATAAACGTACAGTAACTGAGAGAGTGGAACTTGCAGAAGAGTAAAACGGGGGGACGATGGGACAAAGCAGTGACTCCAGATGTGTGTGTGTGAGCATGTGTGTGCATGTGTGCATGTGTGTGTGAGCATATGTGTGTGCATGTGCATGTGTGTGAGCATGTGTGTACATGTGTGTGCATATGTATCTGTGTGCGTGCTTGTGTGTGCATGTGTGGATGTGTGTGCATGTGTGTGCATGTGTGGATGGATGTGTGTGCATGTGCGTGTGTGGATGTGTGCATGTGCGTGCATGTGTGCATGTGTGTGAGTACATGTGTGCATATGTATGTGCATGTGTGTGCATGTGTGAGCACATACATGTGCATGTGTGTGCACATGTGGATGCGTGCGCATGTGTGTGAGTACACATGTGCATATGTATGTACATGTGTGCATGTGTGTGCATGTGCGTGAGCATGCATGTGTGTGAGCATGTGTGTGCATGTGCTTGTGTGTGAGCGTGTGTATACATGTGTGTGCATATGTATGTGTGTGCTTGCATGTGTGTGCGTGCATGTGCATGAGCATGCATGTGTGTGTGCATGTGCGTGTGTGTGCGTAGCTCTATGTACATATAAATGCCTGTGCATCTGCTTATGTGAAGGAATTGTTTGGAAAGGCGTCCGACACCTCGGGGCAGCGTCTTTCGGGGACCAGATCCCACAACACCTGAACACCTGTACAGACGTGCGGCCCAGCTCGCCTGCCCACGCAGGCATATGGCGAATGAGGAGTATGGGAAATGTGGAAAACCCACAGAGCCCCAGTAGGAAATGAAGAGGCCTTTGTGGTGTTGGGGCGCACAAAGGTCCAGGGACCCAACACCCGCCACCACTAGGGGAAGAAGAGCCTGCAGGAGCCCTGTGTGGGGAGATGGCTTAAATTGCGGTTGACTATGGGCCATGGAGATTTGGGCATTGCTGCCTTCCGTAGTCTCACGGGGCTTGGCCCGGGATCTCAAGTGACTTGAGCCGAGATTGCTGATCGGGTCTGCGCCATTTTGGTGGTGTGTGTGGCACGTGTTAGTCGTTGTTAGAGCCAGAGAGAAAAGTTATCAGAATAAAAAGCTGTTTGTCTCCAGTTCGCCTCTGAACTTCTTCCCGCGGCTTTGTTGCTCCAAGCGGCCATCGCTTCAGGCGGCAACAAGAACCCTCTTGCGTCTTCCAGCCGCGTCCCCTGCTCACCGACGCGCACCAGGAGGAAAGAGCAGGAGCCTCGGAGCGAGGCGGCCTGTGCGGCTGCGGTGGGGCCGCCCACCCTGTCCCCGAGGCTCTCCCTCAGGTCAGCGATGTGGACAGGGACGCCTCCCCGACCTGCAGAGGTGGGTGCAGACACTGCCCAGGAGGCCCACGTGCAGCACCACAGGGAAAGCTGGCCCAGGGCCAGGGGCTCGACCCCGAGGGGAGCCACTGACACCTAGAGTGTGACTGCCACGGGCCAGCGCCCGCTCACCGGGTCAGTGAGGGTGGACGCAGCACTGACTGCTGCGTCCTTGAGGACCCTCTGGTGCCCAGCTGAGCCACAGGAGCACGGCCCTGGCTGGGCAGTCCTGGGGTCGGGGGCTGTAAGGTGGGGAGGAGGGTCAGGACAGCACCGCTGCCGTCACACAGCATGGCCTCTGGGCATCGAGCGTGACCAGCGTGGCCGAGGAATTTGACGTTGACTTGTGTTCATTTAAATTCATGCGCTGGTGGCCACCATCTCAGACGGCAGGGCCCTGGAGGCCTGTCCAGAGGGCCAGAGGGACCTGCACCCCCAGTTCTTCACTGACCAGCGAGAGTCACAGTCAGATGCTTCTCCCCGTCCCTCCCCATCAGGCCCCCTCTGGTATGGGCTCTGGGGGAAGGGCTGCATCTGCCGTCCCCACGGACACCCTGTCCAAGGACGCACCGTGGACAGCCTGCCCAAGGACACGGCTCCTGTCCATCCCCCAATCCAGAACGCCTGCGGCGGTGGCAGCCCGGACAGGCCCGTCTGCAGCCCAGTGTTCTAGAGGCCTCCGAGGGGCTCACGGCTCTTGGCCCTCCGCTCCTCCCAGCAGGCTCCACTCGGGAAGGGAAACCCCGTGGCCTCCGCTGCGTCCTTCCCCAGCACCAACCCCTTGTCAATGGGGGACACAGGATGATTTTTCAAGTCCAGGGAACTCACAGAAGGTGGAGTTGTCCCCCAGAGAAGCCCCGCCAGCGTCTCCCCCAGGCGGACCTGGCCCTGAGACCCAGGGTCGTCCCCTCTGACCCTCGCCTCCGCTGAAGGACAGGGGACGGGCAGGGGTGGGGCCCTTTGATCTGTCCCTCTATCCCAAAGATGCTGCAGCAGGTGAAGCAGGAGAAGCCTTTGTCCCTGTGGGCCACTGAAGGTCCCCACCTGCCTGGGGGAGCAGCTGAGCTTCCACCGGGCCTCCTTCCCCGAGTCCAGAGCAGGCACCTGGCTACGTGAGGGCAACGAGCCTGTTGTCCCTTGTACCCAGATGAACAGCCCCTCCGTCCCCAGTCCACGTGCTGCCACCACCAAAGGCCTTTCACCTCCTCCGTGGGGACAGGGCAGCAGCCAAGTCACGTCTGCAGAGGCCCAGGGAGGCCCTTCCTTGGCCCCCACACCAGAGCGGCCCACAGTGTCCACTCTACAGAAAGGTCCAGTTGGGCCACGGAGGGGACTCGGGAGAGGTGAGAGCCACGCAGGTCCTAGTGGCTCTGGGGGTCTGCCAAGCTCTGGGGCTCTGGTGGGCCTCGCAGCTCTTGAACTACAGAGAAGACCTCCTGTGACCACCCCAGCCCAGCAACGCCCAAGGCTCTGCCCTGGCAGATCCTTGGCACAACCCACCAGGGCCACGGAGGGACAGTACCAGATGTAAGAGAAGCGTGTCACTTCGAGAAGGGGCAGAAGCCCGGCAGGGGCACGAGGAGGGAGGCGGAGGGGCCTGAGGCCCACAGCTGTCTGCCCAGCACCGGGGGCTTCCCGCCGAAAGCCCTGCGCCGAGGCCTGCGGGGCTCTGGGAGCGTCCACGGCAGCGCAGACCGCGGCCGGTCCCGAGCCGGCAGCAGCGGAGCCTCCCTCCTCCCTGGTTCCGAGTGCTCTGGGCACCCTCGGCCCAGGGCTCCCAGGCGCCCAGTCTGCACGGCGATGGTGGTCATGGCTGCTGCCTGTCCCCGAGCCCCACTCCGGGCCAGGAGTCGCCCCATGGCCCTTGATTCTGAGTCTCCTGCCCTCCCCGCCTGAGGAGGGAGCCGGAGGTGGCGCTGCACGTGGCACGGAGGCTGACTGAGACCTTCCTGGTGCAGCAGGTCCAGGGGCTGCCAGTCCCCTCCAGGGCCCCAGCTGCCCACCAGCCTCTGGCCAAATGCCCCCACAGGCGGTCCCCTTGCCCAGGCTCCAAGGCTCGCCAGCTCTGTTTGCGCCCTGAGTCCACCACCCGCCCTCGGGGCCTGTCTGGGCCCGGGGCCTCACTCTACCCAGGGACACAGTGCTGCCTGCTCTGCCCGCTGTGTGCCTAAGGGCCACATGACATCGCTGCTCCAGGTGCTGAGGGCTGAGACCCGGCTGCATGGACGCGGCCTACTGGCTGCTGCCGAGTCCACTGTGCCTGCAGGTCAGGAAGGCCAGCACGACGCCAGCCTCCCCGGCAGGGTGAGGGTCAGGGTGAGAGCCCGTGGTCTGCAGTCAGTGCCGAGGGCCAGGGGCTGCTGCAGAGAGCAGCAGAGGGGCCGCTGGGGAGTGGAGGTGTGGCCACCCTTCTGACCACACTGGGCAGCGGTGGCCTTGGTCTCCCTCTGCAGTATGACTGTGCAGACATGCTGGGAGGCCCACTGGAGTCAGCCTCCTGCCATCCTGTAGGCCATGCAACCCTGGTGGCCAGGGGACCCCTCTCTGCAGCCGGCCTCGACCCCTCAGCAAAATGTGAGTTGGGGTCGCTACCGGTCAGCCTGGCAGCACCCCAGGGCAGGCACACGCCTTGGCCAGCTGCTGCCCCTGCCGGCCCTGGGTGCACACACAGCACCCCCACACCTGTCTTCCCTGCTCAGACTGAAGCCCAGGCCCCACGCACACACCTTCCCGAACACCATGACAGTGACGGCGTCCAGCCCCTTCTTCCCTGTTTGCCCCTCGTCACATCACTCAGGGCCTCGAAGCTGGAGCCAGAGGCGGAGGCGCAGGCCGGGCTGGCCAGGCCCACCCCAGGAGAGCCTGCCCTTCTGCGGGCCCAGCAGCGAGAGGCGCCTTCAGGGCGGCCTCAGGCCTGGCTTCTGCGCCTACTGCCCCAGCTCGCCTGCTCCACGGTGTCCCCCATGCCTGGCTCTGATCAGGGCCAGGGACACGGGGGCCAGGCTCGGGGAGCAGCGGACCCCATGCTTGTCACCTCCGGTGAGGTGCAGCCAGAGCCGTGTGACATGCAGGTAGGCACAGTTCTGGCCTGCGACTGCCCTGTCCTGCACATGTCCTGATTCCAGACTGAGCCACCATGCACGTGTGCACGCACACACGCACGCACGCTCACACACTCGTGCCCCCACGAGCGTGGGATTTGCTACACGGAGGAATAGCAGCCGGGTGGGTCCAGCACACAGCGACTCCCGGACCAGGGCTCCCCCTGAGAGGGGCACCTCGGGGTGGGCGCCAAGGTCCCCCTAGGCCCTGCAGTCTGCAAACCCAGCGACCATGTCCAGCAGTGTGGGGCGGGGCCTTTGATCGCACCTCCAGGAGGGCCCCGGGGAAGTAGCCCACCACCCTCAGGCCCTCAGCCCGTGAGACCCTGGGGGAGTGACCTGTCCCTGGGGGCTTGGCCTGAGCCTGGGCGCTGGCCTCCCCTGGCAGGCTGCCTCTCCCCTTGCCACAGCCCCACACCCGGGGCCCTCGGGCCAGCTCCCACCTGGGGGACCTCGGTGGACGTGCAGGATGTCCCCAGCTCTGGAGAAGGGACCGGGGCCTATGGCAGCTTGAGAACTCTAGAGCAAAGCCCCCGTCCCCCAGGTGCCTGTGGGCCACGCCTCTGGCCTGGACCGTGACGGTCTAGGAGAACCAGCGCTCGTCCCTCGGGAGGGCCAGCGGGGCCACGGGAGGCCGCTCTCAGGCAGGTGCTGATGCTGATGCTGGTCCCAGGCGGGGGACAGCGTGTGACGGCCTCGCAGCACCGCAGGGAAGAAAGAAGCCGCACTTGAGGAAGAGACGGCACTTCTGGTCTCTCGACGTGAGCTGAGCCAGCCTGTGAGAGACGCAGGCACGCCCTGCTGGCCCGGAAGAGGGGCGGGGTCAGCGGGCAAGGCATCCTTGGGGCCACGGGTGCAGGTGGGAGGTGCGTCCCCCTGGACCTCCAGAGGGCACTGGCCCTGCCAACACTTTGGCTCTAGGACTTCTGCCCTCCAGAACTGTAAAGTAGGTCCCTGTGACTTTAAGCCTCTCAGCCTGTGGCAGCTTGTCACAGCAGCTGTGACACATGCTATGGGACCCTGTAGGCCTGGGGATGTGGCCTTTGCTTAGAGAGAAACGGGAGCCATCTCAGATGCCGCGTGGGGAGGAGAAGCCCACATGCAGCCTCTCTGTCCTGGGGTGCCTGGGCCTAGTGAGAGCCTTTGGTCAGCGGCCTGCACCCTGGGCCATTTTGGGGTGGGGACTCCAGGGCTGGGGGGCAGGGCCACCAGGACAGCCAAGCTCAGGCCGAAGTGGCAGCCCCGCCCACAAGCCTGGAGCTTGGTGGGGGAGGTGGTCTCGGGCTCTTGGAAGCCCCTGCAGATGACAAGAGCAGCCACGTCCCCTCGCCACGCCTGGCAGACAGAAGCCCCTGACCACTCACAGAGACCCTGGGTGCAGCTCCTCATGTGACAGGACCTGAGGACTCAGAGGAGCCTGGGTGGCCCTGACCTCCTGCATTTGTTCCCCTGTGACTCAGCCAGTGACAGGGGCCAAGTCAGGGCCACTGAAGGAGGAGAGCTGGCCCTGTGGGTCCCGCCCGCTGGCCTTTCCTCATAGCCCCTCTCGCCCTCAGTTCCTGTTGCAATGGAGGGCAGTGAGGGTGCCACCTGTGGGGGACTCTGTGGGCACTAGAGAGGCAACCAGGGACAGGGCCTGTGACGTCCCAGAACCGTTGGTGCCTGCGCTCTGCGGGTGCCCCTGAGGAGGAGGAGGCCCACACACAGACGTGGTCGGTGGACAGGCCAGTCTCCAGCTGCTTCCTGTGGACAGGGAGGTGGGCAGACTCCCAGCCCCGGGATCCTGGGTCACCCCTCCTTCCTCCCGAGGCTGGGGCTGCAGTGCCCTGGCCCAGGCCTCCACGTGCAGCCAGGCGGGGAAGGGCCACGACCTCCTGTGTGCTGGGCTTCCTGGCCAGGCTTCAGCGCCTGCCCTGCTGCGCCCCTGGGGGTGGAGAGGCGCCCACGGAGAAATCGCAGGGCCCCAGTCAACACAGCAGGCCGCGCAGCGCCAGGCGACGAATGGGAGGAGGCTGGAGATCAACTCCGCGGAGGCGCGCTCAGGCCTCGTGTGCCCTGGAGGCCCCGGCTGCGCCTTCTGTCCAGACGCAGCCCATCCATCGTGCGATTCCAGGACACAGGAACCGAGCCACCCAGGGAGAAATCCGCATCTCGTCCACGCCAGGCTCCCGCGAGCCACGAGTCCCACTCCCTGGCCCCTAAAAGTGCGTCCATCTAATGGCGAAGTGCGTGCTTCTCGGCGGAGGCGCCTCGTATTTCTCCAAGCCCAGGTCCCTGCCGGCACCGGCAGCCCAGGGCCCACCTGCAAGCAGCAGCTCTGCTCCCCAGCGCCCGGACCTGGGAGCCGCTCACAGCCCGTCTGCAGGGTGGACCAAGCCGTCGATCTTCTCAGCGCACCCAGACCCTGGTGGGACAGGCGAGGGCTTGGGCAGGGGTGGCAGGTGGACGCCCCGTCCAGGGCCTTGGGTGGGGATCCAGGGCAGGGGTCAGGCACCAAGAACAGAGCTGTGGGGCCACTGTGGTGATGTGGCTGTGGCGAGCCCACTGATGGCGTCTTCCTCTGCGGGCATAGCGACACCCACACCTACGAGCCACCACGTGCAAACACCAGCGCAGCTCCTGCTCAGGAAGGGGTGAGGGCCTGCAGGGAGCCCCTGCCAGGCGGCCAATGCCCAGAGACAGTGCAGGGCTCTCCTGGGGGCTTTGCCCACTCCAGCTGACCACAGAGTGCCCACCCCACGCCTGCTCTACTGACATGCTGCCAACGTCCCCTGCCCTGAGCACACCAGGCCAGGTACGGGGACAGCCCTTCTCCCCACACGGATTCTAAACCACAGCACAGGTGGCTCTGTCCCTGTCCCTCGCGGCCTGCCCCCATCTACCCCGGCACCTCCCAGGTCCCTGTACAAGGCACCTGCCTGCGTCTCTGAGTGACGAGTTCTCTCCTGAGTCTTCACCTTGTCGCTCGCACATCCAAGTGAACCAGAGCGAGGCCCCCCAGGGCCACCTCCTCCCGCACGTCCACAGCCAACGCCTCAGGGAGGTCTGCAGAGGGCGTGGCTCCTGGGGGACAAGGGGTGGGGACAGGACAGGAACACTGGGCCTCCCACTTCCTGGCCGTGTCCACGGTCCTCCTCCAGGGAACGCGGCCACTGCTCCTGGACTGACAACAGCACCTTGGCAGGGGCTGGGGACAGGCTCTGGTCGGGTGCTGCTGGCCTCTTCTCCCGCGAGACGCTGGTTCAGACGCGGAGCCCAGGCAGAGGACTGCCGGGCTGTGTCTCCAGGTGGCTGTGGAGTGGCCGGGGCAGGGTGAGCCCGTGGGGACGGGTTTCCACAGCGGGAGAGCTCAGCGTTGCTCTCGATCCTGGAGGGTGTGAGTCGGGCCCAGGAGGAGAAGAGGGCTCAGCTGTGAGGACGCCAGGCCAGCTGCCTGGGGACCAGAACCCTGGGTTCTGAGCCTGTGCCAGCCTGCAGGAGAGGACCAGGCGGGCTAGCCACCTGACCCAGCTGCCCCTGGAGCCCAGCCTGGGATGGATTGGCCAGGAGGTGTCCCCAGAGGCTCCTGTGTGAAGCAACGCAGGAACGTTCCGTGGCACGATCGTGAGATCAAGAGTGACAACCTCGTCGGTGGAGCCATCCATTTGATGGGTTAATGACTGGAAAAGGCGACTGTAGGTGGGTGGGCCGCGGCCGGAGGAGGTGGGTCGCTGGACCCTTGGCGTTGGCTCCTGTCTAGCACCCGCTGCCTCCTTCCTGCTGCCAGCAGCTGGTGGCCTTCCTCTGCCAGGCCCTTCCCCTGAGCTCTCCTCCCCTGGGCCAGTGCAGTGGAGTGGCCCGCAGGGTCCGAGACCTCGGAAACCAGCAGCCCTGCATCTCCTGCCTCCTGTGAGCGGCTCCCGTCAGGAGTTCCGGCCACAGTGCGGGGAAGCCAGCTCCCGGCCACCAGCCCATCTGCGCACCCAGGACACCAGTCCTGCAGCCTGGGGCTTCCCTGTCACTGTCCCAGCTTGGAAACCGAAAGTCCCACAGCCTAAAGCCCCCTTAGGGCTGGACACACTAGGGTGCCGGTCACTTTGCTGCACATCCTCCTGCAGAAGGGCATGGGGGTCACAGGTGCTGGCGAATGGGGGGCCTGTGTCCAGGGAGCCTCATGCCCCTGTCCTGCAAGGACCCTAGAGCCCACTTCCCATAGCCCCCAGCCTCCCCCAGCAAGTGTCTGAAGTCCCTCTGCTGCTCTGTGCACCGTCCTGGCTGGTGGACCTGGACACAGCACTGTCCCGAGTCCCGGGAGACGGACAAGGGCAGCTTGAGCAGCTCTGGGGCTGCCCGGCGGCTGCTCTCTCTGTCGCAGCGGACGGGTTTCTTTGTTCTCTCTGACTCAATTGCCCTGATCGCCTGTGGAAGCCTGAAGCCTCTTCCCCTTGACTCCGGGGTCAGGGAGGGTGGCGCTGACCAGGGCTGGTGGCCGCACACTGGTCGCTGCACTCTGCCAGCAGAGGCGGGCTGGGGACACTGGCCCCCGCCTGGCCTTGGGCCTCCAGGAGGCCGGGCCTTGCTGCTGCTGAGCAGAAACAGGATCGACCTGTCCTCACGCACTGGCTCGCGCCCCAGGTCGTCACCCAGCTCCCGCCAGGGGCGAGTGCTGGCCAGGCTGACCTGTGACCACCAGCTCAGACCCAGGGAGAAAGCCACGCCTGCCTGAGGACCGCCCCCGGGCTCTGAAGCCACAGGCAGATGGCGAGTGGGGAGTCAGCAGAGCTCGTCCTCGGAGCCTTCAAGGGCACCCCAAGGCCCTGGGGTGAGCGTCCACAGGGAAGCCAGGCCACGCCACCTGCTCTCCCTGACCCTGGCCTCTGGGAACCCCGACACGTCTCAGCCACGCCAGGAGCCCGCGCAGGCAGAGCGGGGGTCTGCACGCCCACCAGGACAACGCCGGCTCCGATCTGAGGACCTACTTCTGTTTGTTCATCTTGGAAACTGACCCGACACGGCCTCCCCTCCGTTCCCGGCACCGCCCTGGCCAGCGGTCCCCTGTCTACGGGGGTGTCCACAGTTCCCCAGACGAGCAGTCGCCGTGTTCTGCTGGACCTGGAGCCGAAGGCTGCTTGCGTGGCCGCCTCCTCCACAGGAGCTGCTGGCTACCACCATGGTGTGGCCGAGCGCCCAGGGGCAGCCCTGGATGGCAGACGGGGAGGCTCAGAGAGGGTCAGCCGCCTGAGCAAGACACACAGCTGTGGGGTGGCATCGGGGCCCAGGGATCTGTGCACGCTGCGGCTGCTCGTTCTGCGCCTGCAAGGCCTGGGCACCGTGAGTGCCCCACAGGTTGACACTCAGTGTGGAATGTCGCACGGAAGGTGCTTAGGGCGAGAGGTGCCTCCTCTGCGGTCTGTGAGGCATTAACTCATCAACTATGCAGTGCGTAGGCAAGGGGCAGAGGAAGGTGGAACTGAACCCCTTCTGGATTCGGGAAGCCCCTGGAACCCCAGCAGAGGCCCCGCTGCAGCAGCCCCGTGACCCCAGTGAGAGGCAGGAGTGACAGGTCACAGGACCCAGGTGGAGGGGAGAGAGACTCAGGAAGGGCAGGTGGGGGCTGGGGGCTGCCGGGCAGACCACCCTCAGCCACAGTCCTGACTGGGGAGGGAGAGGGAAGCCTCCCGCCGCCAGGTTGTGCCGCGATGGTGCGTTGGTTGCTCCCGCCACAAACCACCTGGAGGGAGGGCTCAGCCGCCAGCGCTTTCTGCTGCCGCGAGTGGCCACTCCACCCTGGGTAGGCTTTCACTGAACATCTGTCCTACACAGTGCACAAGAGGACTTGCCACGTCCCGGGGAAGGCACCCTGGTTCACGGCTCCCAGACAGCCCCCCATTGGCAGGTTGTCCCTGCCCCGTAGAACATCTCAACCAGGACACATGACACAACCGCAGGCCTCCATCGGCTGGAAAAGCTGCCATGGCGAAGCCATTGCACCAAATGTTCCAGATAAACCCTGACAGTCACAAGAGCAGTGTCCACTTGGCCAGCGCCACTCCAAGTGCCATCTTTAGGTGTAAACACGCTGCTCTGCACAGATGAGGTGCGATAATTACAAAGTAAAGGTTGTTGAAGGTCCCTCAACCCACCAGCTGTGACAACCAAATTGGACCCAGCAGAGCTAGGGTGCTCCTGCGTCACGGTGGAACGTGCACCTGCAGGTCACCTTGGGGGAGGCTGATCAGAGACTCCGAGGCTGAGCAGGTCTCACCTGGCCACGGGGTCCCGCCTGGAGGCAGCACTGAGGAAGATCAGCGCGTTTCCTCCATCAGACACGCACCGCGTCCACGGCCCTCGCCATCTGACACAGCCGGAAATTCCTGAACATCCCTAGCTGAGGACACACGGGGCACGACCACGCGATGTGACCCTGAAGCATAGAAAGGACCAGCAGACACCAAGCTGGACCCCACCTCACATGCACGGTGGTGAGTGCCGTGGCTCAGGACCCACTCAGACCTGTCCCCAAACAGGAAGAGCCGCACTGCGGCCGTGGAGGCCAAAGCTGAAGCTCCTTGGAGGATGGTGACCGGAGCTGGTGGGAGGAGCAGGGGAGTGGGCAGCGCCCTGCCTTGACCCCGTGGTGGTCACGTGTGCACGTGCACCTTGCAGGAAGCCCTGACCGTATGTGTGGGGTTGATCCACGCCTGCAGCTGGTGGTACTCCAGTCCCTGCCGGCGCTCACACACCAAGCATGCACAACAAAACCCACCACGCCTGGTTCAGCGCTTCCCACACAGCAGAACCACTGGGCCCACAGGCCACGCCCAGACACAGGTCTGCAGCAGCCCTCCCTCAGCAAGGGGCAATCGGGGGGCTGAGGTGTGATGGTGGTGATGATGGTGAGGATGGTGAGGATGGTGGTGATGGTTGTGAGGATGGTAGTGATGGTGGTGATGATGGTAAGGATGGTGGTGATGGTGGTGAGGATGGTGAGGATGGCGGTGATGGTGGTGAGGATGGTGGTGATGGTGGTGAGGATGGTGAGGATGGTGGTGATGGTGGTGAAGATGGTGAGGATGGTGGTGATGGTGGTGAGGATGGTGATGATGGTGGTGAGGATAGTGGTGAAGATGGTGAGGATGGTGGTGAGGATGATGAGAATGGCGGTGATGGTGGTGAGGATGGTGAGGATGGTGGTGATGGTGGTGAGGATGGTGGTGATGGTGGTGAGGATGGTGAGGATGGTGGTGATGGTGGTGAGGATGGTGGTGATGGTGGTGAGGATGGTGAGGATGGTGGTGATGGTGGTGAGGATGGTGGTGATGGTGGTGAAGATGGTGAGGATGGTGGTGAGGATGGTGAGAATGGCGGTGATGGTGGTGAGGATGGTGAGGATGGTGGTGATGGTGGTGAGGATGGTGGTGATGGTGGTGAAGATGGTGAGGATGGTGGTGATGGTGGTGAGGATGGTGATGATGGTGGTGAGGATGGTGGTGATGGTGGTGAAGATGGTGAGGATGGTGGTGAGGATGGTGAGAATGGCGGTGATGGTGGTGAGGATGGTGGTGATGGTGGTGAGGATGGTGGTGATGGTGGTGATGGTGGTGAGGATGGTGAGGATGGTGGTGATGGTGGTGAGGATGGTGGTGATGGTGGTGAAGATGGTGAGGATGGTGGTGATGGTGGTGAAGATGGTGAGGATGGTGGTGATGGTGGTGAAGATGGTGAAGATGGTGGTGATGGTGGTGAGGATGGTGATGATGGTGGTGAGGATGGTGGTGATGGTGGTGAAGATGGTGAGGATGGTGGTGAGGATGGTGGTGATGGTGGTGAGGATGGTGGTGATGGTGGTGAGGATGGTGGTGATGGTGGTGAGGATGGTGGTGGTGGTGAGATGGTGATTAAGGTGGTAATGATGGTGGTGGTGCTAATAATCTCTTTTTTTAAGTGTTAAAACATATCCTGGATTTAGGTGGGCTTCCGACTTCACAGACTCAGTGCTTGGTTGTTGAAAGCCCAAACAGGAGACTCTACTGAAACTTCTAAAGAACTGCATGCTGCCTAGCCGGGCAAGGTGGCACACGCCTGTAATCCCAGCACTTTGGGAGGCTGATGCAGGAGGATCGCGAGTTCAAAGCCAGCCTCAGCAATGGCGAGGCACTTAGCAACTCAGTGAGACCCTGTCTCTAATAAAATACAAAAAAGGGCTGGGGATGTGGCCCAGTGGTTGAGTGCCCCTGAGTTCAATCCCCGGTACCAAAATAAATACATAAATAACTGCGTGCTGCGCATGATAAACAGATTCCTGCCGAGCACGCTCTGGAGTCAGAAGTTTAGGCCATTCCTGTGACTTTCACAGCAGGTCTGGTCTGTAGGATGCAGCTCCAGGGAGCTTGTCAGTACTGCCTCAGAGTGCTAGCACAGGGGTGCCACCACCATCACCATCACCAGTGTCACCATCATTACCACCATCACCATCACCACCATCACCACCATAATCACCATCACCATTACCACCATCATCACTATCACCACCACCATCACCCCATCACCATCACCCCATCACCATCATCACCATCACCATCACCCCATCACCATCATCACTTGCAGGAGCCCTGTTTGGGGAGATGGCTATGATGCGGTTGACTTCAGGCCATGGAGTTTTGGACATTGCCACCTTCCGTAGTCTCACGAGACTTAGCCCGGGATCTCGAGAGACTTGGGCCGAGCGCGGAGCAGGTCGGGGCCATTTTTTGGTTGTTGGTTGTTTGCTGGTGTGTGGTACGTGTGAGAGTTGTTAGAGCCAGAGAGAGAAGCTGACAGCATAAAGATCCTGTTTGTTTCCAGTCTGCCTCTGAACTTATTCCCGCGGCTTTGCTGCTCCAAGCGGCCATCGCTTCAGGCGGCTACAATCACCATCACCACCATCACCACCATCACCATCATTGCCACCATCACCATCATTGCCACCTCAATCACTATCACCATCATCACACTATCATCACCATTATCGCCATCACCATCATTGCCACCATCACTATCGTCACCACCACATTAACCACCACCATCACCATCATCATCACCACCATCATCACCATCATCACCATCATCACCACCACTACCACCACCGTAGGCTGTCCCCAGAGCAGGCCCTGGGTGGCCTGATCAAGAGCACTTGCTTATTTGAGAGGGGTGGAGGGAGGGAGAGGGGAACAGGTCCTCTGTGGTGTCCGCAGGTTGACCCCACAGGGAGCCCATGGGAAATGGAGCCAAAGGCTTCACCATCATGGCAAAGGAGAGGCAGTGATGATGGCGGTGGTAGTGGTGGTGATGATGGTGATGATGGTGATGATGGTTGCCAAGTGGGTGGCGTGTGCCGGCGGGGGAAAGCTCGCCTACAGGAAGCGTCAGAACCGCGGTGCTGCTGGTCTGAGGGCGGGCGCTCTCTCCCCGGGCATGGTGGCTGTCCTGGCTCATGTGGGCCATGAGCAGAGAGCTGTGGGCCTCTCCTTCACCTCTCTGGCCTGCGTCCTGGGGGCTCCCCGCCTCCTCACTTCAGGGGGTCTGGCCTCGCGACTCTGCCCCCGAGCACCCCCAGGCCTTGCCAGGCGGAGAAGCAGCGCAGCCTCCTCACAGCGGCCAGCTGCCCCCACCAGGGCCGCAGAGGGCCGGGAGCACCTCGTCCACGGCCCCGTGTCACCTGGAGCTGGCCCCGGCCACCTTCCAAAGTGGCGTCGCGGTGGCCAGCCGCGAGCCTGGGGAGCTGGCCCGGGGCCGGCCCTCGCGAACCCGCCTCTGCGGCAGCCGCGCACCTGCTGCGAGCCCAGCCCTGCCTCCCCGCAGCCTCAGCCAGGCCCGGCAGCGCAGGGTGACGAGGCTTCAGGGTGAGTGGCATACGGGAGCATGGCCGCCCCCTGGGGGACTCACGGTGCCACCTGGGGATGCCCCCGGGTCCTGCCATGGCAAACCACAGTCGGCTGGGTCTTGTGCACAGCCGGTGTCTCTGGCTCAGCAGGTGGCAGGTGACAAGGGCTTCTTTCCCTGCACCCGCTCCCGGCACCCCTCCCCCGCCACGCACTCCAGAGGCTGCCGCAGCGTCCCCAGGAGCACCGGGGCCTGGGCACAGCTGGACGGGGCCTGGGCACAGCTGGCCGGGGCCTGGGGAGGGGGGGCACCTCCCCCCAAGACAGCAGAACAATCCCCCACGAGCGAAGCCTCTGGGAGGCGGGGAGGCCCTGGAGGCCAGGAGCCCCTCCAGGGTGGCTGAGCATGGCCGTGGGAGGTCACCACGGAGGTGCTTGAGCAGCACGTGGTCAGCGGAGGAGGTCCTCTAGACAGAGAGCAGCGGCTCCTCACTCAGATCTCCCCCTCCTTCACCCCTGGAAACTGTGCAGAGTGGAGGCCCGGGTCTCCCCAGGTCTCCCCAGGTTTCCCCGGGTCTCCCCAGGTCTCCCCAGGTCTCCCTTGCCAGCGCGGACCTCAGCCATGTCCTGTCACTTCTCTGAGTTGCGACCTTCGTATCTGCAGGACGTGGCGAGTGATGCCCAGCCCACGTGAGGATCAGGAGGCGTCTCTGGGCAGCACGTGGCACCACACCAGCTGCAGACCCTCGGGCACCCTCTGCAGCGGCTGAGCCTCTGCTCACCGCGACGACTGCGGCTCCTCTCCTCACTGCCCCAAGGCGGCTGCTCTGCCTCCAGCCAGCGCTCCCTATTTTCAGGCAGGAAGAAGAGAGAAAAGTGAGCGAGTGACAGGAAAGAGGCTTCACCCGTGAGCCTTTCCCTTGATGGGGGCGGGGCGTGTCTTGTCCAGTAACTTACATTTGGTCCCATTGGCCGGCACTGGGCCGGATGGGCAATGTCACTCCCAGAGGAGCCGGGAGAGCTGTGGTGTCTACAGCTACATGTCACCCTAAGCCAGCCGGGGCTCTGTGTGTGAGGGAGGGCTGGGCCGCCAGCGGCACGTGTCCCTCCGCGGGGCCTCAGAGTATGAAAGGCTGATGTCCTGCGGGGCCACCTAATCCCCTCCCCAAACACCGCTCTGCCTGCGCCGCGCGGGCAGTAATAGAAATGTCCCTACAGGCGGGCAGTAATAGAAATGTCAGTAATAGAAATGTCCCTACAGGCGCCTAAGCGCCCGATCCCTGTGCCGCATTAAGGAGCTGAAGTGTGGACTGCTTCACCTGACACCAGCCGCTCCTGTCTGTGTAGTTCTATTTCACCGGAGTCAGGTTTAAATCAGCCACCAAGCGTCTCGCAGAGCTGTGCCGTAGATCACTGCCACAGCCCGGCGGCCCCAGCGAGGATCAGAAACGCCAGGCGCTGCAGGGCCTGCGGCCTGCCCGGGCGGCTGCTGAGGGCCGTTTCCAGGCCTGCCCGTCACAGAGGCACGTGCCTGCGAGGAGCAGGAAAGAAAGTCGCTTGGGGCCATCGAGAGGCTGGACTCTCACCCCGGTGCCGGGAGCTGTCGGCTCCGTGTGCGGCTCGAGTGCAGGGCATCGGGCAGGGAGGGCTGGGGACAAGGAGAGGGAGGCAAGCCGGGGAAGCCGTGGTCCCTCGGAAATACGCACAGCCACCGAGGGGCTCGGGAAGTCAGCCTCCTGCGACTGCAGAGCAGAGAGGGCTGCAGCGTCTGGCTCTGTCTGGAGCTCCTGGGCCGCGCAGCCTGCGGACGCCCTCCTCCCTGGCCATTCCTCACGGGTGCCGGGGCCCGTGAGCCCTCCTCCTTCACAAGTGTTCAGGTGCGCTTCCTGCAGCCTCTCAGCGCCCGGACCCTGGGCAGGACGCCACGCGGGGTCCCGGAGCCCGGGGCGGGGCTGGGGGAAGGGCCTGATCGACGGCCCTCATTTCCTGCAGGAGAAAATGCTGGGTCCTGCCTGGAAGGGGGAGCGGAGGCTGAGTGGGAGGCCGTGCACCTGGCCTGGGGCTGGGCTCCGTCCACCTGGTGGTCCAGGCAGCCCAGCGGTGAGTCGGGCCAGAGGCAGGTTGTGACAGGATGGGAGGCCGAGGGGTGGACAGGCGACCTAGTTGGCCCCCACCACAGGTGAACTAGACCGCGACCCACAGTCCTGCCCAGAGCCCCCGAGCCTACGCCAGTAATGAGGGACACGGCCAAGCGCCAGACAGCGGAGGCCGCCCTTCCCCACCCAGCCCGGCCCCCTGCACGCCAGCGCCCGCCCCGCCCACCATAGCCCAGGAAGGAGACCCTAGCTGGTCGGCCACGCATCCCCCAGCACACACCGCGTTCAGCTGGACCCAGCCCCTCACAGACGCCTCCCTGCCATCGCCGGCCCAGCAGGGCAGGCCATCCAGCCCGGGGCAGGCCCACAGACTCGGCCCTCGGCCTGCGGCATCTCAGCATCGCCCTCCTCGAAGGTGGCTCCGAGGTCAGTGCAGGAGCCGGGCTCCCGGCAGGGCCAGCGGGGGCCAGCGGGCGCAGCGTGCAGGGACAGCACAGCAGGACCAGGCCAGCACGCCTGAGGCCCAGGCAGGGTCACCGTGCGCCAAGCTTCAGGTGGGCTCACCCTGGACTTGGGCTCAAACAGCCTGTGCCACCAGCACTGTGACCCTGAGGAAGTCACTGAGCCGGTGACTCCTGTCCCCACTGTGGGGTGACAAAGACAGTGATGGGCAGGGGTCTCCTGAGTCTGGGCAAGGTGCTTGGTGACAGCCCTGTGCTGGCTTCGCTGCCTGGGTCTGACCCTGGGGCACAGCCTCAGGCCGTCCAGGGGCTGTCCCAGACTGGCCCCTCTGGGCGCCCTCGTCCTGCTGCGGGGCACTTCCAGGTCCAGCTTCGCTTCCGCAGCCAAGGGAGCAGGACAGCAGTGGCCCGAGCACAGGCCACACGCCAGGGCCCCGTCAGCAAGCAGGCTCGAGCCCTGTGTTCATGACACACGTCACGTGACAGCGCCACGGGACTCTCGCGGGACCCCTCGGCCCCGCGGCTCTCTCCCGGGAGCGGCGAGGGCGGGCGCAGGGGCTCCGGGTTCAGACCCTGGCTCCACCAGTGGTGGGTGGCCTCGGACAAGCCACCTCATCTCTGTGGGACTCTGTTTCCTCATTGAAAACGAAGCGTGACGATGATCACAGCAGGCCACTCACAGGACACGGCGGGAACTGCTCACTGCGGACATGCCTAGGGTGACTCCTTGATTCCTGTCACCCTAGGATCTGTCTTTGTGCCACCCCTCCCCCTAAATGTGCATGAGCCCTGTGCCCCCCTCATGACCAATAGCTGTGGCAAAGGTGAAGGGGCCTTGCAGATGTCATGACGGTCCCTAATCAGGGGACTTTGAGTGGATCAAAAAGGAGATCACCCTGGGTGGGCCTGGCCTAGTTGGGCGATCCCCTTGAAAGTGGCACGGGGCCTCTCTGAGGTCAGAGGCTCTGTGATGATCAGCGGTCGCTGTGACAGAAGCCCTGGTAAGATCAACCTGAAGGAGGGGCGGTTTGTTTGGCTCACAGCTTCAGGGCTTCAGTCCACGGTCAGTTGCTTCTGTTGATCTGGGGCCCGTGGTGGGGTGGAGCACAAGCCGGGAGCACGTGCAGAAGCAGAGCGGCCAGGAAGCAGGGAGGAAGGGCAGGGGTCCCGACAGTCCCCGAGGGCCCTCCTCCTCCCCACTGTGCTGCGGAGGCCGTGGGACCTCCTGGATCCCAGCTCCGACAGGCTCCGGTGGCACAGCCTCCCTCCTGCCGGGCCTGGAGAAGAAAGCCAGGGAATGCCTTCTGGCCACCTGGAGGAGGCTGGGAGCAGCCCTTCCCCGGGCAGTCTGATGCCACAGCCCAGCTGACGGCCTGGCTGCAGCCACCAGAGACCCCCAGACGACCTGGCCAGACCCACACCCACTCCTGACCACAGGAGCTGGGAGGGTAGAGTGTGGCTTTGCTCCCTAAATGTGTGGCCAGAAATGTCAGTGAACTAGGATGGTGACCCATGCAGGGTGCCGAGCATGGTTCCTGGCACACAATAGGGCTGCATACCCAGGCTATCACTGTTGGTAACCTATGCTGGGTGCTTAGCATGGCGCTTGGCACACTGTAGGGCTGCATACCCAGGTCATAGCTGTTGGTAGCCCATACAGGGTGCTGAGCATGGCACTTGGCACACAGTAGGCCTGGACACCCAGGTTATACCTGTTGGTAGCCCATTCAGGGTACTGAGCATGGCACTTGGCACACAGTAGGCCTGGACACCCAGGTCATAGCTGTTGGTAGCCCATTCAGGGTACTGAGCATGGCACTTGGCACACAGTAGGACCAGATACCTGGGCTATTGCTGTTGGTAGCCCATGCAGGGTGCTGAGCATAGCACTTGGCACACAGTAGGACTGGACACCCAGGTTATAGCTGTTGATAACCCATGCAGGGTGATGAGCATAGCACTTGGCACACAGTAGGGCTGGACACCCAGGTCATAGCTGTTGGTAGCCCATTCAGGGTGCTGAGCATGGCACTCGGCACACAGTAGGACCAGATACCTGGGCTATTGCTGTTGGTAGCCCATGCAGGGTGCTGAGCATAGCACTTGGCACACAGTAGGGCTGGACACCCAGGTTATAGCTGTTGATAACCCATGCAGGGTGATGAGCATAGCACTTGGCACACAGTAGGGCTGGACACCCAGGTCATAGCTGTTGGTAGCCCATTCAGGGTGCTGAGCATGGCACTTGGCACACAGTAGGACCAGATACCTGGGCTATTGCTTGTTGGTAGCCCATGCAGGGTGCTGAGCATGGCGCTTGGCACACAGTAGGGCTGCATACCCAGGCTATCACTGTTGGTAGCCCATGCATGGTTCTGAGCATGGCGCCTGGCACACAGTAGGACTGAACACCGGGTCACAGCTGTTGGTCGCACATGCAGGTGCCGAGCATGGCACCTGGCACACAGTAGGGCGGGACACCAGCCATCACTGCTCGCCCTTCCATGACTAGGCGTGTGGAAGCGCAGAGGGACAGTTCCCTGCAGGCCGTGTGCGATGGCCTGGCCTGAGAACCTGCTCTGCGGGGGCCATGCGCTGCTGCTCCTGTGAGTGCCGGGCAGCTCGCTGTTGCACTAGGAGAGGAAACTGGGGCCGGGCCTCCAGAGCCAGCGCCCCAGGGCGCCTCCTAGCAACAGGCCACAAGGGTCCGGCCAGAGCCCCCCTGGCAGGCACCCACTCTGTATTCGAGAAGAAACGCGCCTGGCGAGCACCGCGCTGGCGGCTGGCGCAGGGCACGGAGCTCAGCGTCACCAACTCTGGGTGGACGCTCGGCTCTCCCGCACCCCGAGCCCATTTGTAATCACACCCAAATTGCAGGCGCCTCCTCGGAGCCTCAGCTGCTAGACACGCAGAGCAGAGCAGCGCCGCACCCCGCAGCCCAAGCTAATGAGCCCAGCGCCCGCCCCAACCCCTCCGCCACCAACAAAAGGCACGTTTACCAACTTTTAAATCGTTTTCTCATTAAAATGTCTTTAATGCCTATTAAAATGTGCGTTCCAGATGCACGTTCTCCATAATTGAAGGAATCAATGCAACTTTCTCATTCTAAGAGATGCTCAGCATCTCGTCGGAAATTATTTTTCATTCCTTTAGGATTCTACAGCTGCTTTTCTCATTATCTTCCACATAAAACTTTGTTCCAGTGAAGTTGCCTGGAGGAAGATCGGCTCAGGTGGAGTCTCCTCCACTTTTACGGCACAGCTCAGCGTAGGGAGCCAATGCAGAACAGCCCTCCTGCTCGTCCGCCCCACCCCTGCAGCACAGGGGTTGGGGTCAGATGAGGCCTCCGGACCTCCAGAGCTTGTGACTTCATGGCCACCAAACTTGCCCTGAAATTGTCCCAAGGTCACTGTAGTAAAAATATCCCCACAAATCCCTCCTAGAGATTTCTAACCCTTCCCAAGTATTCACATTTTGGAAGAGAAACATCTGTATCTCTACCACCCTGTAGTGCTTGTTCAGTCATTACATCGGACTGATTCCAATTGCCCAGCAGGTCTGTGAGAGTGAATCAGAACACAGACAGCTGTGCACAGGAGGACTCGGGGAAAATCTACCTCCAATTTCAGCCCAGGCAGGGTCCTTCTATCAGTTCTGCAGCTCCAGATGGAGAGATGTGGGCCAGCTGCCTGCAGAGAAGCCAAGGCTGCAGCACAAGGCATGTGTGTAGCCTCTGGAACAGCAAGGCAGGGACACACATGTAAGCTGCCTGGTACCGTAACCCGGGAGGAACACTCTCGGAGGCAGAGTTAAGCTTTTACTACTTTTACTTCTACTTTCTTAGAGAGAGCTTAGAGAGGGAAAGAAAGATTTTTAGAGAGAAAGATTAAAGCGAGCTTTTCTTCTTGTCTTCTTAGCTTAGAGTCTTAGAGAGAAAGAATGATAGAGCTTCTTAGAGTCTTAGAGTAGAGTCTTCTTAGAAAGAAAGATAGAGCTTAGCTTAGAGAAAGATTAGAGCTTCTTTCTTCTCTCTTCTTTCTTCCTTCTTCTTTCTTCTGTCTTCTGTCTTCCTCGGGAGCCTCGGCCTTACTCTGACCAGTCCTCTGGAGCCTCGGCCTAACTCTGGCCAGTCATTACTTCTTCTATCTGGTTTCTCTTTTGTAACCGCTCTGCCTACGTTCTGGCCGCTCTGATTCTTCTGACCGACCGAGTGACTGCCCGACTGTCTGAATTCTCCGTTCTCCTAACTCGGACCGCTTTCACCTGGTTATATACCTTCAGGTTTGCGGGTGCCTACAGGTGCGTCACATACATATCAGGTGGAACTTATGGCTTCCAGCTAGCTGCAACAGCCCTTCCTGATTAGGGCTCCTTCACACACACGCACCCCTGCAATCGAATCAGCATTTGCCAAGCGTCCCCCGTGCCCATCCTGGGGCCAGGACCTGTGGAGTAACAGATGGGGACGCCACCCTGAACAGCCCCGTTCCTGCATTTACTTGTCCAGCATCCTCAACTGAGCCTGGGTGCTCTGCAGCCCTCCCCCAGGGCCACTGCCCTGTGGCTGGCCTGGATGCAGTGCTCTCCTGTCCCCCGCCAGCTGCTTTTCCCTCTGAATGGCTCCAGCAGGGCTTCCAGTAGGAGTAGCCGATCCTGTGGCTGGCCCACCTCCTTCCCAGGCCATCCACCAGCACAGACGCCAGCCCTGTCCTGCACGTGACCGTTGAGCACATGTGTTGTTTAAAAGACGTCAACAGTGGGCGGGGTGGGGCTTGGTGGTAGAGCGCTCGCCTAGCACGAGGAGGCACTGCGCCACCCTCAGCACCTCACAGAAACGAGATGGAGATGTGTGCCCACCTAGAACTAAGACGTGACTACTAAAACGGTGTTTAAAAAGGACGTCGACAGAGACAACAGCAACAAGGAGTGCAGAAACCCACACTCACATTGACACAGGCACACTCACACACTCACATGCACACTCACACTTACATACACTCACACACATGCACACACGCATTCACATTTACACACTCTGACACACACTATCACACATGCACTCTCACACACTCACATGCACATTCACACTTACATACACCCACACACTTGCACACCCACACACACCAACACACACGTGCACACTCACACACACACACACATGCATACTCACACTTACACATGCTCACTCACACACATTCACACATACACTCACACACATGCACACACACGTTCACATTCACACACTCTGACACACACTATCACACATGCACTCTCACACGCACATGCACATTCACACTTACATACACCCACACACTTGCACACCCTCACACACTCACATGCACATTCACACTTACATACACCCACACACATGCAAACTCACACACACACACTGACACACACATGCACACTCACACACACATGCACACTCACATGCACACTCACACACACTGACACACCTGCACACTCACACACACACTCACACTTACACACACACACACACTCACGTTCACACATGCACACATGCACACTCACACACTCACACACATGCACACTCACAGACACACACGTGCACACAAGTGGAGTGTGGCTGGCTGGGCAGGTGGGAGGGACGTCGCTGCCAGGAGCACCTGCTCGCTGGGTCTGCTCAAGACACTCGGCTGACCTTGGTTGAAGCGCGGGAGCAAAGGTGCTTATCGGGGGCTTCGCTGATGCGGAGAACAGAGCCGGCGGATCCCTGCCCAGGCGCAGCAGGCTTGGGGCTCTGTGGGCGGGGGGAGCTCAGGCCTGAAGCTCAGCAAAGCCCCCTTTCCTGGGGATTCCCCAGGTGGTGACACCTGTGCTCCTGGGCAGAGTGCCAGGAGTGGGCTCTGGGCGGGGCGGGGCTGGCCGCCGGGGCTGGGGTCCTGGTGCTGCGCCTAGCCTAGACCCCCGTGCCCCACCCCCCATGAAGGCTGGATCTTGCTTTCCAAATGAAGACAAGTCCGAGCTACGCAAGCCTCGAAGACCTGAGCCACGGTCAGCCCCTCCTGGTGCGGTGCCGGGCTGGCTCCCCTCTGCCGGCCCTGCCAGGAGCCGGGCACGGACGCGACGTTCACGTAGATTCCAATAATCTCAGGCTTCATTTGCACCCACAGTGACAAGGTGGCGCTGGAAATCACACCTGACGATGGCCCCGGAGCATCGAGACCTGGACAGACAGCGGGCCGTCTCCTTCCTCCAGCCACCTCCCCCTCCACGCCCACTCCAGCTCCCGCGGAGGGAAGGCATGGCAAGGCCCTGTCACTTCCAGACACGCTTCTGACGTGCTCCTGAAACGCCGCCCTCCCTAAGATGGGCCGCGCAGGCTGGTGCGTGGAGGACCCTGGGGCCGTCGGATGGCGCCTCTCGCGCCCGAGGGCCACTGTACCTTTCTGTCATGTGCATGAGACAGGCTGGCGTGGGACGTGTGAAGGACACAGGAATTCCCCATGGACTCTCCCCGAGAGCTAAGGACGTGCTAAGGAGCGCTCCTCGCACTTAGTTCTTGTGCTATAGGGGTCTTATTGAGGAAGTTGGAGCCTAATCCAACATGTTGGAGATTTAGGCCTACTTTTTCCTCTATTAGGTGCAAGGTTTCCAGTTTAATTCCTAGGTCCTTGATCCATTTTGAGTTGAGTTTTGTGCATGGAAAGAGATAGAGGTTTAATTTTGTTTTATTACATAAGGATTTCCAGTTTTCCCAACACCATTTGTTGAAGAGGCTGTCTTTTCTCCAATGTATGTTTTTGGCACTTTTGTCTAATATAAGATAACTGTAGATGTGTGGGTTAGTCTCTGTGTCTTCTATTCTGTACCATTGGTCTACTGGTCTATTTTGGTGCCAATACTATGCTGTTTTAGTTACTATTGCTTTGTAATACAATTTAAGGTCTGGAATAATAATGCCACCAGCTTTGTTCTTCTTGATAAGAATTGCTTTGGCTATTCTGGGTCTCTTATTATTTCATATGAATTTCATGATTTCTCTTTCTATTTCTATGAGGAATGACATTGGGATTTTGATTGGGATTGCATTGAAATTGTATAGTGCTTTTGGTATAATAGTCATTTTGACAATATTAGTTCTACCTATCCATGAACAAGGTAAATCTTTCCATCTTCTAAGATCTTCTTTAATTTCTTTCTTTAGCATGCTGTAGTTTTCATTGTACAGGTCTTTCACTTCTTTTGTTAGGTTGATTCCCAAGTTTTTTTTTTTTTTTTTTTTTTTTTTTTGACATTAGAGTAAATGGGGTGGATTTCCTAGTTTCTCTTTCTGAGGATTTGTTGCTGATGTACAGAAATGCCTTAGATTTATGGGTATTGATTTTATATCCAGCCATTTTGCTGAATTTGTTTATTAGCTCTAGAAGATTTCTGGTGGAGTTTTTTTGGATCTTCTATGTATAGAATCATGTTGTCTGCAAATAGTGATGGTTTGAGTTCTTCTTTTCCTATCCATATCCCTTTTATTTCTTTCGTCTGTCTAATTGCATTGGCTAGGGTTTCAAGAACTATGTTAAATAATAGTGCCGAAAGAGGACATCCCTGGCTTGTTCCAGTTTTTAGAGGGAATGCTTTCAGCTTTTCTCCATTTAGGATGATGCTGGCCTGGGGCTTAGCATAGATGGCCTTTATGATGTTGAGGTATGCTCCTGTTGTCCCATGAAGCAGTGCTGTGTCTTGTCAAATGCTTTCTCTGTGTCTATTGAGATGATCATATGATTTTTATCTTTGAGTCTATTGATGTGGTAAATAACATTTATTGATTTCCTTATGTTTAACCAACCTTGCATTCCTGGAATGAGCCCCACTTGATCATGATGTACTATTTTTTTGATGTGTTTTGGTATTCAATTTGCCAGAATTTTATTGAGGATTTTTGCATCTATATTCATGAGAGATGTTGGTCTGAAGTTTTCTTTCTTTGATTTGTCTCTGCCTGGTTTTGGAATCAGGGTGATATTGGCCTCATAGAATGAGTCTGGAAGTGTTCCCTCTTTTTCTATTTCATGGAACAGTTTGAGAAGTATTGGTGTTAGTTCTTCTTTAAAGGCCTTGTAGAACTCGGTTGTGTATCCATCTGGACCTGGGCTTTTCTTGGTTGGTAGGTTTTTGATGGCATCCTCTATTTCTTTACTTGAAATTGATCTATTTAAGTTGTGTATGTCATCCTGATTTAGTTTGGGCATATCGTATATTTCTAGAAATTTGTAAATGTCTTCATTATGTTCTATTTTGTTGGAGTATAGATTATCAAAATAATTTCTAATTATCTTCTGTATGTCTGTAGTGTCCATCGTGATGTTTCCTTTTTCATCACCTATATTGGTAATTTGAGTTTTTTCTCTCCTTTTCTTAGTATAGCTAATAGTTTATCAATTTTATGTATCTTTTCAAAGAACCAACTTTTGGTTCTGTCAATTTTTTCAATTGTGTTTTTTGTTTCAATTTCATTGATTTCGGCTCTGATTTTAATTATCTCCTGTCTACTACTGCTTTTGGGGTTAATTTGTTCTTCTTTTTCTAGGGTTTTGAAGTTTAATGTTAATTCATTTATTTGTTGACCTTTTCTTCTTTGAAGGAATGAACTCCATGCAATGAATTTTCCTCTTAGTACTGCCTTCATAGTGTCCCAGAGATTTCAATATGTTGTATTGGTGTTATCATTTACCTCTAGGAATTTTTTTTTTTTTTTTTTTTTTTTTGTTGTGGTACCAGGGATTGAACTCAGGGGCACTTGACCACTGGGCCACATCCCCAGCCCTTTTTTGTGTTTTTATTAGAGACAGGGTCTCACTGAGTTGCTCAGTGCCTCACCATTGCTGAAGCTGGCTTTGAACTCACAATTCTCCTGCCTCAGCCTCCCAAAGTGCTGGGATTATAGGTGTGCGCCACCGCGCCTGGCTACCTCTAGGAATTTTTTAATCTCCTTTTTGATGTCTTCTGCAACCAATTGTTCATTCAATAGCATGTTATTTAGTCTCCAGGTGTTGGAGTAGGTTTTGTTTCTTATTTTATCATTGATTTCTAGTTTCATTTCATTATGATCTGATAGTATGCAGGGTAGTATCTCTACTTTTTTATATTTGCTTAGAGTTCTTTATGGCTTAATATATGATCTATTTTGGAGAATGATCCATGTGCTGCTGAGAAGAAAGTATACTGACTCGTTGATGGGTAATATACACTCTCTCTCTCTCTCTCTCATCTCCATATATATATATATATATATATATATATATATATATCAGTAAAATTTAAGCTATTGATTGTATTATTGAGTTCTACAGTTTCTTTGTTTAGCTTTTGTTTGGAAGATCTATCCAGTGGTGAAAGTGGTGTGTTAAAGTCACCTAGAATTATTGTGTTGTGGTCTATTTGGTTCTTGAACTTGAGAAGGGTTTGTTTGATGAACATGGATGCTACGTTATTTGGGGCATATATATTTATGACAGTTATTTCTTGTTGATGTATGATTCCCTTAAGTAATATGAAATTCCCTTCCTTATCTCTTTTGATTACCTTTGGCTTGAAGTCTACTTTGTTTGATATGAGGATGGAAACCCCTGCTTGCTTACGTAGTCCGTGTGAGTGGTATATCTTATCCCCTCCTTTCACCTTCAGTCTGTGGGCATCTTTTCCTATGAGATATGTCTCTTGAAGGCAGCATATTGCTGGGTCTTTTTTTAAATCCAATCTATCAGCCTGTGTCTTTTAATTGTTGAGTTTAGGCCGTTAATGTTCAGGGTTATTATTGAGATATGATTTGTATTACCAGTCATTTTAAATTTTATTTAATTCTATTTTATTTTAGGTATTTAGCTTGACTTGCTTTCTCCTATGGTTAGTTTTCCTTTATTGTTGTTCTTCCCTTTGTAAGTTTTCATTGATGTTTTTCAATTCCTCCTTGTGGAATATTTTGCCAAGGATGTTCTGTAGTGCCAGCTTTCTTGTTGTAAATTCTTTTAGCTTTTGTTTATCATGGAAGGTTTTTATTTCATCATCAAATCTAAAGCTTAATTTTGCTGGATATAAGATTCTTGGTTGGCATCCCTTATCTTTTAGAGCCTAGTATATGTTGTTCCAGGCTCTCCTTGCTTTGAGGGTCTGGGTTGAAAAATCTGCTGTGATGCGAATTGGTTTTCCTCTATAGGTTATCTGATTTTTCTCTCTTATGGCCTTTAAAATTCTATCCTTATTTTGTATGCTAGGTATTTTAATTCTAATGTGCCTTGGTATAGATCTGTTGTAATTTTGTACATTTGGCATCCTATATGCTTCTTGTATTTGGTTTTCAAATTCATTCTTGTTTGGGAAATTTTCTGACATTATTTCATTAAAGAGATTTTGCATCTCTTTGGATTGATTCTCTGCACCTTCCTCAATTCCAATAAGTCTTATATTCAGTCTTTTGATGGTATCCCATAATTCTTGGATATTTTCTTCATGGTTTCTTACCATTTTCACTGTGTGGTCAACTTTATTTTCCATATTATACATTTTGTCCTCATTGTCTGAGGTCCTATCTTCCAAGTGATTCAATCTATTGGTGATACTATCTATTGAGTTTTTTAAATGGCCTATTGTTTCTTTCATTTCAAGTATTTCTGTTTGTTTGTTTTTTTTTTTCTCAGACTCTGTATCTCTTTCTTGAAGTAATCTTTTGCTACCTATATTTGTTCTCTTATCTCTTTGTTGGAGAGATCAATTTTTGCCTGTATCTGCTCACTTAGGTCATTTTTTAAATCCCAAATCATTTTAATTATGTATATTCAGAACTCCTTTTCCGACATTTCACCTACTGTGCTTTCTATGGATTCTATTGCTGTAGTATCTTCGTTTGTTTGGGGCATTTTCCCCCCTTGTTTTTTTCATGATATCTATGTGTTTTCTCCTCTTGCAGTGTAAGTCTGAGGTATTACTGTTTCTGTCTTATTGTCTTATATCTTCCCTACAGCCTACCAGATGCCTCACTTTTAATGGAAAGATCAATATTACAGCATTTAAAGTACCCAACGTATTGCCATATATCAGTTAGTTTCTATTTTTATATTTACAATTTTGACACTTTAACCATAAATGATGAGATCGATTATCTTCTGTCATTTAGTCAATATTTGTATGGGGTGGGTCACAGTATCTAATGGTAGGAGGGGAGACTTATGGGTTGGCTAAAACATTTGTGAGGTAGGATGTGAGAAGATAGAGGTATTAGATTATTTGACTAGTGAGAAGGTAATCATGGGAATTAGGGTGTTAGTAGGAGAACCAAAAGATAGGTATCCCCATGTAATATTCCCTGTTCCTGGGCCTGGGGCCTGTTCCCTGACCTGTAGGCAGAGGTGGAGACTACCTGTGGCTCCTGAGTGGGTGGGCAGAGCAGGGAATGGAAGCAGGTGGGCTGAGCTAGAACGCTTGTAGGCGAGCAGAGCTGGAATGCTTGCAGGCAGGCCTAGCGGGAATGCTTGTGGGCCGGGGCTTGTTCTCCACCATCCACAGCAGGGATGACGTCTCCAAGGTGGGCGGGCTGAGCTGGAACTCTTGCAGGACAGGGCTTGTTCCCCTGCTGTCCCAAGCTGGGATGGCATCTCCGAGGTGGGTGGGACAAGCTGGAACTCTTGCTCAAACACATTTTAACCAATGAAAATTGTACAATAAAATCACACTTGAAGTGACAATACATAAAACAGAAAAAAATCCAAGTTGCTCCATTTGAAGCAGACACTAATTAATTAACTGAAAAATCTCTATGTTGTCCTTCCCAACCCTGCCCCTTCCTGGCCTCATTCCAATCCTGGCAGGATTTGAGGCATGCATCCCCAACTCCCAGAGGTCTAAAGAGAAGACTAAGTAACTAATTAACTAATTAATTAGTAGGATTAAATATTCATGGAGGCAATACAGTGCAGTGAGTGCCCAGGGAACCCACCACCCACAGAAAACATCTCCAAGCTCTGGACAAATGCAAATAGGAGGAAACGAACGAAACTATTCAGCAGCTCTAGAGAATGAGCAGTGGTGGGAGTTTGTAGGGAGCGGCCTGCACCTGGAAGAAGGGGATGGTATGGGATCTGAGGCTTTGATCTGAGGTCATACTTTGATTCCCGCAGAGTTCAGTGCACCTGGAGCCTTGGCAGAAGCCCACCGTCTCCTTGGCTATGAAGGGACAGGGCCAGCGACAGCCACATGTGCCGCTGAGTGAGAAGAGTCCCGGGACAAGCAGAGCTCTGTGTTCTTGACCTCAGCCCTGCAACTGTCCTGCACCCTGAGGACACTAACTGTCCAGTAAAGGAGTGGGGGGTGGGATGCTGAATTGGGATCTGGGTGAGAGAGTTGGTGGATTGAATTTGTTGTCTACTAAAACAAAGCAACAACACACTTTTTAAAAAATTTTTTAGTTGTAGGTGGACACAATACTTTTATTTTATTTATGTGGTGCTGGGGATCAAACCCAAGGCCTCACACATGCAAGATGAGCGCTCTACTGCTAAGCCATAGCCCCAGCCCCTGCAACAACACTCTTTAGAGAAATCGTGTCCTATCCAAAATTACTCACCATACTGGAAAGCCAGGAAGTGGAAATAACTAATTACCAAGTAAAATGATAATTGACAAAGACCAGCCCCATGAAGGCCCAGCTATTGGAATGCCATACAGGAGCTTTAAACAGCCACTGTCACCATGGTCTATGAGGCAAAGGAAACCACTCTGATAACAAGTAGAAGGACAGGAGCTCTCAGGAAGGAAATAGAAATGTCAAAACAAATCAAATGGAACATATAAAAGTAAAAATTAGAATACCCAAAATGCAAACCTAATTGGTGGGTTTAGTAGTAGCATAGAAATGATCAATTTAAAAATCAAACAAATCTATGAAAAATGTTCAACATTCCTAGCAATCAAGAAAATGCAACTCAGAACTACATTGAGATTTCATCTCACTCCAGATAAAATGGCAAAAATCAAGAATACAAATCATAATAAATTCTGGCAAGGTGTGAGGGAAAAGGTTCACTATACATTGTTGATGGGACTGAAAACTGATACAACCAACATGGAAGGCAGTATGGAGAGTTCTCAAAGGACTAGGAATGGAACCAGCATGTGATCCAGGTATCCTGCTCCTTGATATTTATCCAAAAGAACTAAAATCAGCATATTATAGTGATGCATGCATACCAACATTTATAGTAGTGCAATTTGCAATAGCAAAGTTATGGAACCAGCCCCGGTGCCCATCAACATAAAAATGGATAAAGAAAATTTGGTATATATTGAGTCTTGCTCAGCCATAAAGAAGAATTAAATTATGGCATTTTCGGGGCTGGGGTTGTTGCTCAGTGGTAGAGCGCTCACCTCGCACGTGCGCAGCCGGGGTTCGATCCTCAGCACCACGTAAAAATAAAGGCATTGTGTACAACTAAAGCAAATAAATAAATATTTTTTTAAAAATTATGGCATTTTTCTGGTAAATGGATAGAACTGGAAAATCTCATGCTGAGTGAAGTAAGCCAAACTCTGAAAGTCAAAGTTCAAATGTTTTCTCTAATATGTGGAAGCTAGAAAGAAATAAGGAATTAAAAGGGGGTGGGGATCCCATGAAAATAGAAGGGAGAACAGTGGAGTTGAGGAAGGGGGAGAGAGGAGGGGTGGGAGACGGTGGGAACCGTGAAATGGAATCGACCAAATCATACCACGTGCACGTATGAGTACATCCCAATGAGTTCCACCTTTATGTATATCTACAGTGCACCAATAAATAAATAACTAACAGCAAGTAGAGTAGGAGAAGGAGAGTAGGGGAGGGGCCAGGAGAGGAAAGGGGAAGTACTGGAGATCGAGGTGGAGCAAACTGTATTACATGCAAGAACGAATATGTCAAAGGGAACCCCATGAATCTGTACAACTGTAATGCACTAATAAAAACATTTTAAAAGTCAATTACTTGAAAAAAGGTCAATAGAAATTATCCCCGCTAAAGAATAAAGAAAATAATCACAAATGAAATGAATTGTACCACAGGGACTGGCTTTAAGATATTACTAATTGGAGGCTGGAAAAAGAATGAGCAGGAAAAGCATTTGAAGGAATGGTAGTCAGCAGATCTCCAAATTTGGAAATATATAAATTTCACAGTTTCAAAATTTTTAGCAGCCAAAAGAGTAGAAATATAAAGAAAACCACATCTAGCCATACGATAATTAACCTGCTAAATAACAGAGATGACCTGAAAATCTTAAAAACAATGAGAGAGAGGAAAAAAAGAAGAAAGTTACATATGTAACTAAAATAATTTGAGTCACACAGATTTTTACCAGAAACTATGGAGGCTGTTCAACAATGGAATGACATCTTTAAAAAGCTAAAAGATATTCAAACACTCTTAAGGGAGGCAGGGAAGGTGGAATAGAAACCCCAAAAGCATAAGACAAACATTAATTAAACAAATTACTGAAAAACCAGTCGGGCGCAGTGGCGCACGCCTGTAATCCCAGCACTTGGGAGGCTGAGGCGGGAGGATCGTGAGTTCAAAGCCAGCCTCAGCAATGGCGAGGCACTTAGCAACTCAGTGAGACCCTGTCTCTAATAAAATACAAAAAAGGGCTGGGGATGTGGCCTATTGGTCAAGTGCCCCTGAGTTCAATCCCCAGTACCAAAAAAAAAAAAAAAAAAAAAGAAAGAAAGAAAGAAAGAAATTACTGAAAAACCTAAATTCAAAGACATCAATAATTACATCAAATGTTAATAAATTAATTACTATATTTATAAGCCAGAATTTCAGAATGGATAAAAGAGACTCGATATGTTATCTAAAATATAAGCATTACATATGTGTGTGTGCATACATACATACATACACAAACACACATCAAGATAAGTTCCAAACAGATGGCTAGAGGAAGTCACCGTGCAGTGAGCGTGCCCACGAAGGCTGGAGTGGCTGTGTGAACACCACAGACAGTGAGCTTCAAGACAAAGACTTTGCCAAGATAAGACGGGCATTTCAGAATGATCAAAGGACTGATTAATTGAGAAGCCATCATAATCATAAATGTTTATTCATCCAATACCAAAATTCACAAGGCACAAATTAACAAAATTAAAGGAAGGAAAGAGATGAGTCTACAATAATAACAGACCCTTAAAAGGCCTCTCCCTCATCAATTGACAGGATAAATATAACAACTAATCAGCAAAGACAGATATCAGAACAACCACATTAATCATTTTACTTAATTCTTAGTTATAAAACACTGTGCCCAATGACTGAAAAATATACACCCTTTTTTAAAAGGTACCAAGATAGACTTTATACCAGGCCAGAAAACAAATCTCCATAAATTTAAAAGATAGAAATCTTAAAGAGATTTTTTTCTCTGAGCACCAAAGATTTGTGTTAAAAACAAATTCATTAAGAAATCTAGGGTAAGCCTAAATATTTGGAAACGAAACAAGATGATTTCTAAAAAGTCCGCAGAACAAAGACGCAAACAAGGATCTGGAGACAGAACTGAGTAGCGGCACACCAGCCTAGCACACACACAAGGCCCGATTGGTTCCCTAGCACCACTCCACAGAGCAGGGGGAGGAGGAGAAAAGGCAATCTCTAAAATATTCAGTTTGGTGACAATGAAAATATAACATAGCCAAGTTCAAATTACCCAGCCAAGTGGTCTTTAGGGAAGAAATTTGTTGCTTTCAATCGTTGAATTATACTAAAGAAAGATCTAAAATCAATGCCCCGTGGTTTACCTTATGAAGATAGAAAAATATGCCAGAGTATATCCAAGGTAAGAAAAGAGAGAACTTGACGAGGAGAGGAGTAGGGCTCGGGTGGATATTAACTAGGAAAACCAGCAAGAAACCCTGCAAGGCCCGGGCAGGCCTCTCTGAGGGACCTTGCTCTAGTGCTAGAGGCCATCTCAGCTGCTTGAGTGGCAGGTGGCCTCACGCCACCCAGCTCCCAAGAGGAGGCCACATCGTGATGGCGGCCACGTCCGCCCTCGCAGGAAGTCCCACTGCCAAGACGTTCCCCTCCCCGGGTGGCTCCAGCCCTGGGCGAGGACTGGGTACGTGGGTCCTCATGGTGGGGGTCACCAGCGCCCACGAGCCACCTCAGGCTGCCACAGCTCCCGAGCCCCACCAGGTGGCCTCGGGTCTTCATCCACGCCCTGCCCACGGCCTCACCTCAGCATGAAGACAAGCAGGGACCCATCTCCTCCCGGGGAACCTTGTCGCACCTCGTGGGCGTGGTCGGGCCAACCTGGAAACACAGCCCCGCAGGACTGGAGGGATGTGCAGGAGGACGGTCCAGGCTCTCCTCTGGGAGGCAGCTTGGCCCCGTGCGGAGCAGAGGCAACAGCTGCTGGACAGGAGCGCCCGCTCCCCCGCTCGCCCCGGCAGAAGAGAGCCTCCACTCTCAGCCAAGGGATCTAGCCCACCTCAATCCAAGGACTCTGCCGAGACGGCTGTCACCGTCCCGTGGCTGCAGCAGTGACTGATTCATAGAGCTCCCAAGAGCCCTGCCAGATGAGATCCAAGGAATGTCTCAGAGGACTTCTGGGATGGACCACCTCGGCTGCTTCCGCAGAAGCTATGGAAGGAGCTGCTTTGTTTCGTTCTTAGGGAGATAAAAGAGGAAAGATTCAGCCCCAGGGACAAGGCAGCCATCTTTCAAGTGCACAGAACTGCCTGTGTTCCTAAGCCTTGATCAAGCTGTACCTGAAGCTGGGCCTGGCGGCCCTGGGCTCTCCTGCTGTGCCAGGCAAGGAACTGTTCTTTAGGCCAGATGATGCTGGGGTTAGGCTTGCTGTAACTTTCCCTAAGAAAGGGCCCTAGGTGACTCACATCTCAGAGTCAAGTGCACCCCTGAACACCTGCAGGAGCTCCTGTGGGTCACAGGCAGCCTAGTTATTCTGTCACATGACACATGTCAGCCTCCTAAAACTGCCTCTTCCCTTTCCCTGCAAGGCTGGGCAGGGGTCCCTGACAGGCCCCCACCACTTATTCGGCAGGCTGCCCTCCAAGGACTGGGAGCTTTCCACTTACCACGTTGTTTCCATGGAAAATGAAACTCCTGATGGATTCTCGCGCATCCGTTCCCCAGCCGCCCGCGACAGGGACGTTTACGGTTCAGTTCATTTGGATTGTGTCTCAATAACAGAGATAGCTGGATCGTGCACAGGCCCCAGAGACCGGCTACCTTAACAGCCCGGCGCTCGGGCTGCTTGATTGAAATCCTGAGTCGATGGCCCAGCGCCAGACACACAGCCAATTTCCTCACCATCAGCGTGGAGGAGGGACGGACGCGTCGCGGCTGCTCTCCCGGAACAAACGCTTTAAATCCAAGGAAATGTCTGCGGGAGCCGCAGTCCAGCCACGACCGAGCAAAACCCAGATCCAGGACCCAGCAGCAGACAAGGCCGGGACTCGGCCATGGAGGCCCTCGTCGGTGGGCGAGGAGGCCGAGCGGGCTCTGCCCAGGCTCCTGCTCGTCCACTCCTGTGCTGTCTCTGCTGCCGCCTCCCCTGGCCTCCTGCCCCCCGGGGAAGTCGGAGCGAGGGGGCTACAGTGGGAAGGCAGATCTCAGCCACGGAGCGGAGGGTGGAGGGACTGCGCGGGTTCCCTCACGAGAGGTCAGCCAGGTCATCGAGCCCCAAGGTGGGCCGCTGCCCCCTCCGGCCCTCCTCAGCAGGACATCTGGAAGAATTCTGGCTCAAAGCTTCCGTAATGGAACTTGGCTGCATTAATTCAGTTTTTGAATCTTGCTCTTGAGGGAAAGAGAAGCATCTAGAATAAACTCAGCCCTGAGCCTGGGAGGCTGCGGGCCGGGCTGTCCACGGGAGGACAGCACCTCGGCGTCAGTGGGACACCAGGGCCGGCTCTGCACACCGCCCCGCCCTGCACCAGGGCACAGGCCACTCCAGAGCAGCTGCGGGGAAGTCCCCTGGGCCTTGGAGGAAGCTCCAGGTTTCTGTTTGCTTGGTCACCGCTGTGGGGCCCCAGCCCTCCTCCGTCACCCCGGGGGGGGGGGGCCCTGCTCCGTCACAGGGGGGGGGGTGGCCGCCCTCCTCGGTCACCCCTGGGGCCCCGCCCTCCTCCGTCACCCCTGTGGGTCCCCCTCCCTCCTCAGTTGTCCCTCCAGAGCCCCAGCCCCCAGCACCCCTGCCCTGCCCCCCTCTCCCCTGCCTGACCACCAGGTCCTAAGCCCTGTGCTGAGGATCCTCAGGCCTGGGCTCTGCCCACTGGGCACTGGCCAGGTCCCCATGCCTTGGCTCCAGGAAGGAGGAGGACCCTCACACACTGCAGCTGAGGTCCGATGTCCTTCCCACTGTCCCCAGCAGTGTGCAAGGTGCTGGGTGTGCCTTGATGAACAGAGGTGTCCGCTGACCACCAGGGACTCGACACTCACTTGGTCTGTGACTGTCTGGCAGGGCACCTGGTCCAAGGCCTAGGGACGATCTGGCCTCCCCTCTTGCAACAAGATGGGACTTTGCTTCTTGGAGACTGGAGGACACCCTCCCCGTCACTGAAGCTCCCGCTGCCCGCACCTGACCCCAGACCACACCTGACTCACACCTGACGTCCCACCCAAGGTCCTCGGGGGTCATTTTGGGTGGGAGTGAAAACACAGGAACCCTGGGGGCCAGTCACAGAGCCGGCCTGGCCTGGGCAGTGCCCCAGTGATGAGCGAAACGTGCTGCTGACGTCAGTTAGAAATGAAGGGGGGCGGGCACCTCTGGAGGAGGCCGTGCCACTGGAGCATGCCGGGGATAAGGCTTCTGCCCTCCACATGCCCAGCCACGGGAGCCCCTGGACCCGGCCTCCCCGCCACTGAGTCCCCGGAAGCGCGCAAGGACACGTCTCTTCCACCTTGGCAGCGGGGCAGGAAGGCGCGTTTCTAACTGGAGAAAGGCGGGGGCCGTGCCTTCCGCTGAGCTCCGCCACGAGGGGCACCTCCCCCAGCGTCACCACAGTCGTCCTGCCAGCCATGGAGCTGGCTACCTGACAGCTGCCCACAGATTTCTCTTCTTTGTGTGCCACCCCGAGCTGGCCCTGTGGGTTAGAGGAGCCAGGGGGCCAGGCGGCCAGGCGGGCGGCCGAGGGGGAGTCAGGGCCTCAGGGCCCTCGCTCCCTGCCTGGGTGCCAGCTCCCCGTGACCACTCTGCCCTGCCCAGGACGCCACCTGTCCAGCGTGCAGGAACTCCAGCTCCTCGCCCCTCCTGGCCTGGCCCTGCTCCCTGCTGGCCCCTGGCTGCTGGACGCTGCTGCGTGACCTTCCCGTTACACATGAGTGTAAGCTGCCTGCCGTGGCCAGCCACAAACGCCGCGGGAGGAAAACTCTCAGGAGGCAGAGTAAAGCTATTACTACTTTTACTTCTACTTTCTTAGAGAGAGCTTAGAGAGAGAAAGAAAGATTTTTCTTCTTCTTAGAAAGAGCTTAGAGAGAAAGAGTAGAGATAGCTTTTTCTTCTTCTTCTTAGAGCTTAAGAGAGAAAGATAGAGCTTTTTCTTCTTCATCTTCTTAGAGCTTAGAGAGAAAGAGAGAGAGCTTGAAAGAGAGAGATTTCTTCTTTAGAGAGAGAGAGAGATTAGCTTTTAGAGCTTCTTTCTTCTTTGTTCTTTCTTCTTTCTTCCTCGGGAGCCTCGGCCTGACTCTGACCAGCCATTACTTCTTCTATCTGGTTTCTCTTCTGTAACCGCTCTGCCTACGTTCTGGCCGCTCTGATTCTTTTCTTCTTCTCCAACCCGAACTCTTCTTCCGACCGAGCGACTGCATGACTGACTGAATGAATTCATTCTTCGTACTCCTCCGACCGCTTTCACACCCGGTTATATACCTTTAGCTTTGCGGGTGCCTCACGTGCATTTACAGGTGCGTCACATACATACTTATTATCAGGTGGAACTTATGGCTTCCAGCTGACCGCAATAGCCATCTCCCTAATTGGGGCTCCTTCACATGAGAACGCAGGCTGGAGGGGCAGGGCTGGAGAGCCACCCCAGCTGTCCCCGACTCCTCCCTGACTCTCTGAGACGACTTCCCCCTGCCCGCACATGGGCGTCCCGAGCAGAGAGAAGCAGCGTCCCTAAGAACCGGGACAGCTGGGGGACGCAGGCTGACGTCACAGTCCCAGGTACAGCTCTCCTGCTCCCTTGTCCCCAAAGTCCAGGCCTAGAGGCGAGGTAAGTCCTCTGGGGCCTGCAGAGCTGCCCCCAACTCTTCCACCAGAACCCAGAGGCAGAGGGCGAGAGGTGTCTGGAGTACCAGGTGCCGAGTCCTGGGCACTCTAGGGAGCTGTGACCTGGTCAGTGCCATGAGGACCCGCAGGACTCTTCTCATGGGGACCCCAGCCCTGGGCAGCTGGCCGCAGGCCATTGGAAAGGAAGGGGTCATTTAGCCGTCCCCAGGCTGGGCAGTGAACTGACAGCTTCACCACTAATTGCCGGGGGGCCGCTCTGCTCCCAGCTGTGCGCGGCTAGCGTTTCCGATGTCTTATTTTGAAGTGTGTCCCCTTGACTGGCTAATTATGCAAAAAAGGTTCCGTTTCTGATCCTCCCGGCTTGACAGCCTGTGCCTGCAAAGCCCTCCAGCGGACACCACGACCACTAAAGTGCAGCGGCCCTCCAGCGGACACCACGACACACTAAAGTGCAGCGGCCCTCCAGCGGACACCACGACACACTAAAGTGCAGCGGCCCTCCAGCGGACACCACGACACACTAAAGTGCAGCGGCCCCAGGTCTCAGTCAGCCTCTCCACTCTGTGGCCCACTGAGCTCCTGCCAGGTGTCACTTTGCCTGATGGCCAGGTGGTCCTCAGATGAGCATGGGCTGTTTTAGCTCCTGCAGAACCTTGATTGCCGCGTTGTCCGTCCAGCCGATGACGACGAGTGTCCAAGTGGCACCCTCTGTGTGGTTCTCACAGTGGACACCAGAGGGAAGGGGCCTGAGGGGCCGGCACACTGACTGTGCCCTCCCGGCCTGTGGGGAGGGTCTGCACAAGTCTGTGGCCCTCGCCTCTGTGCTGCTGTAGCAGGACACAGGGGACCAGGAATGCAGGAAGAGTAGAGAGGTGTCCACTCCCAGTGCTGGACGCTGGGAAGGTCGCCGTGCCGTCCAGGGAGGCTCTCGCTGTCTCGTCCTGCACCAAGGGGCCAAGAGGGCGAGGGAGGCACGGGAGACAGACTGGCCGGGCTGCTGGGCGCCGCCTCTCCAGGTAGCAGCACTCCTGGCTGACCCTGCCAGGGCCGCCTCACAGGGCTGGCAGGCCTGAGACAGGACGGCTGCAGATGTCACAGTTTGGGGTTCGGGAACAGTTGCTCAGACTTCACGTCTTGGCCTCTGTGACCAGCACAGAAGATGAGGCCCTGGGCCCCCACAGGGGAGGCAGCTGGCAGCTAGAGCCAGGCAAGGGTCTCAGCAGGAAGGTGGGCTAAGCAAGGTCAGCTCCCACACAGGCTGACAAGGGCCACACGTCACCCCACCCCTGCAGGGGACAGCCCCACGGCAGGACTCCTGACCGCTGTCTCCTTCTGCTGGGACACGCCAGCCAAGTCGCATGTAACTCCCAGGCCACAGATGACCCCGCTGAGGACAGCACAGAGAGGAGGACCTGAAGGACAGAGGTTCTACCACCCTGGGACGTCCCCTCCCAGGCCTCACAGGGTCCCTCAGGGAAGCCAGGGGTAGGAGGTGACCGTGGCAAATACCCGAGGAAAACAGCCTAGAGGAGCAAAGCCTGGCTTTGGCTCGTGGTCGGAGAGGTGCACCCCGAGCCGGCGGGCACCACGAGGGCCTGTGAGGGGCACCGTGCAGGAGGCCTGGGGCAGAGCAGCTCGCCCACGGGACCAGGAAGCGGACGGTCAGGGAGAAGGCCAGGGCAGGGCCGGTCCCCAAGGCCCACTCCTTCCCACTAGGCCCACCTGGCCGGTCTCCACCCCCAACCACCCGCCACGCAGCCACGACGGGTCCACACCCGTGGGCTCGGAGCTCACGACCCAGCCACTCCCCGAGGGCTCACCTGGGCCCCGCTGCACTGGGGACCAAGCCAGGACATGAGCCCTTGAGGACAGTCCAGAACCACATCAGGTCGGTGACAGAGCCTGGGCTGTCACAAGTCACTGCAGGAGCCTCCGAACACGGTGACAGCACAGCCACAGTGAGCAGCCACCGCCGTTCCTGTCTCCAGGGGAGCCACTGGGCACAGGGCGGCAGGCGTTTTGCCTGAGGTCACCCAGCCAGGCCGGGGCGGAGGCAGGCTCCGACCCGGCCATTGGGCCGCCTGGGCTCCATGCAGCTCCTGAGGAGGAGCTCGGGATGCATGGTCACAGCACGCACCCGGGACAGTCACCATGAGGGAGAGCAGGCCTGTCGGCCGGAGAGGACGCAGCAGGAGTGTCCCAAGAGCATCCAGATGTCCTGCCCTCGCCGAGGGAAACAGGCAGCATCCAAACTGCACGCCCCGTGGTGTCAAGGGACGGGAGGCCCGTGGGCCCCTGGGCGTCCCCAGGGGATGAGCCTCATCCAGAGGGCAGAGTGGAGGCAAGGGGTGACCCCCGCGGTCACTGGCATACCCTGGGGGAACGCCCAGCGACCACAGTGAGGACACAGAAGTGCCCAGGGCAGGGGGAGCACGTGGCTGGTCCCGGGAGGCCGAGGCAGGAGGATGGCAAGCTGGAGACCACCCCAGCAGCTCACTGAGACCCTGTTTCAAAATTAAATAATAAGAAGGGCTGGGGACATGGCTTAGCGGTAGACCCTTAGCGGTGCTCAGGGTCCAATCCCAGGGCTTCAAAAATAATAATAGGTAGAAATAAACAAAGCACGTACCTCAAGAGGCAGCAAATGCAGTTACCGAAATTGAAATTCAGCAAATGGGTTAAATGAAGGACAAACCGGGCGACCTTGGAGCCGAGCCCTGGGGCACACTGTGCCCATGGAGCGCGTCTGCCCAGACGTCTGCTGCCCGAAGCCCCGTCCCCCAACTCTCACGGTCACCCGCTCCCGCGCAGTCCTGCAGGCCCTGGTCCGCAAGGTTCAAAGGCTTCGAACTCTCCTCCCGGGACCCTGTCACCTGCTCATGGTGCAGGAGCACAAGCCCCGCAGGTGGGGACGCGTTTGCTGGTCGATGGTTCCCCATCTGCAGAAGAGGGAGCAGCCAAACCCGGGAAGTCCCCGCAAAGACACCACCCCTGCAGGGCCAGTGCCCACCACAGACGTCCTGTGTCCTGTCAGCAGAGACGTGGGCAGCGTGGTGGAGAGGGGACAGCTGTGGCTCTGGAAGTGCTCAGCAAGACGCAGGGGCGAAGGGCCCGGTGGGAAGGCCCAAGGCAGCAGCGAGAGGCCCGGGGACTGGAAGAAGCGTCAGGACACGGCGGGTGGTGGGACCCCGGAGCTCTGCCCTTTGATTTTTTGCAAAAAGAACGTGTGCCACGTGACCTTGGCCCGTGAACTCAGGAAGGTGCTAGCCAGCCCCGCGGTCTCAAGCCGCGCTCTGCCAGGAGAGCTTGTCTTCGAAAGGAAGCTTCACCCCGTCCCCAAACCATGCCGCCTACAACGCACTGTTTCCTCCACGGGCATTCACCACAAGACCTGATAGACACGGTCACGATGACGGTGATGGTAAGAATGACAGCTGTGCCGTGCATGTACGGCCGCTGTGTCACCAACTTCTACATCAGGGGGACAGCACTGAGGTTTAACACGTCAAGTCACTGTCCTCGGCTGCACAGCCAGAGAGGCAGGGTCAGCAGACACGGTCAGTCGGTGTGGCAGCAAAGGCTGGAGTTTAGGGAGGTCTGCCACCAACAGGTCCTCAAGAGCCGCGGCACAGCCTGGGCACAGCATCTCCTCCAATGTTCAGTCTGAAATGGGCACCGCAGGCCCGGCCCGTGAGCGGGGTGGGCGTATTCCCTGCTGAGAGCTTCGTGGGAGAGGTCGTGGGAGCCTCAGCGAGAGGTAGTCTCAGGGGCTCTGTCTCAGCTCCGCGCTGACAAGCCCCCCATCCCGCGTGGCCCCCACCAGGCCGCGGGAGCTTTCCATGAGAAGCCGGTTGCCCGTTGGCCTGGGCCGGAGAGTCCCCCGGCCTGCTCTGCAGCGCCCGCCCCCTGAATCCATCCGGAAACTCCGCCCCCTCTGCAGAGCTGGGGACAAGGCTGAGTGTGTCCCCGGAGCCCCGCGTGCTGGCAGCTTGGTCCCCAGCATGGTGAAGCTGAGGTGGGGGGACCCGGTGGGAGGCAGGAGGCCTCTGGAGGTGGGTCCTGGAAGGGACAAAGGTGGTCCTCACGGGCCCCCAGTGGGTTCTTGGGAGAGGGCTGTTGTCACTGAGGCCGCGCCACACCCTTAGCCCCTTCTCCCCAGGGCTGGCTCTTTGTCCATTCCTCTGCCATGTTGGGACACGGAGGCCATCGTCAGCATGCTGGTCCAGGTGTTCAGACCTTGAGCCACCAAGACCATGAGCCACGTAACTCTCTGCTCCATAAAGCCCCGTATGCAGGCATTTTGTTACGGCCTGCCTTCTGCGAGGCCTCTGGGCGGGAACGCAGGGGGCCGTGCTTCCCTCCGCCCCCCCTCTGTCCCCTGCATCAGGCCACCCGGAAGCCCCTGCACCACAGCCAGGCCCAGGCCGCCTACACTGCCCAGCCTCGGCCAGAACACCCCGCACCTCCCTTGACCCTAACGATGCAATCCCCTCTCCTGGGACCCCACAGGGTGTAGGAATTCCAGGGGGATGGAAGCCCAGCCCTGCGGCTACCTCAGGTGCCCCAGCCATCGTCATCTGCGCGGTCCTACCACGAAGCAGCACCTGGAGCGTCCCACAGAGGTCACACAGACACGACACGGACGGCCACCTGGGCAGCACTGCCACCAGGAAGGGCTCACGAGGGTCCGAGATCACTACCCTTCTTGGTGTCAACCCATGGGGACGGGGAGACGTCCTGGGGTAGGTGACAGCTGAGACAGGCCTTGAAGAGGGGTCAGTTTTGGAAGAGCAGGTGGAGAAGATTCAAATAGCCAGTGGTACTGGGGACACTGTCCACCAAGAGGACATCCCGAGACAGTCCCTCCCATAGACAGGCGCTGCATGGAGTCTCGCCAGCTGTGACTCACAGGACAGCGCCCCGAGAGGTGTCAGTGACGGTTCTACAGCAGGGAGTTTGGGAGACCTCCCTGCTGCGCCTCCATCCTGCGTCTGAGGACTCCGGCAGGTTCACGGTGGAGGCGCTTCACTCCGCCACGCCGTCCCTGGGCAAGCCCACCTCACACGTCCCTCTGGGGGTGTTGAGCCTTGCGTGGCCATCGCCAGGGCAGGAGCCCGGCAGATCCCCGCCCCAGGACATGTGTCCCAGGATGGAGGGCCAGCAGCACAGAGCAGGCCAGGAGCCCAGCTGCTCTCTGGGCCTCTCCGAGGGGCAGCCGAGGGCAGCGAGGGAGGGGCCCTGTGCCATCCAGAGGAATGTGTCCAGGCAGAGGGACCTGAGGAGCGGGGCCTGAGGCAGGAGGCAGGAGGCAGCCAGAGCCAGGAGCTGGCGGCGGCGCGAGGTCCCACAGGAGCAGGCCGGAGGCAGGCCCCGTCTCGCACCCTCTGACTTCAGGTGAAAGACAGGAAACCCCCTTGCTAATGGCCAGCTCATGATGCAGGCGGGGGCCGGGGAGGAGCCCCGGGGCGGCTTCCACTGGTCTGCTGCCACACGCTGCCCGTGGCACCTGCCACCCCCATCCCTCCACCATCGCGGGCCAGGGTCACCTGGCCTGGGCGGCAAGTGGCGGGCACCTCAGCCTGGACCGCCCCAGGCCCTGCTCCCAGCTGGCAGCCCTCTGCGCCCCACGGACAGGGATACAGGGGCCACCTGCCACCCCCCAGGAGCCCCCAGGCACTGCCTGCCTCCTCCTGGGGGAGCCCAAGATGCCAGGCCCTGCCCCTCAAGCTGGGGCCGTTGTGGCACGAAGCCACAGAGCCTGCGACAGAGCTGAGGTGGGCCCCGGGCCTCGCAGGGCCCCTCCCGGGCACAGTGCCCACCCTCCCCACTTGGCACCAACGGCTCTTTCAGCTGGACTTGGCATGGCACCACGGACACATCCGGCCAACTCCATGTTCTATGGAAAACGCAGACGGCCCAGGTCCCCGTGGGCATGTCGGGTCGGGGCCGAGGTCCACGAGGTCGAGGTCCACAAGGCAGTGCCGACGCGGAGCCAAGGGCTGCTTCCGGCAGATCAGACCCTGCTGCCGCCGGGACGCGAGCCCCGTCAGGCTGGCAGCAGCCTCCCCAGGTCCCGTCTGGGCGTCGTGTGTGAGGCTGGAGGGTGGGCGGGATGGCCTGCGTCTTCTGGGGTTCGGGAATGGCCGCTCCCCGCAGGCGCCCTGCTTCCGACTCACCGTCCTGGCCTTCCTCCCCAGCAGCGTTCACCCCGCTGGCCTCGGAGTCAGGTGGGAGAGGCCACGCTGGCGTGGTCCCGGGAGCTCCCTTGGGGCGTGGGACCCCGTGGGGCACGTGCAGCCCCAGCCAACCCTCCCTTCTGACGGAAGCAGCCTGTTCTTGGCACATTAGCAACCCACTGGTGACAGTCAAGCACTGCCACTTAGGTAGCTCTGTCTCTGCACGTCTCTGGGTCACCACTGACTGGCAAGGTGGCCTCAGGTAACAGCCGCGAGCCTCCTTTTCCAGGCGTGAGAGCCCCGGGGCTGTGCTTCCGTCTGGCAGCACTGACGTGGCAGAGGGGAGGCCGCCTCCTCCTCCAGCAGCTGCAGCTGCCGGGAGCGCAGACCCAGGCCTCCGGATCCCCCTTGCCGGCCATCTGTCCGTGCTCTGGCGCGCCTCAGCTGCAGCGATTGCCTCGGCCAAGTTCAGATCAGAACCATTAGCCGGATGATTGCTCTAATGACAGCCCGGGGGTGGGGGCCCAGGCCCAGCTCACCCTGCAGGAGCAGAGCGGAGAAGCCGCCGGGCCACTGCTCTTTGGGGCTCCGGCAGCCTCTCCAATGTCCCCCATGAGACTTCCTGGGACGAGTCGGTCTCTGACACCAGAACTAACAGAAAAACACAAGGTGGGATTTCATCACACAGTTTTGAGTCTGGGGGGCACTGGCCACAACAACCCCAGGCGGCCAGCCTCGGCGTGCGGCTTTGTGGGTGAGGACCTGGGTGTCAGGTGCCTGTTCCCCGCGGAGCGTGAAGACCCCATCTGGCCACTACCTTGTCAGTAAGGTGATGGCGTCTGTCTCATTAGGACATCGGCTGTTAAAGGAGATAACACACGAAAATAACTTCAGACAGGCCCCAGCACACGCAGGCCCCGAACGCTGCGGACATAGGCACAGATTCAGTTGGTCAGTGGGTTAGCGATTCATTCGCTCGGTGGCAAGCACTGGGCACCTGCCACAGGCGGCAGTGCGGAGACCTGGAGCTCATGGCCAGCCTGCCCTCGCCCGCATCCACCCCTGCCCTCGCCCGCGTCCACCGCTGATGCTGGAGGGGGCGGCCGTCAGGTCAGAGGCTGCCGTTGAGGACACTCGGGCAGGGCGCACTCGCTCCAGAGCGGGCGGGGTCTTCAGGTCCACGGTAGCTACTGGAGTTTTGAAGGGTTTATAGGAGGGAGGTCGCGTGCTTGGACCTGCGTCTAGAGGGATCGTGGGTAGGCTTAAAGCAAAAGTCCCGGGACGGAGCTTCTTCACTGTGAAACCTAGAAACCCACGAAACTCTGCTTTCCGGGACTGGATGATAGGCAGACAGGACAGCGAGGAGGGAGTCCAGCAGGCCCTGGCTGAGGACTGTCCAGACTGCGTGTCGAAAGGACTGTCAGGAGCTGAGCACTGCAGCACGGAACTCAGAGGTCGGGAGGCCAAGGCAGCGTGAGGCATGGCCAGGGCACCAGGGCACCCTGCCAGGAAAGCACTCCCAGGGCCCTCTTGGGCAGCCCCGGCTGGAAGCTCCCTGCTCAGGGTGGACACTCCCTGCTCAGGGTGGACGCCGTGAGGCTGGGAAACCGGATTCCAACCAGCTAAGCGGAGAGTCCTCACCCAAGGCCCAGGTCATCCAGGAGAAAACGCAGGCCGTGGCAAGGATGCAGCTGGCTCCTTCAGGCCCCCCACATCTGAAGAGCAAACTTCAAAAGGACAGAGTCCTTCAAGGTCTTGAGCAGTCTTAGGGAACAAAGTCCAAGATTCCTTTTAAAAATACAACAAAACCCAGCACTTAGCCATGTAAAATTCATGAAGGTCAGAAACAGATCCAAAGTTACCACTAAGAACAAGAAGCAAAAAACTGTGAGTCAAAATCATGATAAAAACCAGAGAGTTACCTAGTCAGAACAGGGTGGATTTATTCTGGGAATGCAACATGGTTTAACATAGGAGCATAGTGTGTCACTAATGTAATGCATTTGAATAGAACAAAACAACACAGTAATTTCAACATACATAGAAAAAAAACCCTTGACGTAATTCAATCCCATTTCATAGCTAAAAACTCAAGACACTAGAAATAGAAGGGAACTACCTCAATTATATAAGGAAATTTACCAAAAGTCCACAGATGGCATTATAATTAATGGTGAAAGAATGAATGCTTTCCCCCTAAATTCAGAAAAAAAGTATGACTCTCACTACTCCTATTCAACATTATAACCAGAGGTGCTAGTCAAAGTATCTGTACAATAAAAAGAAACAAAGGGTATCTAGATTGGAAAGAAAGAACTAAAACTATCTCTATTTGTAAGTCATATGGCCCCGTAAACCCCTAAGGATGCTACAAATACATAAGTTCAGAAAGGAGGCAAGAGACAAGATTAATACACAAACATCTCTAGCCAGACTAAGCAAGACAGAGGGAGAGGAGACGCTAGGTGAGGCCTACTGCTCCTATGCTGCCTTGGAGATGTTTTGTTGTGTTGACATGAGACCCAGGTGCCACGCTGTGACCCTGGCCAACTTCTAAACCCCAGTTCCGAAGCAATCCTTTTCTGATCCTCTTCCTACCCTCTGTAACCCCCTCCCAAACACTCACACATGTGGATGCGTAGCCAGATGTAAAGTTCCATCAGACCCACATGGTGCCCACGATCCATAGCTCCTCCTCTCCCTCTCTCCTTCCCTCTCTCTCTCTCTCTTTCTCCACTTGCTTATAGATATCTGTATGGCCTCCAGCCATGGCAGACACCCCAGGACCTGTGAGTAGTAAAAGTTTTTTATTTTTCCATCTTGTTTCGCCGCTAGTCTCTGAAGGGCGCTCTTCATTTTAAAGGAATCACTTGAAGACAGACACAAATCACTAAGTCACAAGTGAGAGAGGGCTGTGAGTACTGACAACATGTGCCTTGAAAGATGATACAGGCACGTTATGAATAACTGCACACCCAGAGAGTTGATCATCTAGATGAAATGGACCTATTCCACAAGACACAATCCACCACAGCTCACACAAAAATACATATCCAAATAGACTGTTACTTATTGAAGAAGTGGAACCGATGATTCCAAAACCCAGTCCCAGATGATTTCACCAGCAAATCCTACCAAATAATTAAGGAGAAAATGATACCAATTCCCTACAATCTCCTGCAGAAAATACAAGGAGGAATTCATTCTATGAGGCAATATCCTGGTATCAAAACCAAAACTCTTCCAAGAAAAGAAAGCTACTAATATCCTCATGAACACGTATGTAAAACTCCTCAACAAAGTATCAGCAAATCAAGTCTAACAACGTATAGAATAAATTGTAAACCACAACCAAATAGTATTTACTCCAAATCCACATGGCTAGCTCAACACTCAAAACTCAATGAATTTAACCTATCATATGAATTGCTAAAGAGGACCAACCATGTCATCACCTAACAGATGCAGAGAAGGCGTCTGACGAAATTCAATACCACTCACAGAAAGAAAAAAAAAACTCTCAGCAAACTAGGAATAGAGAGGATCTTCCTAAACTTGAGAAGGAGCAGGTACAACAAGCCCAAAACTAACACCATATTAGTGATGAGAAGTTAGAAGCCTTCCCCTAAGATCAGGAATGTGAAGGGCAAAAATCACACCGGCGATGGCCGTGCAGCCAAGGGATTTATTCACTGGCCTTTATGACTGGTTAAGGGTAGAAAAGAAACGGGGAGAGGGGTTAGAGAGAGGGAAGTGTGCAAGCTCTGGTGGGAGAAAGGAGTCAGGGAGAGGTGAGTGTGCAAGCTCAGGAAGTGTGCAAGCTCTGAACAGAAGGTGGGAGTCTGGTCGCGCTGGCTGTGGTCTCTGGAGCTATTGGCTGGGGCAGCTGCCGTCAGGCTGGAGACGGTGGGTAAGTGTGCAGTGGCTGCCTCTTCTCCGTCTCCGTCGTCATCTGTCTTCTTGACGCCTGGCTTGCTCGTCGTCTCTCTTCATCTCCTTGCACCCAATGAATGGGAGCCCTTTTATATCCCCCGGGACCATGAGGTTGTCCATTAAAACCATTGTTGGTGAAGCCTATTGGCTCCTGTCCAGGGAGCAGAGCAAACTTTAATCCTATTGGCTCCTGCCCGGGAAAGGGAAACAAAGTTGCTTCCTGCCTGGGAAAGGGAAACAAGGTTGCTTTGCTCAGGACAAGAAAACTTCTGGGAGGGGGAGGGGGAGCCCATCTATCAGAATGAAGCAAGGATGTCCCTGCCCATCATTCATATTCAAAATTGTTCTAGGAATGTTAGCTGATACAACAAGACAAGAAAAGGTAGCAAAATGTGTACATATCAGGAAAAAAAGATGTAATAATGTCTTCATTTAGAAATGACTTGAGCATCTAGGTTGAAAATCCCCAAAACTGAACACACACACACACACACACACACACACACACACACACACATTTCTGAAATTAATAAGTGATTATATTGAAGTGGCAGAATACAAGATTAATGTACAAAAGTCCATTGCTTTTTAAATATGTCATCAATGAACAATAGAAATATAAAATTAAAACAACACTATGTTAGCACCCAATAAATATTGACACACAAATCTAATCAAATATATATATATATATATATATATATATGTAAGTTCTATGATAACTACAAAACCATGATAAAAGAAATGAAAGAAGACCTAAGTAGATGAAGAGATATTCCATGTTCCTGTAGAAGACCCAATATTAAAGTTTTAAATATTTTTTATTCTTTTCATTCAATCTGTAGATTCAATGCAATCTCAATCAAAGCCCCAGAAAGTCATGCTAAAACTTACACAGAAAGGCAGAAACCACAGCAGCCAAAATAACACTGAAACAGAAAGGAAAGTGCTGGGCTAACACAACCTGGCTTTAAGTCTTGCTCTAAACCCACAGTCCTCACAACAGTATGGAACTGGAAAATAATAAACAGACTCATCAAGGGGACATCGAATGGATCCCAGAGACAGACCTGCACACACACCGTAGGAGACTTTTGCAGAGTGGCAGAGGCAACTTGAGGGAGCTGGGGTAGTCCTCTCTCGTGCTGGAACTGGACACCCACAGGACATAGGTCGTTCACAAAACCTAACCGAACGGGATTACGTGCCTAATGTGAAAGTCAGCATTACAACTGCAGAATACAACAGAGAAACCCTGGGGGCCCTGGTGCTGAGATGAGTTCTTAGAGACAACACAAAACTAATTCCATGGAAAAATAATTGATAAATGGGATTTCCCTAAAATTTATTTTTTACTCTGTATTAGACACTGTGAGAATAAAGATACAAACCACTTACATGAGAAAATATTGGAAAAATTATCTGTTGAACAAAATATGCAAAGAATTTTTTAAAACTTAAAGAAAATGAGCACCTGATTATAAAGAGGTCCAAATGTCCAAATTCTAAAAAGACATCTCACCAAAGAAGACAAATAAGAAACATGTAACAAGATGTTCAACAGCTTGCGTGTTAGGGGAACTGGAAATTAAAGTGAAATACCACTATTAGAATGTGATACACCTATCAGAGTTATGAAAATCAAAAAAACTAACTATGCCAAATGCTTGTGAGAGTGCAAATTAACTAGATATAGATCCCCAAGTCAATATAAGGCTAAAATTATAAAACTTCTAGAACATGGAAGAAAATCATCATCAACTAGAGAAAATGTCTTACATAAAAAGAATAAAAGCATAAATCATAGAATCATAAATAACAGCTACTACAGAACCTGAGGCTGGAGGATTTCAAGTTTGAGGCCAGTCTGCACTACCAAGTGAGACCACCTCTCAAAATAAAAATTCTCAAAAAGACTTATTCCAAATCAAATTTCTACTCTTCAAAAATCATTTTTAAGGAAGTGAAAATATAGGAAATTCTGGTGGTGGGGATCACAATACAATATCTTCCCTGAAGAAAGTTGGGATAGAAGGAGCCTACCTCAATATCATAAAGGCTATATACAATAAACCCAAAGCCCACATCATACTGAATGGGGAAAACTTGAAAACACTTTCTCTAAAATCAGGAACAAGACAAGGATGTCCACCCTCACAACTCCTATTCAATACATACTTGAAACTTTAGCCAGAGTAATCACGCAGAGAAGAAAATAAAGGGATACAAATAGGAAAATAATAAATCAGATTATGTTCATTGATGATGACATGATCCTCTATGTTGAAGACCTAAAAACTCGCCCAGAAGACTTTTAGAGCTGATAAACAAATTCAGCAAAGTAGCAGCATTCAAGATCAACACACAAAAATCAGTAGTTTTTCTATACTCCAATACTGAATCTGCTGAGAAAGAAATCAGAAAAACCATTCCATTCACAATAATCTAAAAAATAATAATAACATAGTTGGAAATAAATCTCACCAAGGAGGCAAAAGACCTTGACAATGAAAACTATAGAACACTGAAGAAAGAACTTGAAGAAGACCTTAGAAGATGGAAAGATCTCCCATGTTCGTGGATGGGCAGAATTAATATAGTTAAAATGGCCATATTACCAAAAGCATCATACAGATTCAATGCAATCACCATCAAAATACCAATAGCATTCTTCACAGAACTAGAAAAAAGAATAATCCTATAATTCATATGGAAGAATTAAATAACCAGAGGAGTCATAGCAATCCTGAGGGAAAAAAACAATGTGGAGTCACAATACCTGATCTCAAATTATACTACAGAGCTGCAGTAACAAAAGCAGCATGGTATTCGCAGCAAAACAGACATGAAGACCAATGGAATAGAAGAGAAGACCAGGGACAAATCCACGCAGGTAGAGTCATCTGATATTCAACAACGGTGCCAAAAAACGATGTTGGATAGCCTTTTTATCAAATGGTGCTGGTAAAACTGGATATCCACGTGTAGAAGAATTAAACTAAATCCCCATCTCTCACCCTGAACAAAAGTCAACTCAAAGTAGAACAAAGCCCTAGGAATCAGACCAGAAACTCTGCAACCATTAGAAGAAAAGGTAGGCTCGACACCTCAACATGTCAGCATAGGCAGTGACTGGCCTAGTAAGACCCCTGAAGCTCAAGGACTAAAACTGAGAATCAGTAAGTGGGAGAGAATCAAATTACAAAGCTTCTGCCCAGCAAAGGAATCAATTAAGTGTGAAAAGAGAGAGCCTACAGAAAGTGAGAAAATATTTGCCAGTTACTCCTCCAACAGGGGATTAATATCCAGAATACAAAAAGAACTCAAAAAACAACACCAAAAAATCCCAAATAACACAATTAATAAACTAAACAGACATTTCTCAAAAAAAAAAAAGAAAGAAAGAAAGATAAAAGGATGATAAATATATGACAAAACATTCACATTCCTAGCAATCAGGGATATGCAAATCAAAACTACACTGAAATTTCATCTCACTCCTGTTAGAATGATAATCATGAAAAATACTATTAATAATAAATGCTAGAGAGGATGTCGTGGGGGTTACACTCATACATTATTGGTTGGGACTGAAAATTAGTACAACCGCTCTGGAAAACAATATGGAGATTTCTCAAAAAACTAGGAATGGACCACCATATAACCCAGCTTTCTCACTCTTTGGTATTTATTCAAAAGAACTAAAATCAGCATATTATAGTGATATGTGCATATCCATGATGACAGAGCTGCAATTTATAAGTCAAGTAATGGAACCAGCCCAGCTGCCCATCAACAGATGAATGAATAAACAAAAATGTGGTATATTTAGACAATGGGGGGGGGGCGGTTGTAGCTTTTAACTTGCTCTTGGATTTGTTTGGCTTTTGTTTTTGTTTCTACTTGGGATTGGGCCCAAGGACACTTCATCACTAACCCACCTCCCCAGCACTTTTTACTTTTTATTTTGAGACAGGGTTTTCCTGCGTTGCTCATGCTGGCCTTGAACTAGTGGTCCTCCTGTTTCAGCCTCCCCAGTTTCTGGGATCACAGGCAAGCAGGACCATATCCAGAGAACGCAACAGAGTTTCATTCAGCCATGAGAAAGAGTGAAATTGTGGCATTTGCTAATAGGCTGATGGAACTGGGGAACATGGAGGTAAGTGAAATAAACCAGACTCAGATGTTTTCTCTCGTGGGAAAGAAGTCAGGACATTTTCAAGGGGGAGGTGGGATCCCGTGAGAATAGAGGAGTGGAGTGAAAAAGAGGATTGAGGGGCAGGGGAGGAGCCGAAGAATGAAACTGACAAAATTATGTTATGTACATGTGAAATACACCCCCGTGAAATTGCACCTTTATGTTTATCTGCGAAGCAACAGTTAAACAAGCAACAAATAAATAAATAGAATGAAGTCAGTACAGTAGAGGAAGGGAAACAGGGAGGGAGAGGGAGGGAACAGGGGAAGTTGTTGCTGCCTGAGGCGGAAGCCGCTTGGAGCAACGAACGCCACAGGAAAATTCGGAGGCAGGATGAAAATGAAAAAAGGTCTTTTATTCTTCTTCTCTCTCCGGCTCCAGCAATCACTCCAAACGCTCTAACTCCAACCACCACCTTCTTCTTCTTCCCTCACACTCTAACCAACCTCACCCAGTTATGTACATATAGCTTTAACAAGGACAAGAGCTTACAGCTCGAGCTTACAGGTGCGTCACACAGTGTACACGGGCATACAAAGATTTTTTGGACAATGCATTAGTATCAGGTGGAAACTAGAACATCTTTTATGGCTCTCAGCTAACCGCAATCTTTAGCTATCTCCTTGATTATAGGCTCCTACAGGAAGTCATTCGAAATGGAGCAAATTATTATATTCCGTGCATGAACAATTATGTCAAAATAAACCCCACGACTGTGCATAACTATAATGCACTAATAAAAACAAGAAAAAAGAATGACTGTCTCCCTTTGTGAGTGTGGAGATGAATGTTGTGTTCCTTTCTGGCTCTCCCTCTCTCTCTTTCTCTCTCTCTCTCTCTCTCTCTCTCTCTCGTATTAATGTTTAATAAAATATTAATCACAAGGAAAAAAAAAGCTTGCAAAAAATCTTAGCCAACGTGTCTCAGTCCTCTCGGTCTGACATCACAAGAGCCCTTATCCATTGGTGGTGTTCTGGACCCAGGAAGTGCCAGAGACAAGCACTGGCGGGTTCTGCACCTGGCGAGGGCTCATCCTCGTGGGTGGCCTCTCTCGGGAGCTTTCTGACAGAGCAGAGGGGACAAACAGGCTCCCCGAGCCTCTTTTACAGGAGCACTGATCCCACCCAGGAGGCCCCTTAAAACTGTCACCCTGGGATCAGGCTTTGGCATGCAGACTTGGGAGGACACAAATGTTCAGCCCGTGGCGAGACACTCCATTGACAACACTGACCCACGAGTGTCATCCAAGCACCGAGTCACCAGGGAAGTTCGAGGGAGGCCCCTGCCAACTGCACCACGTGTGTGCAGAGCACAGAACTAAGGGCACTCCATGCCCAGCACTGTCGGGAGGAGCAGCTCTAGCCGGGTGGCGGATGGCACCCCCGCTGTTGGGCAGGTCTCCGAGAAGCTGAATGTACTCTTACAACATGACCAAAAATGTCGCTCCCAGACGTTTATCCAGAAGAAAGAAACATCTAGAGTGGCGTTTTGTAACAGCCGGTGGCCTCTGTGGACCTCTATGACCAGTTGTGGTCTGACCAAGGGAGAGACTAAAGGCTTGAGTCTTGCAGGAGGGGGAGAAGGACTAGGGTGGAGTTGGTCACCAAGAGCCGAAGGTTGAATCGGGCACATATGCAAGAAGGTCTCCGCAAAAAACTGAAAGGACTGGGTTTGCAGAACTTCTGGATAGCTGAGGGGGATACCCAGGGAGGGCGTGGGAGCTGCGAGCCCCTCCAACAAGCCACGCCCCATGCCTCTCCCCATCGTATCCTTTGCAATCAACCAGCACACTTGAGTGTTTCCCCAAGATCTGTGGGCCACTTGGGCAGGTCGATGGGGAGTTTGTGGGAATCCCAATTTACGGGTCAGTTAAAAGCCCGGCAAGCCGGGCGCGGTGGCGTAGGCCTGTAATCCCAGCACTTTGGGAGGCTGAGGCAGGAAGATCGCGAGTTCAAAGCCAGCCTCAGCAATGCTGATGGTATGAGAGGCACTTAGCAACTCAGTGAGACCCTGTCTCTAAATAAAATACAAAAAAAAAAAAAAAAAAAAAAGGGCTGGGGATGTGGCCCAGTGGTTGAGTGCCCCTGAGTTCAATCCCCAGTACCACAAAAAAAAAAAAAAAAAAAAAAAAAAAAAAAGCCTGGCAAAACCACCTGCGCTTTTTATTAGCATCTGAGGTGGTGGAAGTCTTGGGGACTGAGCCCACAACCTGTGGGACCGGAGGCCACCTCCAGGTAGACAGCATCAGAGTAGAATTAGGGGACACCTCGCTGGTGTTGTACAACACTGATGGCTTCCCGGGGCAGAAACCCTCACAACGCCTCAGGTCACAGCAGCCTTCTGCATGGATTGTGGTGTGGGAACAACGGAAAAGGTGGCGGGGACTTTAGCCAATGCAAAAAAGAGAGAATTGGAAAGGGGGAATAAAACTGCCATTATGTATGTAGAGAAAATCTACAGGCAAGTCATCGGAATCAGAAGTGGATTTACAAGCACCTATATATAAAAACCAATATTCCTAAAAATCAAAACTGTGACCATAAAACAGAATGGAACAAATTATAAAATACAATTGTAAGTGAAATCAGTTACAATAAAACCAAAATATACTAGGAATTAACCTAACAAAAAATGTACAATGACCTCTACAAAAAAAAAAAAATCTATAAAATATTACTGACCATATCGTAGTACTGGCCAGAAGCCTGGCTCTGTGGGTGCCAAAAGAACACACAAGAAAAGAGTGGTGGTAAAAGAAGCAAAGGGACCTGTTCTCAGCGTGGCCAGCACCATGGAAAACCAGGGTCTAGTAAGCTAAAATCTGCCTCCAAAGTACCAACAAAAATGTGGGGGTTACATACAGCAAGAGCAAAGGCATGGGGTGTTATCACTTGAATCTGGAATTTCCTCCCGTGTTTCCTATGTTGGAAATGTGATACCCCGTGAAACAACGGTCAGAGGTGGGAATCTGGAGAAGTGATTAGATCGTGACGGCTCTGACCCTCATCAATGGATTAATCCATTAAGAGAGTCATGATTTGATGGTGTTATAAGAGGAGGTAGAAATGACAGGAAGTAGAACCTACTTCCTCCAGGGGGTGTGACCTCAAAGGGTCTATTGTCCCTGGTCCCTTCCTCCTCTCTCTCTCCCCCGCCTCTCTCTGCTTCCTGCTGCCATGAGGTGAGTAGCTTCCCTGTGCCATGCCTTTCTACAACGATGTTCTGCCTCTCCTCAGGCCCAAAGCAACGGCACCAGTTTTGAACTGAAACCTCTGAAACTATGAGACAAAATAGATCTTTCCTCCTCTGAGTTGTCCCCCTCCTCAGTTGTTTTGGTCAGAGCGATGAAAAATTGACTAGCACAGAAAGATGGTACCAGGAGTGGGGCCATTGCTGTACTTCTACCTAACCATGTGGTTCAGTGCAGGAGCCCTGTTTGGGGAGATGGCTTAAATTGCGGTTGACTACGGGCCATGGAGATTTGGACATTGCCGCCTTCCGTAGTCTCACAGGACTTGGCCCGGGATCTCGAGTGACTTGAGCTGAGATTGCTGATCGGGTCTGCGCCATTTTTTGGTGGTGTGTGGTGCGTGTTAGCCGTTGTTAGAGCCAGAGAGAAAAGTTATCAGAATAAAAAGCTGTTTGTTTCCAGTTCGCCTCTGAACTTCTTCCCGCGGCTTCGTTGCTCCAAGCGGCCATCGCTTCAGGCGGCAACAGTTCATAAGTATTTGGAACTGGATTATGGAAGGAATTTAGAAAGGTTTGGAGATGTAGTCTAGAAACTGCCCGGAACGTTGCAGGAGAGTTCAGTGGGCAATTCCGTGGGAGGTTAGAAGACCAGAGGCTGACAGAAATGTGGACAATGAAAACTGCTCCTTAGGTCTCAGGTGGGAATGAAGACTCTACTGGAATTGGACTAGAGGTCAATACACTACATTCTGGGGGGAAAAATCCCAGATTTTGTCGATTTCCTGAGGCTGTATGAGGCTGAGCTTAAAGATGATGGACTAATTAATCAGGTGGAGGAAATTTAGAGGCAGCACAGCATTCCAGCAGGCATGTGGATTGCTGGTGGGTTTTAGCCAGCTTTACTGTGATCATTGGTAGCCAAACCAGAGCAGAAAGTTTTGAAAAACTCACAGTTTTGCCAGAAAAGAAAGACGTTTAAAGTTGGGGCCAAGGAGGGCGTGGTTGCAGAAAAGATTACTGCCACCAAAAAGAAATCAAGTTTTTGAACACAGACAATAGGAAGATGCGTTGACGTCATCTCAGGAATTAGCAAGACCCCACCATCTCAGGCTTAAGTGTATACAAATGAAAATTCATGTGAAAGGGTTTGCTTTGGGAAGAGAATATGAATAGGGCCACCTAGAAAGTTTCTTCCCTGGATTTGTTTACCAAACTCAGCTATCCAGGCAGAAAGTGTGGGCCGCAGGGGCTCAGCTACGGCTCATGCTAGCAGAGACCTTGGGGTGGTCCATGCAGTGCTGGGTTTGCTGGCATGAGGAATACAGGTCTTATGGGGTCATGAAGGCTTCCACCAAGATCTCAAGGGATTGCCTGGGAGGGCAGGCAGGGAGTGGCAGGACCAGCATCCTGTGGGTGGCCCTTGAGGGCACAGGATGTGAACTGTGAGGGCAAAGCAGAAGCTGCAATGGAAACCCCCGGAATTTAGAGATGCCAGGAAACGTGGCCCAGCTGCCAAGAGAAGCTGCAGCAAGTGAGGAGAGGCCATGAGGGCTGTGGCCAGCAAGCTCATAGAGGTCATGCTCCCCGAGCCCTTCGGGACCCGCATCTCACCACCACAGGCCTACATGCTAGACATGGAGCTGCAAGAGTCAATGTTCGGATTTCAGTCTTGCTTTGATCCCATCCCTCCTTTCAATGCCCCATCACCTTCTTTTGGAATGGGGACGTTTCCCCGGTGCCTGTCCTAACTTCGTAGATTGGAAGTCTGTAGCTTGTTTTCCTATGGTCACAGCCACTCCCACATAACAGTTGGACTTGGAGCTTTGAGCAACACTGCGACTGCTGAGACCTTGGGGACTCTTGGGAATGGACTGGATGCATTTTGTGTTGTGAGATGGGCATGAGCCTTTGGCCAGGTGCAGAATGGCAGGGTCTGGATCTTAAACATCACCAAAGGCTTGATTTGTTTACAGGTGAAGCTCTTGGGAAATGACCTCATCAACGGATTGATCCATCAAGAGAGTCATGTTCGATGGCTCTACTGAGAGGTGGTAGAAATTGCAGGAGGTGGAACCTTCTTGAAGGAAGTAGTTCCCTAGGGCAGGCCTAGAAGGGCATTTCCTGATGTCTTGTCCCTGCCTCTTCCCCGACCCCCTTTCTGTTGCCGTGAGGGAAGCCACTTTCCTCCGCCATGTCTTTCCGCCATGATGCTCTGCCTCACCTCGGGCCCACAGCAGTGGAGTCAACCAGCCATGGACTGGAACCATGAGCCAAGATAGACCTTTCTCCCCTTACGCTGTCTGTTTCAGGTATTGTGGTCGCAGTGACTAGCTGGCTGACAGGGGGACCCAGGTACAAGCGTCAGGCAGTCTTGGCCACACTGTGGTCTGTCTGGTCCGTCGTGAGCGCGGGCTCCGTGGGCTCTGGTTGGTGCAGGGGAGATGATCGCCTGCGAGGCTCGCTGCTCCGGACACTTGAGGGAGGCTGGGAGGGTGAAAAGAAGCCAGAGGAGGAAAACGGAGTGAGTCAGGGCAATGCCCGGGCCCCTCAGGTTGAGGGCAGTGACTGGAGGCTCTGGTTCTAGCCTGGAGGTCTGGGAGGGGCGTCGTAAAGGCTGGTGGTTGATAATCCTTTGGTGGTGGCCTCCTGTAAGTCTTGACATACTTTGGCGTCTTCAGCCTTGAAGAGGAGGGAGAGCTGGTGAGTTTAGAGTGAGGCGACCTCGTACGACCAGTCTTCCAGGGGTCACCACACAGACTTGAGCAGGGTTTGGACCCAAAGTTCACAGAGCAAAGGAGACGGCCGCAACAGGAAGGCAGAGGCGGGCGCGGGCTTTCTCCTGGGCCGAGCCCCCCGCCGGCTGTCCACAGGCCCGGGGAGGGTGGGTGTGTAGTCGCCTGAAGCGATGGCCGCTTGGAGCAAAGAAGCCGCGGGAAGAAGTTTAGAGGCGAACTGGAAACAAACAGCCCTTTATTCTGATAACTTTTCTCTCTGGCTCTAACTACACCCCGACATGCCGTCCACGCTCCTCTAACCTCCAAAATGGTGCAGACTTCATCCGCAATCTCTCTCAAGTCCCTCGAGATCTCCGGCCAAGTCTCGCAAGATCCCGGGCCAAGTCCCGTGAGACTACGGAAGGCGCCAATGCCCAAACATGTCCAAAGCCCGTAGTCAACCGCAATTTAAGCCATCTCCCCAAACAGGGCTCCTGCATGGGTGCCTTCAGCAGGATCAGGCTCCGAGTCCCCGTGTCACTGAGAAAATCAAAGGTCTGCTTCAACAGAGGAATGTGCCAGGCTGAGGATTACAAGGGTCACCAGCATGAGGACGACGGTCACCTGCACAGGTGTCTGCAGCCGCTGACGCAAGCTTTGCTAAAAATAGCAAAGGGGGTTTGAAATGTACGTGGGAATGCATGTGGACAGAACAGCCAAGATCGCCCTAAAGGAGCAAACCAGGGCCCAGAATGTGACCCCACGCATCCCTGGGATCTGCCACAGAAGAGCCCGGGTTCCAGGACAGTGGTCTGCTCTGGCCACTGCGCTGGGTCAGGGGCTTTTCGTTTGGGACAAGTGACATGGCCCTTGCCCCCACCTCAGAACCACCAGTGTGCTGCGCTGTGGCTGGACCTACCCAGGGTAAGGCAGCCAGGGCCAGAGAAGGGGGTCTTGAGACAGAGATTTCCCAAAGTGAAACTTAAAAACTTCTAACCAAGCAGAAGAAGAAAAGATAAACCGGACTTTGTTAAGAACTTCCATTTGTCAAAAGACCATAAAGAGAGCAAAACCCAAGCCAGTGAGTGCAGGCGACATTGGCCAGACCCACACCAGCAGCAGATTCATTCCAGAATATGGGAAAAGCTTCTTCAGATGACCGGGAAAAGGCAACCCCGTGGGAAAGCCACCCGCCTTGGCTCGTCACCGCCCAGGGAGGGGCACACCCAGCACAGAGTGACACACAGGTTCTCCACTCACGACGGGGTCACTTCCTGATAAACCCGCCGTGAAGCTGAAAATACCCGAAGCTGAGGACACGCGGCCGCGCGCGCAGAGAGCCCAGCCGGCAGCCGCGGCTGAGAGCCTCAGTTCCCGCTGCCTGGCCCGGGACGGGGCTCCTACCCCGCGGCACGAGCCCAGGAACAGATCGAGATTCAAAGCACAGTTCCCTGACTTCACATCACCTGTCACCACTTCAAGTCAGAAGTCATGATCTGAGCTGTCGTGCAGAGGGGACTGTCCCCATAAAGGGGGCTTCACTCGACAGCAGGGGACACCGGTGGAAACCACCCCGGCTCCAGGGAGGCAGGAGGAGGAGGACGCAGCAGGGGTTCAGGGAGCAGGCAATTTCTCGAGTGCGCAGGAGAGCCTGAGATCGGTACCAACCAACCCACTTCTCCGAAAAACAGACAACGAGCGGGAAACGACTGTTGGCAGCAGCAGCACACAGTGGTTCTTGCACACACAGACAGGCGTTCAGCTCCGCTCTGACCAGAGGGACACCTCGTTAAAGCTCCAGGGAGTTGTGCCTCGTCGTATCAGAGAGCTAGGACACAGTGACCAGTGTGAGCGCGTACAGTGTGCTGGGCACAGCATGGACCGGCCAGCTTCACGGAGGCCAGTGGAAATGTGCAGGGGTCCTTGTCCTTCAGCTGTCACTCACAGCGAGGAGTGTTGTGTGCACGGGCCTTCACTGTGACAGTGTCTGTAAGAGCAGAAGCCTCAGGGATCAGCCCAAGTGACCATAAATGCAGAATGGGCTCGGCCACAATGCCTGGCTCTGAAGGACAGCTGGGTCACCTTAGGACGACGATGCCACTGTGAATGTTGAGCTGGTAAAGGACTCCAAGTCCACGCTGGACAAAAGAGCAGGCCAGGAGCTGGCACACGCGAGAAAGGTGGACACCGACCCAAGCCTGCAGGTGGGCAAGGCGGCCACCCCAACACTGTGGAGGTCACACCTAGGAAGCTGGGAGACAGACCCTCTGCGGGCTCAGATCTCACGGCGTGTGGTGTGAGCCGGGCTCAGGTGCCCACACCCATCCCGACCACGCTTGTTAACATCAGTTTCTTTGTTTTGGTACTGGGGGTGTCACCTGGTGCCACCCAGGGCCACGTGCACGCTCTCCACTGAGCTACACCCCAGCCCCCAAACTGGACCTTTTTGAACAAACTAAACAAAAATAATAAAAAGGGGAAGGCCACTGGTTTTATCTGTTCAGCTGCTGAAACAGCCCCGTTACCGGAGTGGCTGACACAGCTCTGGGGGCTGGGCGTCCCAGGTGAGGGGCAGGCAGTGTCCGGCACCTTCCCGCTACGCCCTCCCATGGGAGAAGAGCTAAGGGGTCCCCTTTGGCTCCTGTGAAAGGGCACGGTCATCATGAGGGCCATCCCCTGGTGACCCAACCGCCTCCAGCAGGACCCACCTCCTGATGCCATCAACGCATGGTCAGGGTCTCAACCTGGGGACCTGGGGGACAGGAACCTTCAGAGCACAGCACCCTCGTCCCTGGGGACGTCTGAGCCCGCTGCCGCGCTCCGTCCAGGCTTGTGCCGGAGGCCTCGGGGGCCCTGCGCGGTTCTTCATTAGGTCTCCAGTTCAACTCTCCTCCAACGAGCCGGCGGCACTCTCCAAGCACCCCACATTGTGAAAACACAGCCGGAGGAACGCTTGTAGTCTCCAGGAGACGGGCCCATAGGGACGCCACGATCGGGGCTGGCAGCCTGAGTGCTCCCTGTGCTTCCCGGCCTCCCGTGTCGGAGGTATTTTTCTCTGTCCCTGCCGGTGGTGGCAGAAGAGCCGGCGACGTCCTCTCCTAGCGCTATTTGCAAACACACAAAATCTCTGAGTATGTGAAATCAGCCCTGTGTTGGAACAGCCCCGCTCAGCCTAGCCTGGGACCACGAGGCCATGATTTGATATCCTGATTTGACTAAAAGGATTTAATTCACTCAGTGGCTGATGGGCGGCTGATCTGAAGACGCCCGAGGTCGGCAGCAAAGGTATCTCCGCCACGTTGCTGGGCCCGGTGAGGATTATGTTTTGATGAGAAAGATTATCTGTTTTTATTCCAAGAGACTTTCCAGAATAACACTGCAATTCCGTGAGCTCTGGGTAAGATCTGGGAGGAGGGGCTGAGGCATTTCGCTCCTGCTGTAAGTCCCTCTAATAACACACTCGAGTGTAAATACACGGGAAGCTTCCAGAAAGCTACTGCAATCACCGAGAAAACCACCTCGCGGCTCCTGCGGAGAGCACGGCCGCCAGGTGGGAGAAGCTCCCCAACATCCCCTGCAGCACCTGTGTTTGTTTCTCGAGGCACACGTGGTTCCCCTCGGGAGTGGGAGGACAGACAAAAGCACACAGAGGGACCGGCAGGAAGTGAGTCGCAGCGCTCCACAGTCACCCAGCCCCAGACACACAGCAGGAGGCCCAGCGTTGAAGGACTGCAGATCCCAGACGAGGAAGAGCGTGGCCAGGACCCTCTGCACGGGCCAGAGGAGCCAGGCCACCAGGCTCGGTGGGCTGAGCCATGCGGAGACAGGAAAGAGGCCCAGGGATGGATGTGGTCACTAGCAGCTGGGGACAAGCCAGTGGACAGACGCAAGGACAGCCCCATTTTCCAGGTAAACACAACACACTTTCAGGCTTTTTAAAGCACATTAGATGCTCCATTGGGGACAGATGGGACAGGGATTCTGTCCAGCCTGGCCTTGGCCCACGAGCGACTGCTAGTCCTTAGTGTGCGGTGTGGATGGCAGATGCCAACTAAACAGGAAAATCAAGTCTCCAGCCCCTCAGAAACCCCGAGGAAAGGAACGGGAGCCTAGGACGACTCCACTCTGCTTACTCCTGGGGAACACAGCTCCCAGGGCCCAGGGGAGGAGGGGTAATGGGACAGCAAAAGACCAGACGCATTGGGTGGATCAACAGGAGCAGAGCTAGGCAGGGAAAGAGCTCCTCGCCTACCAGCCCTCACCTAACCCTGACCTGACCTCACCTACCAACCCTCACCTAACCCTGACCTGACCTCACCTACCAGCCCTCACCTAACCCTGACCTGACCTCGCCTACCAGCCCTCCCCTACCAACCCTCACCCTAACCCTGACCCACACCCTAACCCTAACCATAACCAGCCCTCACCCTAACACTGACCCTCACCCTACCAACCCTAACACTAACCCTCACCCTAACCCTAACCCTAACCAGCCCTCACCCTAACACTGACCCTCACCCTACCAACCCTAACACTAACCAGCCCTCACCCTAACCCTGACCCTCACCCTAACCCTAACCCTAACCAGCCCTCACCCTAACACTGACCCTCACCCTACCAACCCTAACACTAACCCTCACCCTAACCCTAACCCTAACCAGCCCTCACCCTAACCCTGACCCTCACCCTAACCCTAACCCTAACCAGCCCTCACCCTAACCCTGACACTCACCCTAACCCTAACCCTAACCAGCCCTCACCCTAACACTGACCCTCACCCTACCAACCCTAACACTAACCCTCACTCTAACCCTAACCAACCCTCACCCTAACCCTGATCCTCACCCTAACCCTGATCCTCACCCTACCAACCCTAACCCTAATCCTCATCCTAACCCTGACCCTCACCCTGACCTCCTCCTGGCGTGCCCCCCGGCCCCACGTCGTCGTCCCCCGAGGCCCCCCACAGGCTCTGCCCCTGCACTGCCCCTGTGACGCGCACGCCACGGCACTCCGTGAAGGGTCTCCCTCGCACACGGGAGGCTCGGCTTCGGCAACCTGTATTTCTGCTGACACATCCAGTTCTAACCTGCTTTAGTTTGGAAGCGTTGCCAGCGCACGGGCAGCGGCGGGGACTGGGCGGACAGCTGCGTGGCCTTCCCCAGGCCCGCACACCTTCCACCTTCCCTGGCCATCACCCAGTGCTGCAGAGTGGCACTTTCCCCAACTCTCCCCATGTCTATTAGTCAGCCTGTGGCTGAGCTGGAGCACCCCCAATCTGAAGACCCCAAACCCACACCTTTGCAAGCCCAGCATGGTGCCCAGGTGGGAGATTCCACACCCAGCCCCGTGTGACGGCCACATCACACTCGCACTGAAAATGCCATAGAAAACCACCCCAGGCTTGCACAGGAGGTGTGCGTGAAACACACGTGAGTCCCACGCTCAGACACGGTCCCTGCCGCAGGCTACCTCAGTGTGCACACGCAGACACTCCCGAGTCTGGAGAAAGGGCATCTGAGCACTCGCAGCCGAGCACGCCAGAGCCTCAGTGTGCACTCGCAGACACTCCCGAGTCTGGAGAAAGGGCATCTGAGCACTCGCAGCCGAGCACGCCAGAGCCTCAGTGTGCACACGCAGACACTCCCGAGTGGAGAAGGGGCATGGATGCCGCACGCCAGACCTCAGTGTGCACACGTAGACACTCCCGAGTCTGGAGAAGGGGCATCACTGAGCACTCGCAGCTGAGCAGCCAGGGCCTCAGTGTGCACTCGCAGACACTCCCAGAGCCTGGAGAAGGGGCATCTGAGCACTCGCAGTGTGAGCACGCCAGAGCCTCAGTGTGCACTCGCAGACACTCCCGAGTCTGGAGAAGGGGCATCTGAGCACTCGCAGCCGAGCACGCCAGAGCCTCAGTGTGCACACGCAGACACTCCCGAGTGTGGATGCCGCAGGCTACCTCAGTGTGCACACGTAGACACTCCCGAGTCTGGAGAAGGGGCATCTGAGCACTCGCAGCCGAGCACGCCAGAGCCTCAGTGTGCACTCGCAGACACTCCCGAGTCTGGAGAAGGGCATCTGAGCACTAGCAGCCGAGCACGCCCGAGTCTGGAGAAGGGCATCTGAGCCGCTCGCCTGCTCGGTCGGGGGGGGGGGGGGGACGGCCTGTCTGGGGGGCGACGGCCTGTCTGGGGGGGGGGGGGGACGGCCTGTCTGGGGCAGGGACGGCCTGTCTGGGGAGGGGGATGGCCTGTCTTGGGGGGGACGGCCTGTCTGGGGGGGCGACGGCCTGTCTGGGGGGGGACAGCCTGTCTGGGGCAGGGACGGCCTGTCTGGGGGGGGTGGCCTGTCTGGGGGGGGACGGCCTGTCTGGGGGGGGGACGGCCTGTCTGGGGCAGGGACGGCCTGTCTGGGGGGGGGGGACGGCCTGTCTGGGGGGGGATGGCCTGTCTGGGGGGGGACGGCCTGTCTGGGGGGGGGGATGGCCTGTCTGGGGGGGGACGGCCTGTCTGGGGGGGGATGGCCTGTCTGGGGGGGGGACGGCCTGTCTTGGGGGGGATGGCCTGTCTGGGGCAGGGACGGCCTGTCTGGGGGGGGGACGGCCTGTCTGGGGCAGGGACGGCCTGTCTGGGGAGGGGGATGGCCTGTCTGGGGGGGATGGCCTGTCTGGGAGGGGACGGCCTGTCTGGGGGGGGACGGCCTGTCTGGGGGGGATGGCCTGTCTGGGGGGGGACGGCCTGTCTGGGGGGGGGATGGCCTGTCTGGGGCAGGGACGGCCTGTCTGGGGAGGGGGATGGCCTGTCTGGGGGGGGACGGCCAGTCTGGGGGGGGACGGCCTGTCTGGGGGGGGGGACGGCCTGTCTGGGGGGGGGATGGCCTGTCTGGGGCAGGGACGTCCTGTCTGCGGGGGGTGGCCTGTCTGGGGGGGCGACGGCCTGTCTGGGGGGGGGCCTGTCTGGGGGGGACGGCCTGTCTGGCGGGGGGACGGCCTGTCTGGGGGCAGGGGATGGCCTGTCTGGGGCAGGGGAGCCTGTCTGGGCAGGGACGGCCTGTCTGGGGCAGGGGAGGCCTGTCTTGGGCAGGGACGGCCTGTCTGGGGCAGGGGCAGCCTGTCTGGGGGCAGGGACGGCCTGTCTGGGGCAGGGACGGCCTGTCTGGGGCAGGGGCAGCCTGTCTGGGGGCAGGGACGGCCTGTCTGGGGCAGGGACGGGTCTGGGGCTGGGGCAGCCTGTCTGGGGCAGGGACGGCCTGTCTGGGGCAGGGACGGCCTGTCTGGGGGGGGAACGGCCTGTCTGGGGGCAGGGACAGCCTGTCTGGGGGAGGGACGGCCTGTCTGGGGCAGGGACAGCCTGTCTGGGGCAGGGACGGCCTGTCTGGGGACGGGGACGTCCTGTCTGGGGGGGGAGACGGCCTGTCTGGGTGGGGGGACGGCCTGTCTGGGGGCAGGGACGGCCTGTCTGGGGCAGGGGAGGCCTGTTTGGGGCAGGGACGGCCTGTCTCGGGGGGGGAACGGCCTGTCTGGGGGCAGGGACGGCCTGTCTGGGGCAGGAATGGCCCGTCTGGGGGGGAACGGCCTGTCTGGGGGCAGGGACGGCCTGTCTGGGGGGGGGGACAGCCTGTCTGGGGGGGGACGGCCTGTCTGGGGGGGGGGGACAGCCTGTCTGGGGGGGGACGGCCTGTCTGGGGGGGGACGGCCTGTCTGGGGCAGGGATGGCCTGTCTGGGGGGGGAACGGCCTGTCTGGGGGCAGGGACGGCCTGTCTGGGGGAGGGACGGCCTGTCTGGGGCAGGGGAGGCCTGTTTGGGGCAGGGACGGCCTGTCTCAGGGGGGGGAACGGCCTGTCTGGGGGCAGGGACGGCCTGTCTGGGGCAGGGACGGCCTGTCTGGGGCAGGAATGGCCTGTCTGGGGGGGAACGGCCTGTCTGGGGGAGGGACGGCCTGTCTGGGGCAGGGACAGCCTGTCTGGGGCAGGGACGGCCTGTCTGGGGGAGGGACGGCCTGTCTGGGGCAGGGACAGCCTGTCTGGGGCAGGGACGGCCTGTCCCTCCGGCCACATACTCATCGACCCTGGCCTCTCAGTGTCCCTATGAATGATGGTCCACTGCGGTCCTCACTCGTCTCGAGCTCTCGCTGTCCCAGGAGGAGCCCCGTGTCCTTGTCACCTGCCCCCTCGTGTCATGAAGCACGTCCTGCCAGCTCTCACGGTCAGCCCGCTGGGTGACCACGCAGCCCGCTCTCATGAGGACCTCGGTCTTCCTGCGTCCCCGGGGCCCCGCCCCTCGGCTCGGCACGCTCACTCCGCAGGTCACCTCTACCCATAGAACAGCCTCGGCGTTGCTGCCCCCCCCCCCGGAGCCCCCAACAAGGGTCACTTGCTGCCTTTCCCTGGAGTGAGGCTGTGCTGCGGGCCCTGCCCAGGAGGGGCCCTTCAAGATCCGCAGTGGACACCTGAGGCCCCGGCAGCACCTGCCATGGGGGGTCCGTCTGTGCGTCAGGCGCAGGAGGAGCCCCGCGAGGCACAGCGGTGGTGCCCGAGGACCGGCCTCGAGGTGTGTGGGCTCCTCACAACGCCTGCCTGCCGGCGCTCCCTTCCTGCTCTTGACTGTGGGCAACTGAAGCCACAGAGAGTGACACTGGGTGACGGGGGCACCTGTGGGCACAGCTCCGTGGCTGGCTCCTGCTGGCTTCGTCTGGTTCCTGCGCAGGTGTGACGGGCTTTCCTCGCGATGCCGCTGGAACCATGTCTCCCTGCCCTTCAGTTGCAGGTCCTCTGCCGTCCACCGCCTCCTGCCCACTGTGTCTAGAAAGCAGCGTCACACGTCGAGGTCCAGCGCCCCTGCCTCGGAGCACGAGCCCGCTGGGAACAGGCATCACAGACACACTGAGTAAAGATGAGGCCACGCGGGAGTGGGGGCAGCCCCTCACCCAGCACAGCTGGTGTCCCAAAGGAAGGAAGGAGAGAGAGAGAGAGAGAGAGAGAGGGAGAGAGAGAGAGAGAGAGAGGGAGGGAGGGAGGGAGGGAGGGAGGGAGGGAGGAAAACTTGAGCACAGTCAGCGTGTGCAGAGCTGCCTTGTGAAGAAGGCAGAGCGGGCGGGGGTCTTCCACGGAGCAGGGGCACAGGGTGGCTGCAGCTCGCTGTGACCTGAGGGCGCATGGGCAGGCTCTCCTCCGCTCTCCCAGGAGGAACCACCTGTGCACCGGGCCTCCGACTCCAGCCTCCACCCCGAGGGGCGGGGCTTCGGCCCTGCAGTCAGCAGCTGCGCACTCAGCAGCTGCGCTGGGGCGGCCCGAGCGGACGGCCGCACCCCTGATTTCTCTCCTGTCCGTGTTCTTTACCACCAGCCCCTGAGGCCCTGCAGGGATGCCCTGTGCCACCGGAAAACAGAGGGACGTCCCCCCTCCACTCTTGTCCTCTGGCTGCCCTCTCTGGCCCCACCGCAGGGCCTGACACCACGGAGACCGTGGGCGGGTGGCCGGCCCCTGGGCTCCTGCCCGTGGGCCAGGCTCTGAATGCTCTCCTCGTGGATGTCCACGCTGCACAGTGCCCTGCGGGCCAGGTGCCACGCTCCTCGCGTCCCTCCCCTGGTCACTGGCGTTTGCTTGGCTGAGTCCTCCTGTCGTGGTCCTCCTGTCCCCTGCCACCCTGGTGCGCATGTTGCCCTTGGCCCCTGGGGGCTACCTGTGTCCCATCTCACCGCCCAGAAGGTGCCTCTGGGCTTCAGAGGCGGTGGCAGTGCCTGACCAGCAGTGGGCAGTGCCTCCAGGTGCCCCGTCCACAGGCTGCTGATGGGTGGTACTGTCAGAGTGTGCTGCCGTGCCCCACGGCACCCGCCACCACTGAGCTCACATCCTGGTCGCCACAGACAGGTGCGTTCACCGAGGTGGCCTCCCGCTTGCCTCCAGTGACCTGGCAGGAGCCTTGGCCGCTCCCTCTCGCAGCCGGGGTCCCCGCGGGCGGAGTTCCGGTGTCTGGCACATTCTTAACGTTAATGTGGCCAAACTTATCAATACTCTCCTTTATAGCTACCACCGATTCTTATATATTGTTTAAGAAGTTCCTCCCTGTGCTGAGGACATAAAGATATTTTCTCTTATTGTCTTCTAAAAGTTTCATTAGTTTTCCAATAAACTTGGGGGAAAAAAATAACTTTCAATGAAAAAAAATTAACAAAACTGATAGAAAATCGGAGTAAGCCAATATCCAAGAAAGAATTAAATCAATTGTCAGAAATCGCCCCCTTCTCCAAAGCCTCCAAGAAGAAATGTTCCCAGGTGATTTTGAATAAATCAAGCCAGGTTTTAAAAACATAATAACCAAGGCGTTTCAGAGACTGTAGCAGAGAGGACAGCGGCCCACGTCACTGTACAAAACCAGGACAAACTCACTACGAAACTGACAAATACGGTATTTTAAAAAGCTCCAGATCAACATTAAGTATAAATACAGACATAAAAGCTTTTTAAGTGTTTCTGCTAATGAAGCCAAGCAGCATATTTCTCAAAAAAGATTATATTTCCTGACAAAGAAAAGCTGTCCCTGGGCTATGAGACTCTCGAACTCCCAAAGTCCTTGAGTGCAATTAGTATTTACAGTTAAAGAAGAAACCGCACCGTGGCCGGCAGCCTGCGCCTGCTCAGCCTCGCTGCGGTCAGCAGGCTGCACAGGGAGCAACGAGGAAGGTCTCCGCCTCTGAGCGCAGCAGGAATCATAACCAAGCAACCACAGCTTTGCTGGGTGATGTCCGGTGAGGCAGTTGAAAGAAATACGCAAAAAATAAAATAAAATGCATCTGTCTCCAGGGGGTGAGGTCTTCAAAAGCCTCATGTTAAGTAAAGAAAAGGAAGCTTTGGGCGACGCGTGCTGTCACTGCGGTCAGCCTTGCAGGTCCAGGGCACCGGGCACTCAGCAGGTGTGGGTTAGGAGGTGTGGTGGGGCCTGCATGCGACTGCCAAGGGGACATGGCTGTTGGCACCTGTCCTCTGCACTCAGCTGGGGTCCTCTGCACTCAGCTGGGGTCTTGGTGCCTCAGGATGGGGACAGGATTGGTTGGGGAAGGGCCGTGGCGATGGCTGCATGGGGGTGACTGCTCACTGCACCGAGCGGCGCCCTTCCCTGCAGTCAGTGGTCAGCGCCACAGAGTGCGCGTTTCTACCACGGTCACCAAGGGACACCACCTGGGGTCTCACAGGGTAGGGGCGGCCCCCGGGCCTGCTGTGCTTACGTGGAAGCCCCAGGGCGGCCGCTGACCATGGCACCAGCTCGGACCTGGCTGTCCTGGGATTGCGGCCCTGCAGGACAACGGGGAGCCTGGCAGTCAGAGCACGGGGTGCCCTGACTGTCCAGAGAGGTGACCGCCAGCACGGGGCTCCATGGACGGACCAGGCACGCCAGCTTCCTAGAGCTGGGGCAGAGACCGAAGAAGACAGACGGAGCACCGGCTGGAGGGGACCTCCGTGTCACCGGGGGACCTCCGTGTCACCGGGGACCAGGCCTCCCCGTGGCCGCTGCCGGGCGCAGGCCGGGGCTCACACCTGCATCATCTCTAGCAGAGCCCTGGCCTCCCAGCGCCACCGCCACAGGACCAAGAGGAAGGAGCTGGCGTGGCACATCGGACCGCACCCTGTCCCTGTGTCAGGTTGCCCAGTGGCCAGGCCTCCCACGGGCCCCTGGCTGCGGCCACACCACCGGAGAGAGGCTGGCAGCCCCGTGCGCTGGATATTTGGGTCATTTTTAAGCATATTGCTTTTCAGGAGACTCAGCTGGGAGTCCCTTGAGGGAGGAGGGCTGAGCTGGGCGTGGACACCTCTCCACCAGGGCACCACAGACGAGGAAGTGACCGGTCAGGCCTGGCCAGCTTCCTTCCCGGGGCTTCCCCTGCCCTCCAGGGACCAGCACCGGCCACCTCCTACTCTTGGCACCCCCACGAGTGGCGTCTCGCTGCTGTTTGGAGGGAGGAAGCTGTCATTGAAGACCAGCCTTGCAAGCTCAGCTCAGTGAGCACGGTGACCCCAGAGTGTGTGTCTGTGAAACGACAAGCCCCGTCTCCTCTCGACATACGCTCACAACCTGAAACCAGATGAGCAAGTGACAGGCTGCCAAAATCCACGGCATGTTCCCTGCCAGACGTGATCACCGGCGGGAGGCTGGCAGCTGCCATGGCTTTGCAGAGCCCTGATGGGGAGACCTGCGGTTCTGCAGCATTGGCCTGGGGTCCTCCGGGGCCCCCTGCTCGTCTTCATTCATTAACTTCCAACCTCAAGGCCACGTCTGCACTCAACTCTCAGTGGTCGACCTTCCAATCCTCATCTGTGGGGGACAGAGACTCAAAAATGTCAGGGCAATGAAAGTCAAGGGAGGGGGACTCTGAGGACGGATGGCAGAACGGAAATTAAGAAGACTCTCTGGTGGGTCTTCTTACCCAGCGACTGTGGCAGTGATTATTATAACCAAGGCCTCTGCTCTTGGCAGCCCCTCTAAGGATCCGTTGAGGGAGGGACGGGTTCCAATGAGCTCTCACACCAAGCCCACCCCTGACACCAGCACCTCGGGAGCAGCGCGCTGCTGGGTGGGTTCCAGAACACGCACTGAGCGTCGCCCTGAACCAAAGAGAGACGGACGGTCCACGCAGCACGCAGGTGCGCAGCGCTTGGTGACAGGCTGCGCTCTGAGCCACACCCCATCAGGATGCTCTGTCCTGAGCGACCCCAAGGGCACCAGGGTGGCCACGACATCACCAGGCAACATCTTCGGGGCATCTTTCGCGCAGGACGCCTGGTCTCCTGGAAGGGCTCTGTGCAGCGCTGGCCTGTGTGTGACCGCAGCCGCACACGAGGCCCTTGGCGTGGAGAACAGATGTCCCCTCTGCGGCCTCTGGGCCCCTCTGCGGGCAGCTGAGGGCCTCAGTGCAGAGCCGCCCTGCTGGTCCCCCAGGGCCTGCAGAGCGGGAGGCCGCACATCGGGACAGGGATGCTGGGCGTGTGTCCCGTGGCCGCTGCGCGCTCTCCTGTGGCCTCTGTGCGTGTCTCCTGTGGACTCTGCGCGTCTCCTGTGGCCTATGCGTGCGTCTCCTGTGGACGGTGGGCGCGTCTCCTGTGGCCCGCGCTGCGCGCTCTCCCGTGGCCTCTGCGCGCGTCTCCCGTGGCCTCTGCGCGCGTCTCCCGTGGCCTCTGCGCACGTCTCCTGTGGCCTCTGCACGCTCTCCTGTGGCCCTCTGCACGCTCTCCTGTGGCCTCTGCGCGCGTCTCCTGTGGCCTCTGTGGCGCGCGTCTCCTGTGGCCTCTGCGCGCGTCTCCTGTGGCCTCTGCCTCTGCGCGCGTCTCCTGTGGCCTCTGCGCGTCTCCTGTGGCCTCTGCACGCTCTTCTGTGGCCTCTGCGCGCGTCTCCTGTGGCCGCTGCGCGCTCTCCTGTGGCCTCTGCGCGTCTCCTGTGGCCGCTGCGCACTCTCCTGTGGCCTCTGCGCGCTCTCCTGTGGCCTCTGCGCGCGTCTCCTGTGGCCGCTGCGCGCGTCTCCTGTGGCCGCTGCGCGCGTCTCCTGTGGCCTCTGCGCGTCTCCTGTGGCCGCTGCGCGCTCTCCTGTGGCCTCTGCGCGCGTCTCCTGTGGCCTCTGCAGTCTCCTGTGGCCGCTGCACGCTCTCCTGTGGCCTCTGCACGCTCTCCTGTGGCCTCTGCGCGCGTCTCCTGTGGCCGCTGCGCGCTCTCCTGTGGCCTCTGCGCGCGTCTCCTGTGGCCTCTGCGCGTCTCCTGTGGCCTCTCTTCCTGTGGCCTCTGCGCTCTCCTGTGGCCTCTGCACGCTCTCCTGTGGCCTCTGCGCGCGTCTCCTGTGGCCGCTGCGCGCGTCTCCTGTGGCCGCTGCGCGCGTCTCCTGTGGCCTCTGCGCGTCTCCTGTGGCCGCTGCGCGCTCTCCTGTGGCCTCTGCGCGCGTCTCCTGTGGCCTCTGCGCGTCTCTCCTGTGGCCGCTGCACGCTCTCCTGTGGCCTCTGCACGCTCTCCTGTGGCCTCTGCGCACGTCTCCTGTGGCCGCTGCGCGCTCTCCCTGTGGCCTCTGCGCGCGTCTCCTGTGGCCTCTGCGCGTCTCCTGTGGCCGCTGCGCGCTCTCCTGTGGCCTCTGCACGCTCTCCTGTGGCCTCTGCGCGCGTCTCCTGTGGCCGCTGCTGCGCGCTCTCCTGTGGCCTCTGCGCGTCTCCTGTGGCCGCTGCGCGCTCTCCTGTGGCCTCTGCGCGCGTCTCCTGTGGCCGCTGCGCGCTCTCCTGTGGCCTGTGGCTGCGCGCGTCTCCTGTGGCCTCTGCACGCTCTTCTGTGGCCTCTGCGCGCGTCTCCTGTGGCCGCTGCGCGCTCTCCTGTGGCCTCTGCGCGTCTCCTGTGGCTCTGCGCTGTGGCCTCCTGTCTGCGCGCGTCTCCTGTGGCCGCTGCGCGCTCTCCCTGTGGCCTCTGCGCGCTCTCCTGTGGCCTCTGCGCGCGTCTCCTGTGGCCGCTGCGCGCGTCTCCTGTGGCCTCTGTGGCTGCGCGTCTCCTGTGGCCGCTGCGCGCTCTCCTGTGGCCTCTGCGCGCGTCTCTGTGGCGCGCGTCTCCTGTGGCCTCTGCGCGTCTCCTGTGGCCTGCGCGCACGCTCTCCTGTGGCCTCTGCACGCTCTCTGTGGCCGCTGCGCGCTCTCCTGTGGCCTCTGCGCGCGTCTCCTGTGGCACGCGCTCTCCTGTGGCCTGCGCGCTCTCCTGTGCGCGCGTCTCCTGTGGCCGCTGCGCGCTCTCCTGTGGCCTCTGCGCGCGTCTCCTGTGGCCTCTGCGCGCTCTCCTGTGGCCTCTGCACGCTCTTCTGTGGCCTCTGCGCGCGTCTCCTGTGGCCGCTGCGCGCTCTCCTGTGGCCTCTGCGCGTCTCCTGTGGCCGCTGCGCGCTCTCCTGTGGCCTCTGCGCGCTCTCCTGTGGCCTCTGCGCGCGTCTCCTGTGGCCTCTGCAAGCGCTCTCCTGTGGCCTCTGCGCGCGTCTCCTGTGGCCGCTGCGCGCGTCTCCTGTGGCCTCTGCGCGCTCTCCTGTGGCCTCTGCGCGTCTCCTGTGGCCGCTGCGCGCGTCTCCTGTGGCCTCTGTGGCGCGTCTCCTGTGGCCGCTGCGCGCTCTCCTGTGGCCTCTGCGCGTCTCCTGTGGCCTCTGCGCGCTCTCCTGTGGCCTCTGCGCGTCTCCTGTGGCCGCTGCGCGCGTCTCCTGTGGCCTCTGCGCGCGTCTCCTGTGGCCGCTGCGCGCGTCTCCTGTGGCCTCTGCGCGCGTCTCCTGTGGCCTCTGCGCGCTCTCCTGTGGCCTGCTGCGCGTCTCCTGTGGCCGCTGCGCGCTCTCCTGTGGCCTCTGCGCGCGCGTCTCTCCTGTGGCCGCTGCGCGCGTCTCCTGTGGCCGCTGCGCGCGTCTCCTGTGGCCTCTGCGCGTCTCCTGTGGCCGCTGCGCGCTCTCCTGTGGCCTCCGCGCGCGTCTCCTGTGGCCTCTGCGCGTCTCCTGTGGCCGCTGCGCGCGTCTCCTGTGGCCTCTGCGCGCTCTCCTGTGGCCTCTGCGCGCGTCTCCTGTGGCCGCTGCGCGCTCTCCTGTGGCCTCTGCGCGCGTCTCCTGTGGCCTCTGCGCGTCTCCTGTGGCCTCTGCACGCTCTTCTGTGGCCTCTGCGCGCGTCTCCTGTGGCCGCTGCGCGCTCTCCTGTGGCCTCTGCGCGTCTCCTGTGGCCTCTGCTGCGCGTCTCCTGTGGCCGCGCGTCTCCTGTGGCGCGTGGCCTCTGCGCGCGTCTCCTGTGGCCTCTGCGCATCTCCTGTGGCCTCTGCACGCTCTTCTGTGGCCGCTGCGCGCTCTCCTGTGGACGCTGGGCTTGTCTCCCGTGGCCGCTGCAGCCCCGCCCAGGCCGCTGCCCGGAGGCTCTGGGCGTCAGAAATCTGAAGCAGGCCCCGCGGGGTTGCATGGAGGTGTGGCCGGCCGGGGCCCAGGGCCGTCCCCACCCACACCAGCCTCCAGGGCCCGCCCTTGGCGCCTGGCCTCTTCCTTCTTCAAGCGCATCCCCATGGCCTCCGTGTCCAGCCTCACACCTGTTCCTTCTGAGCCTGGCCTTCTGGGCTCCCTCTTGCAAGGGCCCTTGTCTTGGGCACAGCGCACCTGGGCCACCCAGGCCTCCCACCTCAAGGTCCCTGGGTCCCAGCCACAGCACCCTTTTGCCAACGAAGCCCAGCGTTCAAGTCTGAGGCCAGGGCGGAGCTTCAGAGACCAGCTTCCCGTCCTTGCCACCGCCAGGCTGGGCACTAGGCTGGGCACCATGGGGGAAGGGGCATCCTCCTCCCCACCACACGGGGCCAGAGGCTGCCTCACCTGGGGGTCGGGAATGGGACGTGAATTCCCAGCTGTCCAGGGCTTTCTGTGTCCACGCATCTGCCCCAGTGGGCTGGGACATCTCCAGTGGCAAATGACCCAAGTGTGTCCCCGATGTGGCACAACGGACGTGTCTCCTACCCACGCACAGCCAGCTGCACCCTGGACACTGTCCTCAGGAGCACCCACGTGGACGCTGAGACCCCGTGGTGGCAGGGAGGGTGGGGGCGCCTGAGCTGCTCTCCTCGCCTTGGCCTTGGCCAGCGGCAGAGCTGCCCCCAAGCTGAGGGGCAGGAAGGGCCCCGAGAGCGAGGCGGGGGGCGGGACACTGGGTCCTCGGGGGCTGGGCGTGGAGGTCAGGGCTGCGGGCAGCAGCAGGGCCGGCGGGGGAGCGTCGCTGTCTTCCCCAGCACACGGGCTGCCCCGAACACCAGAGCCGCTTTGTCCTCCGTTACCTGCTTCCTGAGCAAAGGCCCGAGGCGCTCTGTGAAGTCGCCGCAGGCTGGGGCCGCTCCTCTCTGTGGCTGTCAAGAACTGGAGGACAAGGACAGCAGCAGGACGCTGGCAGTCCCTGGGGCATGGCCCAGGCCTGTCCAGAGGCTCCCCAGGGTATCAGCCAGGCCGGGAGCGCAGAGAGAGGCGCGTCCGCCCCCGCCCAGCGCCCAGCTCCCCCGCCTCCCCCAGGGCTCCAGGGAGATCATCCACCGAGGCCCACGACTGGCCGGCAAGATCCGCAGGCCCACGCGCCTCGCTCATCAAGGGCGCCTGACGGGCAGCAGCGCGCTGACTGGCCTGAGCTGCCGGGCTCGGGTCCCCCACCAGCGGTAGCTGAGCCCAACCTCACTGCCCCAGCTCTTGAGAGCCCGGACCCCAGGCCAGCAGCCTCGCCACAGATGGGCTGTGGCTTCCTCTTCCAGTCCAGCCCCAAGGTCTCGCCAGGCCCTTGCCCGGGCCACACGTTGTGTACGGAGGAGAGCTGGGGTCATGGCTGGCGGGCAGAGCCACATCTGTGCAGGGGAGCCCTTCCCGGGGCCACTGCCCCCAGGGTGCATGCCGACTCAGCCTGTCCAGCAAAGCGCAGGGCCGCTCAAGCCCGAGGCCTCTCTGGCAGGCACAGCACCCTTGAGCACCTCCGTGGGCACCGCTGCCCGAGCAGGAGCGCAGAGCTGCCCCCAGGGGCAGAGGGCAGCACCTCCGTGGGCACCACCGCCACCCGCCAACGTGGCCACTGCCTTCCGGACACGCCTGGCCTGGCAGGGCGGGCGGCAAGGCCGAGATTCTCACTGCTGAGGTCCTCGGGACACGTCCTGAGCCCCGCTAGCCCAGCGGTGAGTTGGGACATTCCTCCCGGACTTGCTGCAGGTAGGCCGGCTCCTGGTCAGCACAGGCACCGTCCCTCTGTGCGGCAGCTCACCTCTGATGTGGCGTTTTCAAAGGCTGTGAGGAGAGGGACGTGCAGGGGTTGAGGAGAAGGTGAAGCCCCCTCCTCTGGAGGACACCTGGGTGCACATGAGGTGTGGGCCCACACAGGACAGCTTCAGAGGGTCGCGAGGCAGTGTGGTCTGCAGCCGCTCACCTGGGACACTGGCCCCACCGGGTCCCAGTGAGCAGACCCAAGGTGCTGGAACTGCTGCTGCCTGAAGGGTGGGCTCGAGTTCAAGAGCACCTGGGGTGCTAAGGGAGGCACCTGGGTAGCGGGGACTCGGTGTGCCGTGACGGTTGTCACAGGCCACATGGGTCTGGCCACACTGCTCTGGAGACCAGAAGTCTGCAGTGGAGGTGTCAGAGGGGCCACGCTCCCCTGGGGGCCTGGGGAAGAGTCTGTCCCCCCCATCCCAGACCTGGTGGTTTCTTAGCTCATAGCAACAAAACTCCCTTCTGCACCCACAGAGTTTCGCCTCGGTGCCTGAAGCTAAATCCTCCTTTCACAAGGACCACCCCCATCCCCGTCCATTTACAAGGACCCAGCCACCCTGCTGCAAATGACCTCCTCACCTTAACTAATCCATCCTCCAAGCCCTGACCCAAAGGTCGCACCCGAGGCTCTGGGGATCAGGATTTCAACATATGAATTGGGGAAAGGGACACATTTCAATCCACAAGCAGGTGGAGGGACCTGTGACGCCCTTGCCGCTCCCCACACAGTCCACCAGGAGGAAGTCAGGCTCCCCCTCCGTCCCCAGCTGTGGCCTGTCCTGAGGGTCAGTCTACGCAAAGCCAGCTGAGCTGCTGGATTGAATCAACTCCCCACCAACCAATTCCAAAAGTACTGCATGAAATTGCTTGGCACGACAGGCCAGTGGTCAGTTCCTCAGACTTAGTGGGGCCAGGACTGGGCAGGTAGCAAGGGCAGCTCAGCCTTCAGGGAGGCCATGTAAGTTTAGGGTGAGCACTTGCTCAGACCCACCAGCTCCAAAGGTTGGAGCTGGGAACCTGACCAGCCTCTCGGGGCCTGGCTCCCCTGCGTCCTCGTCCTGATGGTGCACACCGTCACGCACCCATGGGCCGATGTGGGTTCTTTCTGAGATCTGCATTGGACCCAATCTTGCATCTCAGTCAAAAGTAAGCAAACAAATTCGCCCAGCTCTGGAAGACGGTTCCACCAGGCCTCCTACGTGAGGAACAGAACAACGTAATTGCTGGTGCCGGGGCCAGACAAAAGCACTGGTATTGTGGGCATATTTCATTTCTTTCTAATTTGTTGCAAGCCACCCTCAGCAAAGAGAACACAAGCTTTTCTTCTTTCATGTGCAGGCTTTGATTTAAATCCACCCGTAAAAAGACCAGAGGCAAAGAAGCGAGCTGTGCCGCGAGCAGAAGTTCCTTGCCATGTATAATGAGGAATTGAACGGGCCTAACTCCGCACACCCTTTATTAAAAAGTTTTCCCCGGAAACTTCTTGCAAACAAGTCTTGGAGACAGCTGGCTTCTAAGGGCCGGGATGCATGTGTCCCTAGAGGTCAGCTTAACTGGGCCAATAAAAGTGTGTGCAGAACCGTTATTTTTCTCCCCCTCTGGTTTTATGTAAAGCAGCAACATTGATTTAGGAAAAAACAATAAAGCTCCCGTTAGTTTCCACCAACTCTCCCTTTTAATCATGGAAGAACACGGGAGGGAAGCCCCGCTTTACCACAACAGAGAAGAAGAGATGGAGATCTGTGGTGGAGGCCGCCGCCAGCCCTCAGAGCAACGAGCTGTGTGGACAAACCTGCCCCAGGCGATGGCCAAGTGCCTGTGCTCGGGAAACCACTTCCGGTTTAGAGGGCAGGAGAAAATGGGGCCCAGAAACACACACCCGGGCAATCACCGGCCAGGACGCGTCGAGATGCGAATGCTCCTGCCGACCTCACCCCCCCTCAGCCCTAGGATCATCAGCAAGACCAAACCCACGTGGAGGGTCACATGATAAGGGAACAGAGTCCCAGAAAACACCGCTACAGCAAAGGCCTGCACAGAACCTGGAACTCAGGGCTGGAGGGGCTCAAGACCTTGGCGCTCACACTATTGCTTGGGAGAGGAGAGAGAGAGGCTCGGAGGACAGCTGGTGGCCGCGGTCACAGGCCAGCCAGCAGCAGAGCCAGGATAAGCACTGCTGTCAGCTGCAGCACGTTCTCTGCCCACCCAGCCACCGCCCAGCTCCACGCTGAGACCAAAGGGGCCCCAGCCTCGGACGGCAGCACTCCTGGCCTGTTCCCCGGGGGAGACAGACACAGCCACGCTGCTCCGTGGTCCAGTGTCCAGGATGAGGCTTGCCTCCAGCCACGCCACCAGCCCTTGTGGAAGCTCCAAGGACCCCTGGGGTGCGCAGAGCACTGAGAGGCCCTGCCTGGGACCTGGGGCAACTTCCTGGGCAGGAAGCGCTCCGTGGTGAGAGGGGCACAACGTGGGCATGGAGCTGGGGACCCAGCAGGCCTCCCCGGGCCACCAGGAGCTGCGTGAGGAGAGGAGCCCAAGCGGGAGTTGGGTCAGCAGGGCGGCGTGGGCAGGGCTCAGGACCAGGGGGCAGCGGCGTGCCCTCCGCCGGGGTTCCTCACCACTCCTCACTGCTGTCCACCGACACGGGGTCGTGGGCTCAGCCGTCTCGTGCTAGTTAGGGCGGGAGAGCCTCCTGTAGCAACAGGGTGGGGGTGGCCAGAGCCCTCCAGGTCAGTGGAGTGACCAAACCCCACCAGGACCAGGAGCTGTGCAGCACAGAAGCTGGTGGCCCACAGAGCCAGGAGCAGCAGGAGCGTCCCAGGGCCCGGACGCAGACCCCCTCTCGGACCTTGTGCTCTGGGCCCGACGCGCCGCCCGGGAGGATCGAGTATCGGGGTTGTTCTTTCCTGGGCCTCTTCAACAATAGCTGAATTCCAGAGAGTTTAGGATGTTACAGAACAGCTGACCCTCTGGGAAAGGCTCCGGCTGAGCGTGAGGACAGCCCAAGTCAAGGACCGGCGAGGAGAAAGAGTGGGGAGCAAGCGGCACCTCCTTGGTGGCAGCGCTGAGGACAGAGAGGACAGTTCCTTCCTGCCCTGGACACGGCATTTCCTCTGCCACTCCAGAGACTGCACCAGGATGACAGGACAGGACAGCTCAGAGGGACGGTGGCCTGGGGCCGGCCCTCCCCTCCTGCAGGCCCCACATGATCCTGAGGCTCCGGCGTGGCCACCAGAGAAGCCCCTGCCAATCACCCTGAGGAGCCGCCCTCCCCGGCGTCAGGCCACCCGTCACCTCCTCCAGGCCACGTGCGGGCTGCCACCTCCTCCACGTGCCGGCTCAGGACTTGTCGCCTGTCCCGTGGGCACACCAGCTCCCAGAGGGCGGCACCTGGTCTGCCGACCTGTTTGTCCCGTAGATGCCCTTGGTCACCGTCCAGGAGCCCTCAGGAGTGGAGGTCTCCTGCTTCCCGGGACGCGGGGTGGGCGCAGAAGCCGGGAAGCTTCCCGAGGGAGGGAGCCCACGCTGACCCCGGTGACAAGCGGAAGTCACACGTCCACAGGCTTTCCCACTCCTGGTGGCCACGCCTTCAAGAGCAGCGCTGGGGTGCTGCCACCTGCTTCTGACATGCAGAACTCAGGGAACAGGCGGGATGGCCCACCATGACCGGTTACTCCAGACAACATCCCTAGCCGCCTGGTGCCAAGGGTGCCCCAGCAGTTTGGTGACGCAAGCGGCCACGCTGAGGCTGCCCACCTGCAGGGAGCTTCAGGCCGCCTCCAGGTCCCACGTGACTCCCACAAAAGCCAGGAAGACTGAGCCTCAGCACTGCGGCCACCAGGAATGACCGTGCAGTACCTGCCCGCATCTGGGGCAGACCCTCCCCAGTCATCCCCCAGGGGGAGCAGCCAGCAATGGGGCACCACAGCCCCCAAGACCCTGCACAAAGTTCCCCTCAAGCTGTGCCCGCTGCTGCCCGCTCCCGCCCTGGGGCTCCAGAGACAGAACAAACTGCAGCGATGAGCTAGTGACAAGGAACCAGGCTCCTGAGCACCGGGACCTGCGGAGCCAAGCAGCCCCGCGTCAGGCCAGGGCTGGGGTCTGCAGGTGCTGCAGGGGGAGTGAGTCTTCCGGGCATGTGGGTGGTGGGAGGAGAAGCAGCCCAGCACGGTGCCCAGAGCCGCTCCCAGCATGCACTGGGGCACTCACCACAGACACGTGGCGCCCCGGGGCAGGCCTGGCCTTCAGCAAATGAGGCAGCCACGGTCCACCTTCGTCGTTTAAGGGACCCCAGAGGGCTGTGTCCTCCAAACCCCAAGGCCAGCCTCACCCACGTCCCTCGCCTGGCGGCTTGAAGGTGTGGACCCAGCGGCGGAGCAGCTGAGCCTCGAGTCCTGGGCAGAGCTGAGTCCACACCTCGCCGAGAGGTCACTGGAACCCAGCGTCCAGGCAAGGCCCAGGGACTGCAAGCCCCTGTGACAGGAGCAGCAAGTGCTTGAAAGGAGCAAAGAAATAATCCACGCCCACAAGAGAGGGTCGCCCACGAGCGGGCCCTCACACCACAGCGCCCGTTTCCCTGGGACTCCGCGCCGGGACCAGCGGCCTGGGGGGCAGCATCTCCTTGTAGGACCCAGGGCCTGGCTGTTTCCTGGCTGGAGGCTGGTGGCCACCCCCGGGTGCTCAGGAGTCGTCTGCCTGGATTCGGGGCCTCCCTGTCTTGGTCTGGGGTCCACAGCTGTAACAGAATGCCACCGATGGGGAGATATAGAGGCAAGGCTTACTGGCCCTGGTTCTGGCCCTGGTTCTGGAGGGTGGGAAGCCCAATGGCAGGGCCTGGCGCCTGGCAGCGGCCTCTGGGCCGCATGGTGTTGTGGTGGGAAGCCCAGGGAGCACGCAGAGACCAAACGAGGCCGGCAAGCCCACTGTCAGGAGCTCCCTTGGGAGACAGCTGGCGGCCCCTGTGACGGCGCCTTGGCCACTCGGGAGCACAGAGGTGCCCACCTAGCCTCCTCATGGGGTCCCTCTTCACCCTGCCAGCGCAAGCCAATCCCCACAAGTCACCAGCTGCAGGAGCTTCAGCTAAGCCGTGGAGTGCCCGCGCCTTGGCATCCCCATCTGTGAACTGGGAGCAAAGGGGACGGTCTCCCATCCAGGCAGAGGGGACCGAGTGAGCTGCTGGGGGGAAGCACCTCCCGCGGAGCCTGGCGCACGGGTTTAGCGCAGTGAAAGCCGTCGGTCCTGTCCCTGACCTCGCCCACGCTCGCCTCGGCTTCGCAGCCCTCGGCTGTGCTGCACAGCACTCTCCCTGGCCTGACCTGGCCCGTGACCGCCAGACCCACAGCTCCCCCGGGGTTCCTGAGATGCATCCCCACCTCTAGCAGGTCACAAGGACTCATCCGGGCTCCTTACCATCCCAGCAGTCGGCCCCTCCGTTCTTCCAGGTGCTGGAGCAGAAGCCTGGGGTGGCCCTGCATTCCCGCCTGCCACGTACCCCACCTGACCCACCAACAGATTCTAGTTCCAAAACACACCCCGTCCTCTCCCTGGCCACTGGGCCAGCAGGAGCTGGGACTGGGGGCCACAGGGCAGGTGACACAGCCATCCATGCCTGTCCCTGAGTGAGGCAGGAAAGGGTGCCGGGCGCAGCAGCTGTGAGCGTGCACCACGGGGGGCTCTGGCAGGCTGCTCCCGTAGAGCAGGGAGGGCTCAGGGCAGGCAGGCTCACCAGGAGGGTCCCGAAGAAATGCAGGGAGAGGCAAGGCGGGCTCCCTCAAGGAGCACACACTTCCAGCCTCCTTGTGTCTCTGTGGGGTCAGAGGATGAGCTCTAGCCAATAGGACGTGTGCACAGGCAATGAAAGGGCTTTCACAAACACACTCCCTCTGCCGTCACCCATGTTTAGGATCCATTTAAAGGGACACAACAGCACTCCCGCACAGTAGAGGGTGAGCGTGTTTGGAGACCTGTATATTCCTGCCTGGGGAGCCAGGAGGGCAAGTCTGCTCCACAAAAATTAGAGCACAGGACACTAGAGGCACTGGAGGGAGCTGGAACCAGCTGGCTAGCATGGAGACTGAAGGGCAAAAATCACACCAGAGACAACCGTGCAGCCAAGAGATTTATTCACCAGCCTTTATGGCTGGTTGGAGGTAGAAGAAGTACGGGGAGAGAGGAGGCAGGGAGAGGGGAGTGTGCGAGCTCCGGATGGAAGGTGGGTGCTTGGTCACGCTGGCTATGGTCTCTGGAGCTGTCGGCTAAGGCAGCTGCTGTCGGGCTAGAGCTGTTGCAGTGGCTGCCTCCTCTCCGCAAGGACGAGCTGTTGTGTCTGAGCTCCGGGCAGGCAGGGGCTTTAAGTAGGGATTTCTGGTGGGGGGTGTGCCAGAGCGACCTTTAACGCTATTGGCTCTTTGCCCAGGGAACAGGGCGACCTTTAAGCCTATTGGCTCCTGCCCAGGAAAAATGAAACCAGGTTGCTTCTCATGGAAATTTCCATGGGGGAGGTGGCCCATTGGCCAAGCCTATGTATCAGAGACAAAGCCAGTTAACATGGAACTAGCCAGCTAGAGGGGAGACAGAGCTAGTTAACATGGAACTAGCCAGCTAGTGTGGAGAGAGAGCTAGTTAACATAGAACCAGCCAGCTACTGTGGACACAGAGCCAGGTAACACCCTGTAGGGATGCCATTCTACTGGGGAAAACCTGCAATGGGCATGAACATCACAATGTCCAGGCCTTCGGCCAACGGTAAACAGCAAATCAAATGTAAACACAAAAGACAAGGAACGCGACTCCTGGAACTCCACTTCTATTGAACTTTGTATTAGAGGGTCAAGCTGTGGCAACCAGGCAGGAAATGATAATGAAGTCATCCAGATTGGAAAAGAAAAAGTAGAACTATCTCTCTATGAAGATGGCACGGCTTTTGCGTATTGAAAGTCCTGAGACATGCACAAAGCACACACCAGTGGACAATTAGAATTAAAGCGAGACGAACAAGGTGGCAGGATACAAGGTCAAAAATCAACTGTATTACTATTGACATGCAAAAGTTAATTGTATTGCTACATACCAGCAATGTCTTATGCAAAATGAGATGAAGAAATCAATTCCATTCACAACAACATCAAAATAATAAAATATGTTGGAATAAATTTAATAAAGGAAATGTATGAATTTCATACTGAAAACTATAAAACATCATTAAAAAAATGAAACAAATGAAAAGTCATCCCATGTTCATGAATATTATTAAGATAATAAATCTTAATAAATTATTAAGTTAATATTTATTAATAAATAAGAAATATTTATTAAGATAATAAATATTATTAAGATGCCAATAATCTCCAATATAGATTATATGCAACCCCTATAAAAATATAATTCACCATTTTTTTTAAAATTGAAGCGTGAAACTAATATTTGTATGAAAATTCAGGGAACATGAATAGCCAAAACAATATTTTAAAAAGAAGGAAAAAGTTTGCAAGACTTTCCAAAAATTCAAAACTTACTAGAAACCTAGAGTGATCAAGATAGTGAGGCACTAGCATAGCGGAACAGAATTGAGAGTCCAGATATATAATCTACTTATTTTTGGTCAATTGATTTCAACAAGAACACCAAGACCATTTAATTGGGGAAAGATTTGTTTGTTTGTTTGTTTTCAACAAATGTTCCTAGAAAATCTGGATATTCACTTACAAGAAAATAATAAAATTTAACCTTTACCTCATGTTGCTTGCAAAAGTTAACTTTAATAGATCAAAGACATAAGTGTAAGAAATTAAACTATATTTCTTTTAGAAGAAAACATGTGATGAATCTTATGTCTATCTTCCAACAGAAAAAAAAAAATGTGAGGCTTACTGAAAGGCAAACAAACAGTTTGACAAGATAGAGCAACATTAGAACCAGACTCAGATATGACAGTGGTTTTGAGATTATCAGATTGGGATTTATACAACTGTGTTTATTATGCTAAGGACCCTGATAGAAAAAGCAGATAACATTCAAGAACAGATGGGTAACATAAGCAGAGAGGCAAAAATTCTAAGAAAAAAGTAAAATGCTAATAATCAAAAACAAAGTGACAGAAATGAAGAATATATTTGATGGGCTCATTAGTATACTGAATATTACTGAGGAAAGAATCTATGAGCTTGAGAATATGTCAATAGAAACTTCCGAAACTGAAAATCAAAGGGAAAAAAAATTTTTTTGAAAAAGGAAGAACAAAAATCCAAGAATTGTTGGAACACCACAAAAAGAATAAGGCATACTTAATGGGAATAACAGAAAGAGCAAAACAAATTAAAGAAATAATTGAAGTAACAATGACTGAGATTTCCCCCCAAATTAATATCAGACACCAAACCACAGATCCTAGAGTCTCAATGAACACCATGCAGGATAAATGTCAAAGAAATACACCAATGCATATTAAACACAAACTTCATAAAATGAAAGATGAAAAAAAAATCTTGAAAAAATTGGTGAAGGAAACTCTTACCTAGAGGAGCAAAGAATTACATTTAACTTCTCAGAAAACAAGCAAGCCAAGAGTCGAGTAAAATATTTAGTGTTGAGAGAATAAAAAAAACACAGTCTGGAATCCTTTTTCTATAAAATTATCTTTCAGAAGTGAATAAGAAATAAAGCTTTTTCTCAGACATACAAAAACTGAGCGACTCTGTTGCCAGGAGACCTACCTTGCAATAAATGTCAAAAGAGGTTCTTTGTAGAGAAGAAAAACGAGAAGGTCAGAAGCTCAGGTCTATATAAATGAAGAGCACTACAGAAAGAGTCAGTGGAGGTGAAATAAAAGTGTTTCTTTTCCATATTCCTAAAACACTTTAAAATAATACATGAATCAAAGAAGGACTTTCAAGAAAAATTGGAAAGCAATTTGAAACAAATGAAAATACAGCTTCTTGGAAGGTCTAAAATGAAGTGAATGCATCAGTGGGAGGGAAATTTTACAGCACTGCACGCTGATATGAGAACAGAAGGAAGATATGAAATAAGTGTTCTATGAAAGAAAAGAGAACATTAACTCCAAATTAAGTTAATGGAAAAAAATCATCAAATTAAGAGCAGAAATCAATAAAATTGAAAACAGGAAGTTCATAGAGAAAATCAGTGCAATGAGAAGCTGGCCCTTATCAAAGATAAATAACATCAATCTGCCTCTAGTTTTCTAAAAGAAAAATAAGGTATAAATTACTAATATCAGAAATGAAAGAGGGACATAACTGCAGAACCATCACTGTGGACACTCAAAGAATGGTAATAACTGAATACCGTGAACACCTAACTCTATGCCCACAAACTTCAGAACTGGATGAAATGCACTACTTCCTTGAAAAACATGATCTGACAAAACTCACACAAGAAGAAATAGACAATTAACAGAGGCCAACACCTGTTAAAGAAATTGAATCAACAATTAATACCCTTTTCAAAACAGAATGTACCAGGCCCAGATGGGTTCACAAGTAAGTTCTGTCAAATATTTAAGGGAAGAATGATAGCAATTCTCTATAATGTCCTCTAGAAAAGATTAAAATGTGATCACTTCCTAATTCATTCTATGAGGCCAGCAATACACTAATACCAAAACTAAACAAAAACAATGTAAGAAAACTATCTGCCAATAGCTTTCATGAACATATATGCAAAACTCCTCAACGAAATATTATAAAATCAAATCTAACTACATTAAAAAAAAAGTATACCCCATGACCTCTTGGTATTTATCTTAGGTATGCAAGATTGGGTCACCATTTGAAAATCAATAACATAATTTATCACATTAACAGGCTAAAAAGAAAAATCACATGTTTTATATGGATAGATATGGGGAAGCATTCAACAAGACTAATAACCATATGTGATTTTTTAAAACTCTCAGAAAACTATGAATGGAAGTGAACCACTTCAACTTGATGAAGACTATCTACAAAGGTAGCAGGCTCATAGACAATGTATATTTAGTGGTGGGAACTAGAAGATTCCCTGCTATGACTGGTGAGGCAGAGACACCCCTCTCAGCACTCCTTCTAACACCCTGGAAGTTCTAGCTAATGCAATGGGACAAGAAAAGGAAATAAAAGGTACGCTGCCTGGGAAGGAAAAGACAAATCTGCCTTTGCTTTAAGATAGAATTATTTTTTAAAAATCAACAACACAATCCTCTGGAACTAATAAGCAATTGTAGCAAGGTTGCAGGATACAAGGTAAATATACAAGAGCCAATAGCTTTCCTATGTATCAGCAAAAAACAAGTATAACTCAAAATTAAAGACAAGATACCATTTATAGTAGCAACTCTGAAAAACGAGATACTTAGGTATAATTCTAATAGAATATGTTTAATATCTGTATAAAAGAAACCATAAGGTTCAAGCAAAATAAATCAAATAACTAAGTAAATGGAAAACTACCCCATGTTGTTTTAGTCAACTTTGTTGCCACTGTGACTGACCAAAGGATATGACAAGAACAATCTAAAGGAAGACAAGTTTCTCTGGGGGCTCACAGTTCCAGAAGTCTTAGTCCATAAGTGGCCCACTCCATCCCTCAGGAGGCAGGCTATGATGGTGGAAGAGTGTGGCATTGGAGAGCAGGTCTGGACATGGCCACCAAGAAGCAGAGAGAGAGCTCTGCTCAACAAAGACAAAAATATAAACCCAAAGGCATAGGGACCCCTCTCCTCCAGGCACACCTACCCACCTGCCCATAGTTATCACCCAGCTAATCCCTATCAGGGGATTAGTGAACTTCGAAGATGAAGGCTCTCATTCTGCCTGTGAACTCCCTTCCATTGCCTCGCACAGGAGCTTCTGCGGGACACCTGAGATCTAAGCCAGAACACGTGCCCACGGATAGGGTGACTCTGTGTTGTCAAGGCATCACTTCCTCCAACACTCTCTAGAGGTCCATGTGATTCCAGCCAAAATCCCAGTTATCCCATGGGTATCAACAAACTGATTCCAACACTTACCTGCAAAGCAAAAGACCCAGGAGAGCCAACTCTGAACTGAGGAAGGGCAGTTGCAGAGGGCCCGCCTGAGCTCACGGCTGCCTAACCACCTACAGTGATTAAGACAGTGTGGTTTGGTGAGGGCAGTGAGGAGATCAGAGGGACAGAACGGAGGGCCAGAAAGGGACCCACAGAAACAGTCAAGCCATCCTTTTATTTTTTTCCCCTGCATTTTTATGGGTACATTAGAGTTGGTGGGATTTATCCTGACGAGCTTGTGTGCGCACACTCTACTCAACATAACAATATAACTGGCCGATAGCACCGCCCAGCGCCTTCCCCGCGGTCAAGCTATCTTTGACAGGAGTTCGGGGAACGTGAAGAGCAAAGGTGATCTCTTCAACAAATGTGCTAGAACACGTGGACATCCCCATGGAAATAATGAACCTAGACACCGACTCTGAATGCTTTACAAAATTAATTCAAAGATGGATCACTGACCAAATGAAAAATTAAGCCTATTGAACGCTAAAGGAAATAATGCACCAAAGGCAGGATCCTTGAAAGAATTGATAAACTAGACTTCATTAAAATTAAAACTTCTGCCGGGCGCGGTGGCGCACGCCTGTAATCCCAGCACTTTGGGAGGCTGAGGCAGGAGGATCGTGAGTTCAAAGCCAGCCTCAGCAATGGCGAGGCACTTAGCAACTCAGTGAGACCCTGTCTCTAAATAAAATACAAAAAAGGGCTGGGGATGTGGCCCAGTGGCCAAGTGCCCCTGAGTTCAATCCCTGGTACCAAAAAAAAAAAAAAAAAATTAAAACTTCTCTGCAAGCCGGGCGCGGTGGCGCACGCCTGTAATCCCAGCACTTTGGGAGGCTGAGGCAGGAGGATCGCGAGTTCAAAGCCAGCCTCAGCAATGGCGAGGCACTTAGTAACTCAGTGAGACCCTGTCTCTAATAAAAATACAAAAAAAAAAAAAGGGCTGGGGATGTGGCCCAGTGGTCGAGTGCCCCTGAGTTCAATCCCCGGTACCAAAAAAAAAAAAAAAACTTCTCTGCAAAACACACTGTCACGAGTAGGGAAGACGGGTATGTGAAGAGGTGCTCGATGCACTAGCCATCAGAGAGCAAGTCACAGCGAGACGTGGACTTGGGCCCGTGGGGGCAGCTATGGTGAAAAAGCCAAGAGACCCCAAGTGTGGGCAAGGTGTGGAGAGGAGGAGCCCCATGGGCCCTCAGAGGGAATGTAGACTATCACAGCCACTGCGGATAAAGGGCAGAGGCTCCTAAAAGCCTTAATAAAACCAGCACACAGCCCGCAATCCCTCCTCGGGTGCAGGCAGAAGAAGGGAGCTGGGAAGCCGTCAGCATCATTGTGCTCCCCACAGCATTACCCACAAGAGCCAGGACGGGGGACAACCCTGTGCCCACGACTCGTGATGTCTACAGACCACGGAGCAGTGTTCAGTGTGGAGAAAAGGAAGACACGGCCGTTCGCAGCAGCCAGCGTGAACCCGGAGGTCCCTGTGCCAAGCGAAATGAGCCAGACACAGAAGGAAAGATGCCGTGATCCTCTCACCTGCAGGACCTACCGTCCAAAGCCACAGATGGGCAGAGAAAATGCTGTGGTGGCTGTGAGGGGCAGGGAGGGGTGGGAACACCAAGAAAGAGGTCTGGGGGTACAGGGTTGCAGTTATGGGAAACAAAGGGGGTCACTGTTAGCGACCTCGTACTGCATGCAGAGAATGCGCAAAGGGACAGGTCTCAGATGCTCCTGCTAGGCACAAAAAAGGTGCAGATGGAAGGTGATAGATACGTTAGTTTAAGTAGCTCTGGGAATCAGTTCACGATCCATGTGCTCACTAAAGCATCAAATGTCACACTTTAAATATATATATGTATAACAATTAAACTTGAAAAAAATAAAACACAAGTTTAAAAGAAAACAAACCTAGCCAGGCGCGGTGGCGCATGCCTGTAATCCCAGCACTTGGGAGGCTGAGGCAGGAGGATCGCGAGTTCAAAGCCAGCCTCAGCCATGGCGAGGCACGTAGCAACTCAGTGAGACCCTGTCTCTAATAAAATACAAAAAAGGGCTGGGGACGTGGCCCAGTGGTCAGGTGCCCCTGAGTTCAATCCCCGTACCAAAAGTAATAAGCTGGGGACGTGGCCCAGTGGTCAGGTGCCCCTGAGTTCAATCCCCGTACCAAAAGTAATAAATAAATAAATAGTTAAAAGGAAACAAACCCTCCTGTGGCTGTAGCCTGGCCTTTGGACGTGTCTGCGCAGGTCCGTGAGCCATGAGCAGCGGTCCTCTGGCGGGGCTGTGCTGTGTGAGGAAGGGGCACATGGGGAGCCTCGGGTTTCCCACTCCATTTTGCAGTGAACCTAAAGTGCTCTAAAATATGAAATAAGTCTTTTTTTTAAAATGGGCAAAGAATTGAATAGATTTTCTCTCAGAAGAAGATGCACGCGTGGATGGCCCATAAGCCCATGACGGGATGGTCAACGTCACTGATTGCCAGGGAAACACAAGTAGAACTTGGAGCCACCATCACAGACCCCGGTGGCTGAGCTGACCCAGTGGCGCAGTGGAGGGAGGGTCAGAGGCGGTGCCGGCCGCCACTCTTGGTGCTGGTAGCCGTCCTCTTGCCGACACTCAGAAGTGCGGGCGTCCCACACGTGGGCCTCTGTTCCCAAACACAGGCCGCTGACATTCTGGGACGCAAACCCCACACAGTGGCCATGGCTCCTGCACATCCGGGATCTGTTTTGTGCCTTTGCCATTAGTGACCTTGGCCCTGCCTGGCCCCTCCTGGGCGGGGGCTGACCCTCCCTGGCTCTGCGCAAGTGACCTGGGCCTTCCGGCTCCTGCACCCTCCTTAGTAGCTGCACTTGGCTCTTGTTTGCAGTGACTCCAACGTGTCACTTTCAGCTGCAGAGTGGCAGGTCCCTGGTGGCAAAGTACAGCTAATTAAAGGCTGGCACTGTGGAGGTGTTGGCAAGCACACACGGGCTGGTTCTGAGACTCCACCTCGCCTGCAAAGGGAAGCTCCCTGCCAGGAGGCAGGCAGCTGCACAACGGTGCACCCCAGAGCCTCAGAGACAGGCACAGCCCCCCTGCTGGGCCCCCGCTGCCTCCAGCCCCTCACGGTCCCCGCCCTGGACCTAGGAAGCTTCCCGCCCAGGCGGAGGTGGACAGCCCAGCCCAGCCCTGGAAACAAGCCATCATCAGACACTTGGCACCCCGAGGCTCATCAGCACACCCATCAGCCTGCCGTCAAGAGCCCAAGAACCCATCACTGCACAGAAATATTTGGTATCGATTTGATGGCCACCATGAAATACGGGAATGACTGGGGGATGGGCAGGGACACTGAGGCAGGGCCTGCCCGGCTGCCCGGCAGCCTGATGGACGCTCCCTACAAGACTTCGATCCCTGCAAGAGAGAAAATCAAAGTCATTTTGATGTCGTGTCAGCACCTGGGAAAGGGCCTTTCATCAGCCACATCTGCCTATTGGGTTGATTCATATTCTGCAGGTGTCGCCCAGTGGGAGAATCATCCCCGTCGACTCACTCTGAGAGGTGCAGGATTGATCTCACATTCAGTTTGTCAGCAAGATGAATCCTTTGATTGGGACCCTTTGCTGCCTCCGCAGGACCACGTTCCATTCGTAGCGACAGCGTTCATCGATCTGACTGCCTCCGCTCGACCGTCCGCCACGCGAGAACACGGTCCACGCTCATCCGGCTCCTGGCCGCAGACTCAGGGGGACACAGACTCCCCAGGCAGGAGGCGAGGCGTGTGACCAAGGGGACAGGAAAATGAGGCTCCTGGGAGGCAGGCCCCTGGTCCTCAGGAGGCGTCACCCGAGTGGCATGCTGGACTGTCCTCTCCCTCCCCCAGGGCACTGACCACTCGGGTCCAACACACGCAGGCGTGCCACACTGCTCAGCTGTGGAAGGACCCAGCTCGGGGGAGGCTATCTGGTGTGTTGTGGTCTGGGTGCGAGGTGCCCCCAACGCGCCTGTGCCAACGTCCAGAGGTGAAGGCGCTGGGCCGAAAGCAGTGACCTGACCGTCCAGCCTGGCTAGAATGGCTGCCTGGGTGGAGCGGGAGGCCCTGGGGCCGCCCTGGGGCGGCGTCTTCCCCGCAGCCGGTCCCCGCTCTCCTTCCTGGCCACCAGGAGGTGAGCAGCTGTCCTCCACCACGACGCCCTTCCCGTGATGTCCTGCTCTCTGGGGCCCAGAGCGACAGAACTGACCGACTGTGGACTGGCCCTCTGAGACCTGAGCCCAGATGCACGCTTTCGCCCCTGCCTTGTCCTTGTCGGGGATCTGGCCTCAGTGGGAAGGGCTGACTGACACCGGCTCGTGGCCACGGGAGCCGCTGCTCTGAAGGTAGTCACTTGCACCTCCTGGGGTCTGAGGGCCACAGCTCGACTGGTGCCCGACACGAGCCACCTGCCCGTGCAGGCACGGCACCCAGTCCCAAACACAGGAGGAGAAGATTCTCCCTCGAGGGGAGCCTGGAAGAGCCCTCCACACCCTCTTCCCAGCCGTTGGCGTGCTCGTGTCCGCTGTGACTCTCCAGGGACGGGGCTCCGAGAGGCTGGGGCCTGGCCCTGGGTCGCAGCCGCACGTCTCGCTGGGGTGGGAAGCCAGGCTGCTGCAGCCCTTCCCCTGCTGGTGCCCCCGAGGGAGCCCGGCCCCAGGAGAGCCCCGTCTGGCGCCCCACTGCTGCTGAGTTGGGCGGGAGGGGGGGGAGGGGCATCCTGCACAGTCCCTGTCCCTCAGCTCCGTCCTCCAGGACCAAGAGTGACCCTCGACCAGCAGGACGTGGAGAAGGCCTGTGGGCCTGGGCGACATTGGGCTCCAGGGGGCACTCTCTGGCCCAGGTGGCACCCTGTCCAGCACCTCTCAGCGCTGCCCCCTCACCCGAGCCCGAGCCGGCCAGGAGCAGGGCCTGACAGGAGGAGGGCAGAGGCCAAGGAGAGGGACGCACGCAGCTACGTCAACGAGCAACGCCTCCAGCCCACGGAGGCCCTGCTGCAAGGTCGCCAGGCCACCTCCAAGGGGCTCTGTCCTCTGGGGTGGGACCGAGGCTGCTGGAAGGGCGGTGCTCCTGCTCCTCCTGTGCCACCTTCTGCCACGCGAGGACTCGGCACTCACGTGGGCGGAGCAGCACAAGGGCCCTCCCAGGTCCGGCTCCTGAAGCTTGGACTCCAGCCTGCAGAACTGTGAGGGCTGAGCCTCTGGGGCTGGAAGTGTCCCCACTGAGGTCTTCTGTGACAGCCATGCAGGTAGACGGCGACCCCAGTGCCCAGTGCTCCACACCCGCCAGCAGCAACAGGTGGGTAAAGGATGGACTCCAGGCTCCACAGGAAGAGGTTCCCGCCACCGCAGGGAGGGGGAGGAGAGGAGTGTGCTCAGGAGGAGGGCAGGGAGGAGGAGGAGAGGAGGGGGGTGGGTAGGGAGGAGGAGGAAAGGGAAGAAGGAGGGAGCAGGGAGGAGGAGGAGGCAGGGAGGAGGGGAGGGGAGTGGGGAGGTGGGCAGGGAGGAGGAGGAGAGGGAGGAGGGGAGGGAGGAGGGCAGGGAGGAGGGGAGGAGAGGAGAGGGCAGGGCAGGGAGGAGGGCAGGGAGGAGGGGAGGGAGTTTTTTGGGGTGGGCAGGGAGGAGGAGGAGAGGAGGGAGGGAGGAGGAGGAGGGAGGGAGGAGGGCAGGGAGGAGAGGAGGGAGGGGTGGGCAGGGAGGAGGAGGAGGGGGTCAGAAGGAGGAGAGGGAGGAGGGCAGGGAGGAGGAGAAGGAGAAGGAGGGGAGGGAGGAGGGCAGGGAGGAGGAGGGCAGGGAGGAGGAGGAGAGGAGGGAGGAGGAGGAAGGGAGGAGGGCAGGGAGGAGGGGGAGGGAGGGGTGGGCAGGGCAGGAGGAGGAGAGGGAAGAGGAGGGCAGGGAGGAGGAGGGCAGGGAGGAGGAGGAGAGGAGGGAGGAGGAGGAGAGGGAGGAGGGCAGGGAAGAGGGGAGGGAGGGGGTGGGCAGGGAGGAGGAGGAAGGGAGGAGGAGGATAAGGAGGAGGGCAGGGAGGAGGAGGGCAGGGAGGAGGAGGATAAGGAGGAGGGCAGGGAGGAGGGGAGGGAGGAGGGCAGGGAGGAGGGGAGGGCAGGGAGGAGGGGAGGGAGGGGGAGGGCAGGGAGGAGGAAGGAGGGAGGAGGAGGAGAGGGAGGAGGGCAGGGAGGAGGGCAGGGGAGGAGGAGGAAGGAGGAGGGGAGGGAGGAGGGGAGGGAGGGGTGGGAGGGAGGGAGGAGGAGGGGAGGGAGGAGGGCAGGGAGGAGGACTGGGAGTCTTCTGGGGTTGTGGAGGCCGATCCCCCGGGATGTGGGGAGTTGGGGAAGACGTGCAGGGCACTAGCGGGGACTGGACAACAGGGCTGGGGCTGTGCGGGAAGAGGAGCAAGGCCCAGGTGAGCCGCGCTCTGGACAGGTGGGTCAGATGGCGTGAGAGGCTGCAGGCCCTGGGGCACACACAGAGGGACGCAGTGGCCTTGGAGAGAAGACGTGCTCCCCACCACTGCCTTCCCACCGGAAGCCGCTGCCTGCAGTCTAGACGCGCGTGTCCGGAGGCGCGGGAAGCTCAGGGGCTATGAGGGCCACTTCTCCTGGAGCCTGGGGGACAGGACGGAGGGCAAGGCAGGCGGTGCCCTGGAGGCAGATGGGGAAGACCACTGCCTCTGCGACGCTGGCCCAGCCTTGGGTCTTCCCTGGACTTCTGCCAGCTCGTCAGGTCGGGGGGAGCAGACGAGCTTGCCTCCTCTGCAGCCTTCAGCTTGGAAACTTCCAGGACAGGAGCAAGATAAGAAGCAGGACCCAGGAGGGGTGGCTCGCGCCTGCCTCCCGGCTCTGCTGTCATCTCTGTGAAGGCGGCAGGGCGGCCATCAAAACGTAAGGCACCATGGGGCCAGACTCGGGCAGGGCGACACCTGAATCAGAGACAACTGGCCTCGAACCCAGGACTCCCAACTCCAGATCCAGGTGCTCCTGTGGCAGCCACAGACTCTGGCAAGAGACAGCCATGGGACTGCGTGTCCCCAGCAGGCCCTTCCCCAGGCCCCCTGCTGTCCTCGGGTCCCCAGCAGGCTGCCGAGGTCCCCCTCTGCTGTCCGCGGCCCCTCCACTGCAGCTCCCCTGGCAAATGACTAAAAATTGGGCCAGATTATCACCAATAGGATGCGCATCAGGAAAACAAATTAAGTCTAGCATTTGTGCGGTGACAGCTGACCTTTGCATGATTAAAATGAATGGCTGAGAAATGAGCCAGATTAAGGTGTCCCACTTAGTGGGGCGCCGTCAGGAGCCCAGAGAGCTTCTGCAGGCACTCGCTCACCTGAAGGAGAGCGGCCAGTGGGGATCCACAGCCTGGTCACCACCAGGGCCCGGGGAAGGTGCTGACCTCTCACCGGCTCGGGCGCAGGCCCAGCTCAGCCGTGCTGCCCGGCCTCTGCTCACACCTGCCCGCTGCTCACCGGCTCTGGGACCAGCAGCCTGCGCACACGCAGGGCCTCGCAAACGAGGAACGGAGGTGGAGGAGCTGCGGAGGAGCTGCGGAAGGCCGCGGTCCGCTCCACCTGCCCGGAGCCGGGTGGGCGGGCGTGATGCCCAAGGTCAGCAGAATCTGCGCTTCCTGCAGCACGCTCTTCCCGCTCTTCCCACGGGCCTCGTCCTGGCGGGCAGATGAGCGCCTGCTCCTCGCACACACCACCCAGGTCACGTGTGCGCTCCGCCCCACGAGCAAGGCGCCCTGCTGGCTGCGGGTCTGCTTCCTCCTCCACGGCTCTCCCGCACCCGATTCCAGCAGGGCGCCTGACCCTCACGGGAACTGAGGAGAGCGCGGGCCTGGCTGCCCGTGCAGGGAGGGGCAGGGCCGTGGGGTCGGTGGGAGCAGCCCCAGCCCTGCCCAGAGCACAGCCCTCCTCCCTGGCCGTCACAGCCCGCCCCGCTGCAGGCAGGGATGAGGGTACCCATCCTGGTACCCAGCTTCCTTGACCCAGCAGCCTGCGGGCAAGGGCTTGTTACGGACTGAACTGTCTCCCCCTAAAGAATGTGCAGAAGCCCTCACCCCCAGGACCCGTGCCAGGGCCCGTCTGTGTACCCAGGGTCTTTGCAGGTGTGGCTAGATGCCATCTTTGGGTGACCTCGTAAAAAAGGACAGGACACACAGGGAGGGGCCGGGTGAAGACAGGCAGAGGCTGCAGTGATGCGGCCACCAGCCAAGGTGCCTGAGAGAGCTGGAGAGGCGGGGACCCCCCTAGCGCCTGCCACACCCTGGCTTCAGACTCTGGCCTCCAGCTCTATCTCAAGAGCAGCCGCTATCTCAAACCACCCCGTGTGTGGTGTGTTAGATTGACAGCCCATCATGTTGGTCTCACTGTTGAAAACACAGGCTCAGAGAGGGTCAGGGAAGTCGCCGCAGGTCACAGAGCTAGTGGGTCGAAGCACGGAGGCAGAAGTTCTTCGAGCAGGGGCAGGTGGCGGGGGAGGATGTTGGAGGCTCTCTGCCCTCAGAGCCCCAGACTGTCTGTCCTGGGCAGGCAGAGGCCACTTGGTATGATGCCTTCTGGCATTCCCGGCGCAGGACAGTAGTGGCCTTTTTAAAAGAAGAAAGCTGTGGACACGTGCTGTGGTCACGGGAGTGTGGTTTGGGGGTGCCGTTAAGGGGCCAGGCTGCCGGCCACCCACAGACTCTGGGGAGTCACTCAGGACTGACACCTGCTCTCGGCGCTTTGGTCTGGTCTTAAAATCGTGAGAATAATGACCGCGGCTACCGTCCCCCCCGCCCTCGTGTCCTGGCGCGCTGTGTGCAGTCGGCTCCGCGCACGCGCTCCACGCAGGCGGCGCCACGTACCGCGCTCCACGCAGGCGGCGCCACGTACCGCGCTCCACGCAGGCGGCGCCACGTACCGCGCTCCGCGCACGCGCTCCACGCAGGCGGCGCCACATAACGCGCTCCACGCAGGCGCTCCGCGCACGGCGCTCCGCGCACGCGCTCCCCACGCGCACGCGCTCGGCAGACGGAGCTGAGGATACAGAAGACGAGAGAAAAGCCACAGCCTTCTCTCGTGCGTAGACACAGTGACAGAGGAGCACTGCCCGTGCCAGCGGTCCCCCCAGCCCCACCCCCACCGCCCCCATCCACCCGCAGCACCTCCGGGCACCTCCCAGCTGGGCAGGAGCTCGGTCCCCTCAGAGGCCACAGCACAAGCCCCTGTCCCCCACCGAGTCCCTCCCTCCGCTTGCTGGGCTGACACCGGCTGGCTGTGCCCCGCCCCGGGCAGCAGCCCTCACGTCCCCAGCCACTGCGCTGTGTGACAGCCCTGCCCTCACAGGTTCTCCCCTGGGCCTTGGCGGAGAGAGCCCCAGCCCTGGGCCCAGGACCACTCTGCCGAAGGACCACACAGAGAGCCCCCTGACTACAGGACCCCACGAGGTCACTAGAGAGGGACAGTCAGAGAAGGGGGCTGAGCTGGAGGCTGGTGAGCTGGGGTGAAGCAGGGGGGCGGTCAGGGAGGGGAGGCCTCGGGAGGGCGGGGCTGGGGCCTCCGGAGAGGCACTGCACCCCGTGAGGCAGAGGTGCAGGGCCCGGGGGCAGCAGCCTGTGGAGGGCAGGAGATGGCAGGGGTGGACAGGTGGAAGTGGGGGCCGAGACCCGAGGCTCAGGCCCTCCTGGGAGCACCGTGTGGGGCAGGAGATGTGGGTGCTGGTGGGACTTGGCCTCCACCGGTCGCTGCATCAATCAACCTGCCACTGAAGACTGTTGCTGGCCTTGGCCCTTGGAAGGACCTGAGGACCCCCAGCACCCCGCCTCTCAGTGAGGATCACAGAGACGCATCACAGGACAGAGCAGCCAGTGAGCAGGGTGGCCTCACGGGCCTCCAGCCGACCGGGGACCACAGTGGACTCAGGCCTGGCCAGGGCTTCTGAGGCCAAGAGGTGGGGGGTGCCTCCGTGCACCCAGGCCAGGCACTGTTGAAGCCCTGGGTCTCATCTGGGCGCTGCTCACATGTGTGGTGACCACAGGAACCTGGCCCTGTGGCTTGTCCCAAGTCATACATCTCAGGCAGCTCTGAGGTGCCGGCCTGCTCTCAGAAGCCAGGTCCCTGTCCCCTGCTCACCCGCACCCGAGCTGCGGCTGTCTTCACGGCAGGGTCCAGAGTTCTACATGTGTTTTGTTGCAGTGCACGCCGCAGAGGCTACTGACACACGAGGGATAGGACAGGACACAGGCCCGGGGACACAGATATCCTGAATACACACACTCTGATCAGGAGCGGCTGTTGCCAGGTGGCAATCCCAGACACCCTGGGGAATTTGGTGTGACCTGAGTCCTTCTTAATAGTGAGCTTGATTCCCTTGATGGCTTGTGGGGCTGACCGTGTGACTACAGGTCCCACGATCACGTCAGATGAACAACGAGCGACCAGACAATAGTGTCCACTCTGAACAGACACGGCTGGCTTTCTCCAGAAGACCCTGGACAGGCCCAGGCAGCGTCCGCTGGGAGACGTGACACAGCAACCAAGGACAGCCCCGTGGGCGAGCCCCCCTCCAGGCTGAGGCCGGGTGCTTCATTTTCTTCCAAGGGAGAGATTCTGTTTGGCTTTCGAGTCAAGTCCTGGGGCTTTGCACATGGGGAAGAAGACACTGACCACGGAGTCCAGAGGGGCCCTGCCCCTTTCCACGTGGGTGGTCAGAATGTGCACCTGTGCTCCTGCGGCTTCGTGCCAGCTTGGGGGGCTGACGTGGGAGCCCTGCCCCCTCCCACAGCCCCAGGGACCTCCTTCGCAGTGTCTTACTCCCATCCCCTGCAGGCAACTCTCGGCCCCCCCCAGGCAGGGAGGCTCTGGCCTCCGGGGCCCTCAGCTCGGCCTCACCCGTGGCCCCGGTGTCCGCCAGGCCCCTGCCTCTGGGAGAGGCTTGTTGACCTGGCAACCGACCTGGGCTTTCTCGGCATCTCGGGGACAGTGGCACCGGCAGCTCAGAGGAGTGGTTCTGCCTCCAGCTGCGAGGTCCATTCTGGAACGGGCGCAGGTGTGGTGAGGCCAGGACCTGGGGGGCGCAGGAGCCGGGTCCGGGTGGGGTTTCTGAGCACAGCCTGGGAGCCGGGTCCGGCCAGACGGGGCTCTCTGTAAAAGGGAGGGGAACCGCGGGCTGAGGCCCCTAGGTTCCCTTGGGGACAGCAGCACCCAAGCAGAGGAGGACCCTGCTGACCACGGCCTCCCCAGCAGGGGGCGGGAGGGCAGCTGCTGGAGCACGTGCTGTCTGCCAGCAGGCACAGGCTTCTCCACTGAAGCCACCAACACAGAAGGCGAGTGCGCCACAGCCTAGCAGGTCCCCAGCACCCGCTGACTGGGTCCTGCAGTAGCTGTCCTGCCCCACTTCCTGACATGCCCTCAGGGCTCCCCTGCCCTGCCCAGAGGGCGAGGTGGACCCACGTGGGATGGCCGAAAGTCTGACTCCACCCTCAGCCATGTCCTGGGGGCCACCTACACAGCATTTCCCAGGGAAGCACCGCCCCAGGGACCCCTGGCAGGCCAGCAGCAGGCCACCTACGGCTCTGAGTGCAGCCTGACGGAAGGTGCAGCCTGGAATGAGGCAGGCCAGGCGGGGGCTGCTGTGGCTATGGCCTCCCAAACTCGTGAGTGAGACCCCGTGGGGATGTGCAGAGGTGAACCGATTCGACTAGAGCTGTGCAGGAGCCCTGTTTGGGGAGATGGCTTAAATTGCGGTTGACTACGGGCTTTGGACATGTTTGGGCATTGGCGCCTTCCGTAGTCTCATGGGACTTGGCCCGGGATCTTGTGAGACTTGGCCAGAGATCTCGAGGGACTTGAGCGAGATTGCGGATGAGGTCAGCGCCATTTTGGAGGTTAGAGGAGCGTGGACGGCGTGTCAGGGTGTAGTTAGGGCCAGAGAGAAAAAGTTATCAGAATAAAGGGCTGTTTGTTTCCAGTTGGTCTCTAAACTTCTTCCCACGGCTTCTTTGCTCCAAGCGGCCATCGCTTCAGGCGACAACAGAGCTGGAACTAATCAGCAGTCAATCCATTTGATGGGTCAATTTAAAAGGACTGCTGATATGTAAAAACGTGCTCTATATGTGTATTACGCATTGTGATTCATTCAGTGCATTCTTCTGTTATATATACAACAATTTCAAATTAAAAATATAAACAAATAATACATTCATAAATTAAAAAAAATAAAAAAGGACTGCTGTTGGTGACGGCGGGCAGGTGGTAGGGCTGGAGGGGGCCGGGTCACTGGGGCGTGCCTTGGGTTTATGACTCCTTCTCTCTCTTCTTCTCACCACGACTCTCTGCCTCGCTCGGGCCTGGAGCAATGGAGCAAGCCAACCGTGGACTGAGCCTCTGAACCATGAACCCAGACAAATGTTCCTCCTCTAAGTCACTCTTCTCAGGTCTTTTGGTCACAGCTAAACAGTCAACGGGAGGTGTCAGCATGACAGGTACAAAGGGAAGAACAGGCAAGAATCAGCTTTCAAAGGAAGGGACCCAAACCTTAGGTAGGTCAGGACTGGGCCAGGCCTCTGCTGGGGCGAGGAGGACAAGGTTTGAAGCCACAGCCACCGGGGCCGCACAGCACGGCGGACCCCTGGCATGCCTTGAGTTGCACACTTCAGGGGCGACGCGCATGTTGGTGGCTTGATCAGCAACTGTGCACTGTTCACACCCATCAAAACCCCATGCCCCACACACCCTTTCATTGGCCAACTAGAAAAAGCAATGAACTGTTTGATTTAGGGGAAGAGTTGATTGGATGTTATAGGAATCCCACTTCCATAGAGAGATTAAGAAGAGCCGGGCGCTGTGGCGCACGCCTGTAATCCCAGCACTTTGGGAGGCTGAGGCAGGAGGATCGCGAGTTCAAAGCCAGCCTCAGCAATGGCGAGGTACTTGGCAACTCAGTGAGACCCTGTCTCTAAATAAAATACAAAAAAGGTCTGGGGATGTGACCCAGTGATCGAGTGCCCCTGAGTTCAATCCCCAGTACCACAAAAAAAAAAAAAAAAGAAAGAAAGTTGAGGCTCCCCCAAGCCCCTGGGACCAACAGCAGTGACCTTCTCAGAGAGGACCTTGTGTTTTGGAGCGCAGGACACCTGGGTTGGGGTGAGCACCTGTGGACACCCCAGGTGAGGGCGGCAGCCTCTTGCAGCTACTCCGCTGGCCTCTGAGCTCCCATTCCTGGAAGCTGGAGGCGGGGAGCACTGTCCAGGACGGTTAGGGACTTCGGAGGGGAAGGAGAAAGACCAGAGAGAACCAGCCCAGCCAGGCCTGAGGCTGGAGGTCACCGTGGGGCTGCTGGACAGCGGAAGCCCTGCCCCCAAGAGCAGGGACCCAGCAGGAGGGCACGGGTCTGCAGACTCCCGGCCTCTCCTCACCACCCAGAGCAGAGAGGACCGCCCAGGACGGTCGGAGCCAGAGGAGTGATGTGCTAGTCGTTTCTCACTCAGTGAGGCAGAGGTGGCCAGGGTCCCTGTGGCGGCAGGGAGAGGGTGTGTCTGGGGCTCCCCCGACCAGCAGGACACTGGGGAGGGAGCCTCCCCTCGTCCCTCAGGCTCAGCTGAGCTCCGCCATGCCGCTCGGGGCCACTGCTCCACGTTAGAGTGCTCACCTCTCTGCAGAGGAGGAGCACGATCATCATTTATAATAAAAAAGGAGACTCAAAATAAAATGTCTGTTATTATGCCCAATCAACCTTTATGGGAAGCCGATTGCCCGGAAGCTCGGCTCTGGCCCCATCTCCAGCGGCCCTCCAAGTTCCGGGTCGCGCTGCGTCTGGCCGCCCTCCGTGAACTGCTTCACGCCTGGGTGTGTGTAACACACGCCGGGACCCGCGTGCAGGTTTGGGTAGACGCACACAGCTCACACACAGACACGCAGAGAGTGGGTGCAGGGCATCCAGAGGCCCGTGCACACGGCCCAGGGCGCTCCATCGCACAGGCAGGCACAGCCTCCTCACCGCCGCTCGGAGAACGTCTCCTCCGCGCCCCACACGCACGCCTCCCGACCCCTCCAGGGCCGCCCCTGCCTCCGCCACCGCTGCGGCACCGCGATACTTCATGAAAAGCAAACAAGTTGCATCTCCCTGATTACATTTCCTGATTTCTTAGAAAGCAAAATTGTAGTAATTGGTTTACATTAAGCATCATGCTATTTGAGAGAGGGAAATTAAACAGAATAGCGTTAGATCTGATTCGTAGGCAAACACAGCTAAACAGAAGCAGAGGCAGGCGTCTGGAGTAAACGCTCCTGAAGGCTAATCTGTGCGGGCAGACGGCAGCTCGAGGAACTGGCCGCAGCGGGGCCGTCCCTGCACGGGGGTGGGCAGTGTTGCGGGCTCCAGGTCCAGAAGATATTCGGGACCCGTGGCCTGGCGGTGAGAAGATATTCGGGACCCGTGGCCTGGCGGTGAGAAGATATTCGGGACCCGTGGCCTGGCGGTGAGGCCCTGGAGGGGTCAGGCCTCCTGGTGCTGGACGTGAGCTGGGCCAGGGCCACTCCTCTGCCCGCTCCACGCTGCAGGCTCAGCTCAGGGGCCCGCTGTTCCGGGAGGTCCGGGAGGTGCTCCGTCCACACCGGGTGACGTGCATGACGTTGAAATTCACCCACTCCTCTGCTTCCAAGGCCGGGACCCCAGACCCACAAGCGCTCATGGCCAGTGGCTGCGCCCCTGGGAAGCACTGAGAAGACCCCCTCCTCAAGTAGCAGGGAGACTTCCGTGGCCTCCTCACCTGGCAGGCCCCACACCAGCCCTCCCACTGTCATTCCAAGTCTGCCTCCCAAGACTGACAGAAGCGCCCCTCTTCTCAACGCCACGCCCCAGCATCGGGCGCAAAGCAGGAGCCCGGTGGGGTCTATAGAGGCAATGTAGTGCCAGGCCTTCTCCCTGGCAGAAGCCCATGTGGGACGTAGCATCCCAGGGCTCCCTCAGCACCTGCCCATCCCCGTAGCCCTGGCAACAATGACGGGGACAGGGGCATGGAGCCCAGAGGTGCTGTGACTCTCTGCTTCACTGGGGAAGGCCAAGGTCCTGGGGACAGTCCTCGCCCTAGAGACGTGGGTGAGCCCATCCTAGGAGGGGGCCGGTCCCGGGACCCAGGTCGTGGCCAGCTCTCCACCTGGTTCTTCACGTGGCCTTTCACCCCGGGCTGCCCTGCCAGGCAGGTGTGGCCTCTTCCTGGAGACAGTGGGCACTGACTGTGCCTCCCTGAAGCTAAGTGGCCTTGGGAAAGTCCCTGTCCTCTCCCACGTTTCATGAAGGATTCTGATTCTGGAGCGGCTGCTCTTTCCCCTGGGGACATTTTGGCCTTTTTAGGATCAAGTCAAGAGGTGACCGGGGGCTCTGTTGGAAGGAGGCACTTTGCCCCAGTGAGGAGCGGTGAGTGTGGGGAAGAGGCGGGAATAGCGACACTGTCACAGGGGCCTCCGCGTGTGGGGAGTGGTAAGAGGGAGGTGTGACCTCTAGGCAGCTTCAGGCGCGTTTCGTGGGGGCCCTGCTGTCCCTAGAACCGCCTTGTAGTATTGAGAGTTTCAGTGCAAAGTCAGCTCCGAGGCGGCCCACACCCCGGGCCAGACCAGGTCAAGTCCACACACACACCAGGTCTCCCAGCCCGCGCCCGCCTCCTGGGTCCACCCAGCGCCTCCCTGGCCTGGGGCTGGGCTGGGCAGCTCAACCTCGCACTCACCACTACCACAACCAACAGGACCCGCTGTGCCAAAGATCTCCCTAGTTTTAACCCCAAGTCCCTGCATTCCAGGAGCCCCTTGGCCCCGGGTGAACCGAGGCCACTGACAGCTCTGCTCACTCCCGGGAGACTCTACAGAGCCGACTCAGGCGTCCTCCGAGGGGGACGGCGGGCAGGGTGCCGGGCAGCACCTGGAGGCGTCTGTCCAGCTGGCGTGGCTGACCGCTCCTCCCAGGGCCGCTCCGGTCCACACGTGAACGAGGCGCTCGGCCCACTGACGTCTGTACAAACACGGGGACCAAGGGGAAGCCTTCAGGGTGCACTCAAAGCCCTCGACAGACCCAGACCCCACCTGCACTCTGCCTTTGCGGCCATGAGGCCTGGGCCCAGTGGCTGGGCCTCTCTGGGCAGCTGCGCTTTCCTATCAGACGGGGAGGAGGAGGAGGAGGAGGCACTCTGGGGCAGGAGGACAGGGTTGGGGGAGACGCCACAGCCTCCCACCCTGCCCTCTCTGGGCAGCAGGTGCAGCAGGAGGCCAGGTGGGCCCCTTGTGTCCTCCCTCACACCTGGTGACACTGAGGCGTGACCCCGCCTGTCCCTCATCCCTGGAGTTTCTTTCTCTCGCCTCCTCCCGTCCTCCCGCTCCACTGTCCCCGCCCAGGGTTCTAATTATCTCTTCACATCTCCTGTGAAAGGAGCTCTGGGAGGGAGCCTCCTCTACGAGGCCTGCAGTGATAGATCTTCTCTATTAAAGTCCTTTGTTTAAGAGCGTCGGCTCCGCCTCCCCGTCAGCAGCCCCCAGAGGAGAGCGGCCCTCCTGGCTCAGAGGGAACGTCTTAAAGCAGCTACTCGTTTCTTAAAACCTGACCAGATGAAAGGTGTCCCGTCCTCGTTGTTTCGCTCATGAGACGTGAGTTTCTGCTTAAAGCTTGGGACAGAGCCCAGCAGGAGGCTGGCGGGGCGTGTCCACAGAACCACCAAGTACCGGGCGCTCCAGGTGCGGGGCGCTGAGCTGGGCCCGGAGCCACAGGGTGGACGCCAGGAGGCTGGACGTGCGTGGGGCTCGGGGACCCAGGGGCAGTCAGTACATCTGGAGTGGAGAGAGTGGTCCCGAGTAGGTGACACCCAGCAGAAGGGACCCTCCAGAGCAAGGATCTAGAAGCCACCTCCAGAATTCAAGGCTCGTAAGACTCTCAGGGAGCGCGGCTTCCACTGTAGACACAGCTCTGTGCTTTTCAAATGAAGAATCACGTTGGTGAAATGAATCTGGTCGCCAGAGTCATAGGGCATTAGGCTGCAGTTCCACGACTCAGTTTCACGCCTCACCCCACCCCCACAGTGAATCTGGGCACAGACCAGCTCCTGTGGCCTCCTGGGGGGACGCAGCTGTCCCCATCCCACCCTGCCCATCACTGGTAATACCGGCCCTCCTAACAGGCCTGGCGCTTGCAAAGGTCTAAGACCCAGCCACCCCGCACCGTGGGCCCCGCACCCACCCAGGGAGCACTGCCCTTCCCAGACCCCACCATCCCACGCCAGGCACCCTCAGCTACAGGGACCCCAGCCTCTCTCCCCCTCCCGTCCTCTTCCTCTCTTTCTCCCTTCGCACTCCCACTCGGAGCTGCTACATTTCATCTGCTACTTCTGGGCAGTTTTAGTAGGAGAAGCCCCGAGTTATCTCGGTCCGCTGTTTTCTTGGAACCAAGCGTCTGGTTGTATAATTCCAAATGTTTTCACAGAGCTGGTGCATTTTTCCAATTATCAAACACAGTGTGTTCCCATCCTGTTTGGATAATGTAAAACCCTAAAATGCAGAACCAAGGAGCGATTGGAAATAAAGCTTTAGAAACGTGCCTGGCGGTCACTGGCAACAACGTTGCTCTCCTAGTGGAGAGGATGATGGAGGAAATCGCTGCAGAGGGCAGAGGAAAGGAAAGGAACTGTGACCTTCTGCAGCCAGCTGTGTGCTGTGAACAGTCCCCCAAGCCCCACCAGGTGGAGAGCCCTGGAGCTGCAGCCAGTGACATCACCAAGGGCAGGGACGGTCCAGCAGTCCCCTCCTGCAGAACCCTGAACCACCTCCCAGGAACCCACCCAGCCTTTGAAATCACCAACCGGGTACCTCCTGGGGAACACCACGAAACCTGGGCCAGGCAGAGAAGAAAATCTCACGTGTCAAAAAATATCTCCCCGAGCTCTAGTCAGAAGGAACCTGAACACACCCTCCCTGCCTCCGTGGAAAGGGGTGTCTAGATATCAGAGTGAAACCCGTGAAGACCACTCCTCCCCCACGAGGGGACCAGTGTTGCCGCCTGAAGCGATGGCCGCTTGGAGCAACAAAGCCGCGGGAAGAAGTTTAGAGGCAAACTGGAGACAAACAGCTTTTTATTCTGATAACTTTTCTCTCTGGCTCTAACAACGACTAACACGCGCCACACACACCACCAAAATCGCTGACCCGATCAGCAATCTCGGCCAAGTCACTCGAGATCCCGGGCCAAGTCCTGCGAGATCCCAGGCCAAGTCCCGTGAGACTACGGAAGGCGACAATGCCCAAATCCTTATGGCCCATAGTCAACCGCAATTTAAGCCATCTCCCCAAACAGGGCTCCTGTAGACCAGAGCTTCGATAAACGGTGGCTTTGAGTTGGAATATTATTAGCAAGATGGTTGGCTGCCATTGAAATAGGAGTTCTTATTTTTAATTTATATTGTAATGAAAGCTAACCGTACCATACCATAAACACAACAGCACAATCTTATAAAAATTTCATCTTTATCTATTTTGGGGAGAAATCGTCCTGTCTGCCTAATTGAAGCATCTGTCATCCTGACATTAAATAGTGCCTCTCTGGTCCTTTTATTATATCGTGGGACATTTCTCATATTGCTGTCAAGTTGAAATAACGCTGCCCGCTAGTAGAGAAAGGGGATAATAGGTGTTTTACAACGAGGGGGCGGGGGTCCGCCTTGCATCAGGGCTGAGAACTGCTTCAGCTCTTTCCTGGAGTTTGCTGCCCTAAAGGGAGCTTTGCTCAATGCTCCAGTAGGGGAAGGACCAGATGAGAAACATTTAGAAAAGCATTAGAAACCGCGATCGCCGACAGCAGTCATCTGTGTGCTCTGGGAACGGCTTCAGGGGCTGCGCAGCAGGCGGGGCTGCGGCCAGCCACTGACAGCATTCAGGGTTGGAAACGGAACCCCATTTACCATCTCTAATCATCAAATCTCTCCCCCAGAGCACACTGCTCTCTGTTTTACTAATCTGTGAGCATGTTCCCAAATATTTAAGCCTATACACTCTCCATTTAGAATCTGTCCCCTGAATAAACACTGCCTATAAAACCAGGACCTAAACTCCCCTACCTGAAGCAGCCCGATCGTGCTGGAGCCCTCCAAGGTCACACCACAAAAACCACCCCCTTCCGGAAATTCAGCGTGTCCAGGGTGAGAGCTTGATCAGGGGTCCCAGCTTTGAATCCTGGTTCCTCTGTGTGACGCTGGAGGGTTACACCGCTTCTCCTGGCTTCAGCTTCTTGTCTGTAGATCAGGGTTGGCAATGGCGCCTACGCTAACATTAACATTTCTTTTATCATGTCCAAGAGAATCCAGCTGCCTTTCATTTCTTATAATCATAGTTCCTTAAACCTCTCTGCAGCTACTGCTGAGCCAAGTGACGCTGCATGAAAACCGTGATGGTGATGGTGCTAATAATGGTGGTGGTGGTGGTGATGATAGTGAGAGTGATGATGATGGTGGTAGTGATGGTGATGAATATGACGGTGATGGGCGTGATGGTGGTGATGGTGGTGATGATGGTGGTGGTGGTGATGATGATAGTGAGTGAAGGGCAAAAATCACACTGGAGACCACCGTGCAGCCAAGAGATTTATTCACCAGCCTTTATGGCTGGTCAGAGGTAGAAGAAGTACAGGGAGAGAGGAGGCAGGGAGAGGGGAGTGTGCGAGCTCTGGATGGAGGGTGGGTGCCTGGTTGTGCAGGCTGTGGTCTCTGGAGCTGTCAGCTGGGGCAGCTGCCGTCGGGCTGAAGACGATGAGTCTGGAGCTGTTGCAGCAGCTGCTTCTTCTCAGCAGGATCGAGCTGTTGTGTCTGAGCTCTGGGCAGGCAGGAGCTTTAAATAGGGATTTGTGGTGGGGGGTGTACCAGAGCGACCTTTAACACTATTGTCTCTTTTCCCAGGGAACAGAGCGACCTTTAAGCTGATTGGCTCCTGCCTGGGGAAAATGAAACCAGGTTGCTCCTCATGGAAATTTCCATGGGGGAGGTGGCCATCGGCCCAAGCCTGTCTATCAGTGATAGTGATGATGATGGTGGTAGTGATGGTGACGGGGGTGATGGCAATGATGATGGTGATGATGATGATGGTGGTGGTGATGGTGGTGGTGATGGTGGTGGTGATGGTGGTGGGGGTGATGGCGATGATGATGGTGATGATGATAATGGTGGTGGTGATGGTGGTGGTGATGGTGGTAGTGATGGTGGTGAATATGATGATAGTGGTGACAGTAATGATGGTAGTAGTGATTATAGTGATGAATATGATAGTGGTGGTGTGATGATGGTGATGGTGATGAATATGCTGATGGTGGTTGATGGGCTTGGGCCGATGGCCAAAGTTTCTGTGTCCCGAGCAAAGGAACCTTGTTTCATTTTCTCAGGGCAGGATGTTTCATTTTCCCCGGGCAGAAGCCAATGGGCTTACAGGTCACTCTGTTCCCCAGGCTCCCCAGACAGGAGCCAATGACTTTAAAGTTCACTCTGGTACACCCCCCCACCAGAAATCCCTACTTAAGTTCCCACCCATCCGGAGCTCAGACACAACAGCTCTTCCCCACTGAGAGGAGGCAGCCAGTGCACCAACCTTAGATGACCCACCACCTCCAGCCCAATGGCAGTGGCCCCAGCCGACAGCTCCAGAGACCACAGCCAGCGTGTCTGGACACCCACCTTCTGTCCAGAGCTCGCCCCTGACTCCTCTCTCCCTGACTCCTCTCTCCCCGCACCTCTTCTACCTCCAACCAGCCATAAAGGCTGATGAATAAATCTCTTGGCTGAACAGTTGTCTCCAGTGTGATTTCTACCCGTCAGTGGTGACAGTGATAATGGTAGTAGTGATGGTGGTAACAGTGGTGATGGTGGTGATGATAGTGATGGTGGTCATAATGGTGATCATAATGGTGATAGTGGTGATGATGATGGTGATGGCCATGGACCTGGCAGGGGGACGCCCACCTGGCAAGTGGCCTAATTTGAATTCAGACCTAGGTAGCCACTCAGGCAATCAGCCGTGCACACCTTCGCAGTACTCAGACCGACAGGCCTGCTCTGCTCCTGAGTGCCCAAGGCAGAGTCTGCACGCTGAGCTGGCTCCTGTGGGCGCTTTCCTGTGGGAGACCAGGTAGCTTCAGCTGAGCGAGCTCAGCCCCGAGACAGCCTGGCCACCATCACTCCCTTCTCAACACAGTGAGCTGCTCAAAGAGACGCCTCAATCGCCACGAGTTCCTCACCTGTGCTCGGTAGCAGAAGCTTTGCTGTGAGAAGGGGTAACGGCCGGAAGGATGAGTTTGGCTGTTATCATTTTTTAAAAAATATTTATTCATTTGTTTTAGTTGTACACAATGCCTTTATTTTTACGTGGTGCTGAGGATCAAGCCCAGGCTGCGCACGTGCTAGGCGAGCGCTCTACTGCTGAGCCACAACCCCAGCCCCTTGGCCGTGTTATTGATGTGGGTGCGTGATGCCTTGGCTATGTCACCAGGCACCTGAGGAAAGAAGCCAGTTAGTTCTCACAGTCACATACCCATGGAGCACTAATGACACATTGTATCACATGGTACCCTGTTGACCTGTGAGTCAGTGGTTAGCTGTTGTAAGCCCCAAGCCTTTAGTTCACGTCTTCGCATTATAGTTTTAAATGTTTTATATGTTTCTTAGAGCTCCACTCCCTGTCACTGGGCAGCGTCCTTTACATTCTCTAAAAGGAATCCAGTGTAAACTCCCTGAACCGTGAACCGTGGGAACAGCATCGATGAAGCTCAGACCTAAGGGAGAGCGGAAGATGGACCTGGCTTGTTCTTGCGGTGGCTTGTGGGCAGCACGGTTCTCACAAGGCAAGTCATCTAGCCATCATTTCAGAGTGACCACGTTAGGTACACGACCTTAAAGACTCTTTAGCTGGGGTAGGGACTGGGTGAGAGAGAGTCACAAGGACAGCCACACGGGCCACAGCTGGTGGAAGATGCCCTGGGAGGCAGCCTGCTTCCTGGTGGCTGTGCGGAGGGTCAGCACACCTGGAAACAGGGAGAGGGGACCTCCCGGCTCAGCCCTGAAGGCACCAGGCATATGCACACAGGCACACTCAGGTGTGTACATGCAAGTGCTCACATGTGCGAATACATGTGTGCAAAATGTGCATAAAATGCATACATGCAGTCACACGAGCGTTGTGCCATACACAGTGTTTGCATGAATGTGTACACATAGCCACATGGACAAGCACGTATGCTCAAGCACACACGTGTATGCACAGCTACTCAGATGAACATACGTGTGCACACGCATGCTGTGCTCACATACACCTATTTGGACACGTGTGTGCACATGTGTACGCATGCACAATGTTCACCTGAGCCGGCACATATACACACATGCTTGTGCACATGTGTGCTCAAGCAAGTACGTGCTCACGTGGATGCGTGTGTGTACATAGATGCTGGTGCTTGCCTGCATGTGTGTGGACGATATACACACAAGCAACTGTGTGCACACATGCCATGTTCACACAAATATGTGTACATGCACACTCGCTCACACACATACACACGTGCGCATGCCCACATGTGTGTGTGTGCAAGTGCTGGTGCTTACATATGTGTGCACACATGTATGCAAAGGCACACCTGTGTGCATCTGTATGCAGGCATATACACTTTTGTCTACACTCACTCCCCCTCGCCATTGCACTGGATGCACACGCCAGGCGCTCTGCTATGCTTTGTCTACACCACCCTCAGCTACAGAGGCTGTGGCCACCTTTCCCTACTGTCATTTCGAGAGTTCTGCCAGCAACTTCATTCTCTCTGGGGACAAATGGCCTGGAGCCCTTGGGAGCTGGAGTGAGTTGGCAAAAGGACTGGGGGAGGGGAGGGATGTTTTCCTGAAGAACCACCCGTGTAGACTTCTTCCAAAGCATGGGAACACCTTTAAATGGGGTGGGAGAATGAGGGCAGGGCAGGTGCCAAGTGCCACCTCTCCTGGCAGCCAAGAAGGAGCTGGAAGGATTTTGCTGGGCTGAGCTATGGGGCTGTCCCTTGTGAGGGGACCTGGTGGCACCCAGATAAACCAGACACTTCTAAGGCCTGTTCCCTCCCAGGGCAAGGGTCCCTCAGTCACCTGGCAAAGCTACAGGGTAGCACCCCTGCTGCCCACCTGACCAGGACCCAGAATTTGGTCTTGGATACAAGAAAAACTCCAAGGAACAGCAGCAAATGCCCCTGCCAGGAGTGTCCGGGGAGTCCTGACCCTGGACGTGCACTCTGTGGGTCTGTGGAAGCGGCACAGCTTGAAGTGGCGCAGATGCATCCCCTACGGCTGCGCGGGTCAGAGACAGCTTCACCAGGTCGACATAGATGCTGCCAGCCTCCCCCCCAGAGCCCCAGGCGCTGCCAGCTCTGCCCCCCCGAGCCCCTAATGCTGCCAGCCTGCCCCCCACCAGAGCCCTGGGTGCTGCCAGCCTCCCCCCCAGAGCCCCTGGTGCTGCCAGCCTCCCCCCCCCTAGAGCCCCCTGGTGCTGAGCCCCGGGTGCTGCCAGCCTCCCCCCCTAGAGCCCCTGGTGCTGCCAGCCTCCCCCCCCAGAGCCCCTGGTGCTGCCAGCCTCCCCCCCCCACAGACCCCTGGGTACTGCCAGCCTCCCCCCCTAGAGCCCCTGGTGCTGCCAGCCTCCCCCCCCCAGAGCCCCTGGTGCTGCCAGCCTCCCCCCCCCAGAGCCCCCAGAGCCCCGGGTGCTGCCAGCCTCCCCCCCCAGAGCCCCGGGTGCTGCCTGCCTCCCCCCCCACAGACCCCGGTGCTGCTGCTGCAGCCTCCCCCCCACAGACCCCGGGTGCTGCCAGCCTCCCCCCCCAGAGCCCCTGGTGCTGCCAGCCTCCCCCCCACAGGCCCCTGGGTGCTGCCAGCCTCCCCCCCCAGAGCCCCTGGTGCTGCCAGCCCTGGGTGCTGCCCCCCCCCCCCCTAGAGCCCCTGGTGCTGCCAGCCTCCCCCCCACCCAGAGCCCCTGGTGCTGCCAGCCTCCCCCCCCAGAGCCCCTGGTGCTGCCAGCCTCCCCCCCCCAGAGCCCCTGGTGCTGCCAGCCTCCCCCCCCCAGAGCCCCTGGTGCTGCCAGCCTGCCCCCCCTAGAGCCCCGGGTGCTGCCAGCCTCCCCCCCAAGAGCCCCTGGTGCTGCCAGCCCCTGTGCCCCCCCCAGAGCCCTGGGTGCTGCCAGCCGTGCCCCCCCCCCCAGAGCGCAGGAGGCTTTGCCCAGCCCTGCTGCCCCTGCTCTCCTCTGCGTGGAGTGGGACCAGGCCGGAGCACCCAGGCGAGCGCCTGCCACTCCCTGCACCTGCAGCCTCCTCCAGCTCTGAGGTGGCCCGTCCCCGGCTGGCGGCCCTGCCTCCCTCAGCGCACCTCCCCCAGCCTCCGCACGGCCCGCCTGAGCTGACGCGACCCCTGCCCTCCTCAGGCGGACTCCTGGGAGCACTGGGCCCCAGGTGGTCCAGGCTGCTCCCACCTCGAGACCCTTCATCTGACCACATCCGCAAGCCCCCCTTTGCCTGCAGGTGAGGTCCGCAGGCCCAGGGCTCCTGCCCTGCCCAGGGCCATGCAGCGTGGGCAGCGTGCCTTGTGCAGAGCCTCTTGTCTGCACCACCTGCAGAGCGTCTCCACCGCTGGCGGGGGCATAGGAGGGGACGGCTGGGGTGTGAGTGCACAAGGCCCACACAGATGACGCACCTTCCTCCTTCCCCAGGGCCTGGCTCCATTTGCTCTACGACCACAGCGCTGCTGACACTGACGGATCTCCTGTGATCACAGCTCCTTTTCAGCAAGGGCATCCTTGGCTCCTTGTGAAGAAATGCAGGCACCTTGAGGGCAGAACCTGGGGTCCTCGAGGAGCCGGCCTGCCCACCTCAACTTGGGGACGTCACCCTCCCGGTCTCGCTGATCCATGCTGAAACACTGAGAATCCTCTCCTTGTAAGCTACTCTCTCCCCATTCCTCCTCATTACAGTTGGAGCAATATATTGACTTTTTAAAATAATACTGGAAGGTGGGAGCTGGGACTGAGCTGTGATTGTGTAGGAGGTGGAGCCTTTGGGAGCCCAGAGGGCCACAGGGCGACGGGATGGTGGCCTTACGGAGGAGCCCCACAGTCTCTCTCTACCACGTGAGGCACCACGTGGAGACCACCTGTCAGAGAAGGCCTGAGGACGATGGAGCTGGTGGCTGTCACACTCAGGGGCGTGGCAGGGCAAGGCCGTGCCCGGCCACGCAGCCCTGAGAAGGCACCTGGGTGGGGACCCTGCCCAGGCCAGCCCCAGGTCGTGCACACTCCAGATTCCAGGACTCTTGGCTTTCCCGGCTTCTCTCCCCAGCTGCGTGACCGCAGACGACCTCTCATTTCTGTTCAGCGTGCACTTCCCTGGGGGCGGGGGGCTGGCCATCTTTGAAGGGCTGGCCCTTCCTTTGCGTGTCCTTTCCTGGACACTGACCTTCATCGTGGCCATCTCTCCACCAGGCCTGACCTGGGCGATCACCGCGTCTGCGGCTCCAGCTGTGCCCACCTCCTCCCCAGCCCACGAAGCCTTTTCCCTCATTTAGGGCATCTTTGACCCTTTTTGGTTTTCTCGTTGGTTTGCTTGTTTGACGCGGGCAAGGGGTCTTCTTTTCTGATGCGTGCTTTTGTCTCTTGTGAAGAAATCACCACCTCCTGGAACGCCAGGCCCACGTCCTGCGAGTGTGTTTTGTAAGAAGTGCCGCTGGGGCCTGCATGTCTGCCCCCACCACGGGCAGCGGGAGGGGGCGGTGTCCTGGTGAAGGGCGGGGGGGGGGGCCTTCCCTTCGCCATGGGAAGAGCAAGACGGCGGGAGGGAGCCCTCGCCAGACACCAGCCCTGCTGCTGCCAGATCTGGGAGCGATGACCGTCTGCTGCTTCTCGATGACCCCGGCCGGGGGTGGTGTTGCGGCAGCCGAGCGCCTGGAGATGAATGTCAGCACGGGCAAGCCTGGGACGAGACATCAGGGGAGCCCGGGGCTGGGGAGAAGGAAGGAGAGACCGAGGGTGACCGCCGATGGCCGGGTGGTGTCCTTGGGGCCGATGGAAGCACTGTAAGTGGATGGTGGTGACAGTCACACGGCCCTGCTCTGCAGGCGGGTGGACCGTGTGGCTCGCCAACGGACCTCAGGAAAGCTGCCGAATGACATGTGAGAAAGGAGAGGAGTCGCTGCGTCCAGCCCACCGTTGCCAGGCTCCGTGCTGGCGTCCTGTGCTGGCGTCCTGTGCAGGCGTCGACGTGCGCTCTCCCGGATCCCCGCCACGGCCTCCTGTTGGGTCATCCCGGCACCTCCCACCCAAGCCCCCAGCTCCCTGACGCGCCTGGACTTCCGCCCTCCCTGGGAGACAGGCTCGGCCGCGGCCGTCCATCTGGGCATGGAGAGGAGCTTCAAGGACAGGGTGCTGCCCAGGGCCCCGTCACGAGCCAGACATGAGCCGGGCAGTCGTCCTCACGCGGGGAAGGCCACGGCCATCCAGTTAGCACACGAAGCGCAGCTGCCCACGCACCAAGGGAGCATCAGAGCAGGGCCGGCGCTGCCTCCGTCCACCTCCGCTAGACCTGGCCTGCGCGGCTCTGCCCTGCCCTGGGCTCCCTGTCCAGGAGAGGGTCGGGAGGGAGGGCACTGCCCGGCTGCTGGGACCCAGGCCCACGCGAGAGGGTCCTGGGAGAAGGCCGCACGTGGGGAGACCCAGGCCCACGCGTGAGGGTCCTGGGAGAAGGCCGCAGGTGGGGAGACCCAGGCCCACGCGTGAGGGTCCTGGGAGAAGGCCGCACGTGGGGAGACCCAGGCCCACGCGTGAGGGTCCTGGGAGAAGGCCGCAGGTGGGGAGACCCAGGCCCACGCGTGAGGGTCCTGGGAGAAGGTTCGCACGTGGGGAGACCCAGGCCCACGCGTGAGGGTCCCTGGGAGAAGGTCGCACGTGGGGAGACCCAGGCCCACGCGTGAGGGTCCTGGGAGAAGGTCGCACGTGGTGGGGGAGACCCAGGCCCACGCGTGAGGGTCCTGGGAGAAGGCCGCAGGTGGGGAAGACCCAGGCCCACGCGTGAGGGTCCTGGGAGAAGGCCGCAGGTGGGGAGACCCAGGCCCACGCGTGAGGGTCCTGGGAGAAGGCCGCAGTGGGGAGACCCAGGCCCACGCGTGAGGGTCCTGGGAGAAGGGTCGCAGGTGGGGGGAGACCCAGGCCCACGCGTGAGGGTCCTGGGAGAAGGCCGCAGGTGGGGAGACCCAGGCCCACGCGTGAGGGTCCTGGGAGAAGGCCGCAGGTGGGGAGACCCAGGCCCACGCGTGAGGGTCCTGGGAGAAGGCCGCACGTGGGGAGACCCAGGCCCACGCGTGAGGGTCCTGGGAGAAGGCCGCACGTGGGGAGACCCAGGCCCACGCGTGAGGGTCCTGGGAGAAGGCCGCACCCACGTGGGGGGAGACCCAGGCCCCCACGCGTGAGGGTCCTGGGAGAAGGCCGCACGTGGGGAGACCCAGGCCCACGCGTGAGGGTCCTGGGAGAAGGCCGCACGTGGGGAGACCCAGGCCCACGCGTGAGGGTCCTGGGAGAAGGCCGCACGTGGGAGACCCAGGCCCACGCGTGGTCCTGGGAGAAGGCCGCAGGTGGGGAGACCCAGGCCCACGCGTGAGGGTCCTGGGAGAAGGCCGCAGGTGGGGAGACCCAGGCCCACGCGTGAGGGTCCTGGGAGAAGGCCGCAGGTGGGGAGACCCAGGCCCACGCGTGAGGGTCCTGGGAGAAGGCCGCACGTGGGGAGACCCAGGCCCACGCGTGAGGGTCCTGGGAGAAGGCCGCAGGTGGGGAGACCCAGGCCCACGCGTGAGGGTCCTGGGAGAAGGCCGCACGTGGGGAGACCCAGGCCCACGCGTGAGGGTCCTGGGAGAAGGCCGCAGGTGGGGAGACCCAGGCCCACGCGTGAGGGTCCTGGGAGAAGGCCGCACGTGGGGAGACCCAGGCCCACGCGTGAGGGTCCTGGGAGAAGGCCGCACGTGGGGAGACCCAGGCCCACGCGTGAGGGTCCTGGGAGAAGGCCGCAGGTGGGGAGACCCAGGCCCACGCGTGAGGGTCCTGGGAGAAGGCCGCAGGTGGGGAGACCCAGGCCCACGCGTGAGGGTCCTGGGAGAAGGCCGCAGGTGGGGAGACCCAGGCCCACGCGTGAGGGTCCTGGGAGAAGGCCGCACGTGGGGAGACCCAGGCCCACACGCGTGAGGGTCCTGGGAGAAGGCCGCACGTGGGGAGACCCAGGCCCACGCGTGAGGGTCCTGGGAGAAGGCCGCACGTGGGGAGACCCAGGCCCACGCGTGAGGGTCCTGGGAGAAGGCCGCAGGTGGGGAGACCCAGGCCCCACGCGTGAGGGTCCTGGGAGAAGGCCGCAGGTGGGGAGACCCAGGCCCACGCGTGAGGGTCCTGGGAGAAGGCCGCAGGTGGGGAGACCCAGGCCCACGCGTGAGGGTCCTGGGAGAAGGCCGCAGGTGGGGAGACCCAGGCCCACGCGTGAGGGTCCTGGGAGAAGGCCGCACGTGGGGAGACCCAGGCCCACGCGTGAGGGTCCTGGGAGAAGGCCGCAGGTGGGGAGACCCAGGCCCACGCGTGAGGGTCCTGGGAGAAGGCCGCAGGTGGGGAGACCCAGGCCCACGCTGTGAGGGTCCTGGGAGAAGGCCTCAGGTGGGGAGACCCAGGCCCACGCGTGAGGGTCCTGGGAGAAGGCCCGCACGTGGGGAGACCCAGGCCCACGCGTGAGGGTCCTGGGAGAAGGCCGCAGGTGGGGAGACCCAGGCCCACGCGTGAGGGTCCTGGGAGAAGGCCGCACGTGGGGAGACCCAGGCCCACGCGTGAGGGTCCTGGGAGAAGGCCGCACGTGGGGAGACCCAGGCCCACGCGTGAGGGTCCTGGGAGAAGGCCGCACGTGGGGAGACCCAGGCCCACGCGTGAGGGTCCTGGGAGAAGGCCGCAGGTGGGGAGACCCAGGCCCACGCGTGAGGGTCCTGGGAGAAGGCCGCAGGTGGGGAGACCCAGGCCCACGCGTGAGGGTCCTGGGAGAAGGCCGCAGGTGGGGAGACCCAGGCCCACGCGTGAGGGTCCTGGGAGAAGGCCGCACGTGGGGAGAGACCCAGGCCCACGCGTGAGGGTCCTGGGAGAAAGGCCGCAGGTGGGGAGACCCAGGCCCACGCGTGAGGGTCCTGGGAGAAGGCCGCACGTGGGGAGACCCAGGCCCACGCGTGAGGGTCCTGGGAGAAGGCCGCAGGTGGGGAGACCCAGGCCCACGCGTGAGGGTCCTGGGAGAAGGCCGCACGTGGGGAGACCCAGGCCCACGCGTGAGGGTCCTGGGAGAAGGCCGCACGTGGGGAGACCCAGGCCCACGCGTGAGGGTCCTGGGAGAAGGCCGCAGGTGGGGAGACCCAGGCCCACGCGTGAGGGTCCTGGGAGAAGGCCGCAGGTGGGGAGACCCAGGCCCACGCGTGAGGGTCCTGGGAGAAGGCCGCAGGTGGGGAGACCCAGGCCCACGCGTGAGGGTCCTGGGAGAAGGCCGCAGGTGGGGAGACCCAGGCCCACGCGTGAGGGTCCTGGGAGAAGGCCGCACGTGGGGAGACCCAGGCCCACGCCGTGAGGGTCCTGGGAGAAGGCCGCACGTGGGGAGACCCAGGCCCACGCGTGAGGGTCCTGGGAGAAGGCCGCAGGTGGGGAGACCCAGGCCCACGCGTGAGGGTCCTGGGAGAAGGCCGCACGTGGGGAGACCCAGGCCCACGCGTGAGGGTCCTGGGAGAAGGCCGCAGGTGGGGAGACCCAGGCCCTCGCGTGAGGGTCCTGGGAGAAGGCCGCAGGTGGGGAGACCCAGGCCCACGCGTGAGGGTCCTGGGAGAAGGCCGCACGTGGGGAGTGGGTGCCTCTGACAGCTGTCGAGGCAGCAAGCGGGACGGTCCCTCCGAACACAGACCTCTGTCCACGCCGAGAGTGGGGTCCCCTGAGCTTCTCCTGCGCAGGGGGAGCCTGGAGCTGGCGGAGCCTGAGGGTAGCTGAGCCTCCTGGGTGGAGAGCACCTCGCAGGACGGACGTGGGCTGGCCTGCGGGAGCCTCCAGGAGAGGCAGCCCGGGCCTGCTCCCGGCCTCCCCGGGCCTGCTCCCGGCCTCCCAGGGCGTGCTCCCGGCCTCCCAGGGCGTGCTCACCGGCCTCCCCTCACCTGCTCCCCGGCCCCGCCACGCCTGCTCCCCCGGACTCCCCTCACCTGCTCCCCAGCCTCCCCCGCGCCTGCTCCCCGGCCCCCGCCACGCCTGCTCCCCGGCCTCCCCTCGCCTCGCCTGCTCCCCGGCCTCCCCTCACCTGCTCCCCGGCCTCCCCTCGCCTGCTCCCCAGCCTCCCCCGCGCCTGCTCCCCGGCCCCCGCCACGCCTGCTCCCCGGACTCCCCTCACCTGCTCCCCGGCCTCCCCTCGCCTGCTCCCCGGCCTCCCCTCGCCTGCTCCCCGGCCTCCCCCCTCACCTGCTCTCCGGCCTCCCCTCACCTGCTCCCCGGCCTCCACCACGCCTGCTCCCCGGCCTCCCCCCGCGCCTGCTCCCGGCCTCCCCTCGCCTGCTCCCCGGCCTCCCCTCGCCTGCTCCCGGCCTCCCCTCGCCTGCTCCCCGGCCTCCCCTCACCTGCTCCCCGGCCTCCCCCTCACCTGCTCCCCGGCCTCCGCCACGCCTGCTCCCCGGCCCCCGCCACGCCTGCTCCCCGGCCTCCCCCGCGCCTGCTCCCGGCCTCCCCTCGCCTGCTCCCCGGACTCCCCTCACCTGCTCCCCGGCCTCCCCCATCACCTGCTCCCCGGCCTCCCCTCACCTGCTCCCCGGCCTCCGCCACGCCTGCTCCCCGGCCCCCGCCACGCCTGCTCCCCGGCCTCCCCTCGCCTGCTCCCCGGACTCCCCTCACCTGCTCCCCGGCCTCCCCCGCGCCTGCTCCCGGCCTCCCCTCACCTGCTCCCCGGCCCCCGCCACGCCTGCTCCCCGGACTCCCCTCGCCTGCTCCCCGGACTCCCCTCACCTGCTCCCCGGCCTCCCCCGCGCCTGCTCCCGGCCTCCCCTCACCTGCTCCCGGCCCCCGCCACGCCTGCTCCCGGCCTCCCCTCACCTGCTCCCCGGACTCCCCTCACCTGCTCCCCGGCCTCCCCTCACCTGCTCCCCGGCCTCCCCTCACCTGCTCCCCGGCCTCCGCCACGCCTGCTCCCCGGCCCCCGCCACGCCTGCTCCCCGGCCTCCCCCGCGCCTGCTCCCGGCCTCCCTCGCCTGCTCCCCGGACTCCCCTCACCTGCTCCCCGGCCTCCCCTCACCTGCTCCCCGGCCTCCCCTCGCCTGCTCCCCGGCCTCCCCTCACCTGCTCCCCGGCCTCCGCCACGCCTGCTCCCCGGCCCCCGCCACGCCTGCTCCCCGGCCTCCCCCGCGCCTGCTCCCCGGCCTCCCCTCGCCTGCTCCCCGGCCTCCCCTCACCTGCTCCCGGCCTCCCCTCGCCTGCTCCCCGGCCTCCCCTCGCCTGCTCCCGGCCTCCCCTCACCTGCTCCCCGGGCCCCCGCCACGCCTGCTCCCGGCCTCCCCTCACCTGCTCCCCGGCCTCTTCCACGCCTGCTCCCAGGCCTCCCCTCACCTGCTCCCCGGCCCCCGCCACGCCTGCTCCCCGGCCTCCCTTCGCCTGCTCCCCGGCCTCCCTTCGCCTGCTCCCCGGCCTCCCCCTCGCCTGCTCCCCGGCCTCCCCTCACCCTGCTCCCCGGCCCCCGCCACGCCTGCTCCCCCGGCCTCCCTTCGCCTGCTCCCGGCCTCCCCTCACCTGCTCCCCGGCCTCCCCTCACCTGCTCCCCGGCCTCCCCTCACCTGCTCCCCGGCCTCCCCTCGCCTGCTCCCCGGCCTCCCCTCGCCTGCTCCCGGCCTCCCCTCACCTGCTCCCCGGCCTCCCTTCGCCTGCTCCCGGCCTCCCTTCACCTGCTCCCCGGCCTCCCTTCGCCTGCTCCCGGCCTCCCTCGCCTGCTCCCCGGCCTCCCCTCGCCTGCTCCCCGGCCTCCCCCTCGCCTGCTCCCCCGGCCTCCCCTCGCCTGCTCCCCGGCCTCCCTCACCTGCTCCCCGGCCCCCGCCACGCCTGCTCCCCGGCCTCCCTTCACCTGCTCCCCGGCCTCCCCCGCGCCTGCTCCCGGCCTCCCCTCACCTGCTCCCCGGACTCCCCTCACCTGCTCCCCGGCCTCCGCCACGCCTGCTCCCTGGCCTCCCCCGCGCCTGCTCCCCGGCCTCCCTTCGCCTGCTCCCCGGCCTCCCCCGGGCCTGCTTCGTGCATACGTTCAGTCCAGCTCCCCAGAGGCCCACCTCGGGGCCACTGCCTCAACCTGACCCCAGCCCCAAGGTCAGATGTGGGCTAAGAAGGGACACCAGGGTGCAGGAGCTGGGGAATGGAGGGGAGGGGACCCCACCTTGGCCAAGGGCACGTGGAGCAGGAAGAGTGCAGGGAAGGGGAGAGGAGAGCAGGTGCCCTGCCCCTCTCACCTGCAGGGGGATGGCGGAGGCCCCTCCCTGTGGCCGTGCTGAGAGAACGTGTCTGCTTTGCTTGACATCCGGCCCATGCACGCCCTTGGCTCTATCAGAGCAATGATAACTAGACCTTGCCCTGCCCGCGCGGACTGGGCGGACGGCCCTGCCTCCCGCCCTGGGACGTGGCTTCCCTGCAGGCTTCTCCCGGGTCTGCGTGCTCCTCGGCTGCCCTGAGCCCGCAGCAGGAGAGGAGCACAGTGGCCTCCGTCCTCACTGCCCCTTCGCCAGCTGTGCCAACAGAGGCTGGCCCGCTGATCGCGTGCAGGGCGCAGGCGCCAGAGGAGACGCAGGCCAAGCCTGCGTGAGGATGGCTGGGCTGCGCGGCAGGTGCTGGGGTCGGGGTGGCCTTCAGGACCTCTGCCCCTCCACCGGGGGCAAAACAGGGACGCTGGGGTTTGGAGGCAAAAAGGCTGAATACACCAAGAGACAAAGGCCAGACGATGTCGAAATGAGAACTCTGACCTCCACACACAGCTGCCAGCCCAGGAGGCCACCTCCTGCCCACAGTGACCAGCCCAGGAGGCCACCTCCTGCCCACAGTGACCAGCCAAGGAAAGCACCCCATCCACAGTGACCAGCCCAGGAGGCCACCCCATTCCACAGTGACCAGCCCAGGAGGCCACCTCCTGCCCACAGTGACCAGCCCAGGAGGCCACCCCATCCACGGTGATCAGCCCAGGAGGCCACCCCATTCTCAGTGACCAGACTAGGGGACAACCTGCTACAGGGCAGATGTGCAGAAGCCAGATGCCAGCTCTAGTGACAGTGCAGGAAGACAATGGCTTCTGTGGCATCCACCCAAAGGCCAGGGCTGGATGCACGTCTGGCTGTCTGGCAGCTGCCCGGCCTTGTGTCCTCGCTTCCAGGTCAGGACAAAGGAGAAGCCAGACCCCTCCCCACCCACCCCAGCTCCAGCCGGGTCCCAGCTTTCCCCTGGAGGCCACACACCTCCGCCACCGCAGAGCCCAAGCAGGAGCCCCTGAGCGGGCAACAGGAAGGGGAGCTGGGAACTGCCCCCTCCTGGGTCTCGCAGCGAGGGGCTGAAGGAGGCCCAGGGTTGGGGTCTCCTCCAGGCACGTGCTGTGTCGAATGCAGAGGAGGGAGGTGACTTCCAGCCACACACACACACACACACACACACACACACACACACACACACACGTGCAGTGCCTGGGGCTTGCGCGGCCGCCCACTTCACTCCTGCTGAAGCCATCTGCTCAGTCCTGAACCTGGGTCCTCACAGGCACCTGGGTCCTCACAGGCGGGCCCTACACCCACACCAGCCCAGGTCAGCCCTCCGCGGATCTCTGGGTCCAGAAGTTTCCGAGAGCTCGTGGTTGTGGGGAAGGCTGGGCACCAGAAACGGGTCTCCAGCGGCTCCTCCTTCCTGTCCTCCAGGACAGCACGGGGAGGGAGGCAGGTCAGGCCTGCGGGAGTGGGCTCCATGGCCAGATGTCCAGAGGTGGAGGGCAGCTCCAAGGTCAGAACCAGAAACGCAGCCCTGAGGCTCAACGTGGAGGGCAGGAAAGGTTCACCACGCAGACAATGGCCGAGGCTGGGGCAGGAGGGCCCAGAAGATCCCAGTGGAGGGCTCTAGGACCAGGCTCCACGACCAGGCTCCACGACCAGGCTCCACGACCAGGCCCTTGACCAGGCTCTGGGACAAGGCTCCACGACCAGGCTCCACGACCAGGCTCCAGGACCAGGCCCTTGACCAAGCTCTGGGACGAGGCTCCAGGACGAGGCTCCGGGATGAGGAACCGGGACCAGGCTCTGGGACCAGGCTCTGGGACCAGGTTCCAGGACCAGGCTCTGCACGAGGCTCTGGGACCAGGCTCCACGACCAGGCTCTGGACCAGGCTCCAGGACCAGGCTCCACGACCAGGCTCTGGACCAGGCTCCAGGACCAGGCCCTTGACCAAGCTCCACGACCAGGCTCCAGGACCAGGCTCCCAGCACCAGGCTCTGCCAAGGCTCTGGGACGAGGCTCCACGACGAGGCTCTGGACCAGGACTCCACGACCAGGCTCTGGGACCAGGCTCTGGCTCCACGACCAGGCTCCAGGACCAGGCCTTTGACCAAGCTCTGGGACCAGGCTGTGGGACGAGGCTTCTGGGATGAGGGCCCGGGACCAGGCTCTGGGACCAGGTTCTGGGACCAGGCTCCAGGACCAGGCTCTGCACAAGGCTCTGGGACCAGGCTGTGGGACCAGGCCCAGGACCAGGTTCCGGTGGAGCACAGCAGGCCTGGGGCAGAGGGCCAGGGAAGGGGCTGCAGGCCAGCAGGGCGGTAGGAAGGCAGGAGGGGTGGGTCACCACAGATCAGAGACAAGACCTGGGAGGGTTCTCTGGAGAGAAGCAGGGGCTCAGGGGCTGAGCCGTGGGAGGGAGGGGCAGGAGGTGCTGAAGCTGGCCTGGACGCTGGGACAAGGAGCAGGAAGGAGGGTCTGGGAGTGGGGACACGTCAGGTTCTTCTCACTTCTGCAAGATGGAAGCTGCCTGGCCCTGACCTCTCCTCAGCCACGGCTGGGACCCGTAGGTCTGCAGGTCACCCTGAGCCCAGCCTCTTTGCTCTGAACAGGCCTCTGCCACAGAACCAGGCCAGGGCTGGGGCTCTGTCCGCTGCTGGCTTGGTCACCTGCTCACCTCAGGCAGCAGCAGCAAAAAACCAGCCACGACCACCACAGATTTCCTGGGGATTCCAGTTGCTCCAGGTTCTCCTGGGACTCCAGAGCCAGGCAGGGACGCTAAAGCTGAAGGGGTCAGGCAGGAAGGAGTCTCCAGCCCCACCCCAGGGAGCCGGAGCTGAGTGCACACCTGCGGGGCTCCCAGCCCACACGCCAATCACGCTGGCCGGGCCTGGCCTCCCCTGAGACCACAGGCCCGCCCCTGCGGTGCGTGGCAAACAGCGGTAGCAGGACTTCTTAAGTGGGGGTACGTTATGATCTCCCCAGTGCCCTGATGTCCCTGAGGGGACGGGCTACAGAGGAAGTCAGAGCCCTGGGCATGGGGGCCTTGGCCGCTGTCTTCAGGAAGGAGGCGCAGGAGGGCGCAGCCACCTGACGTCTGGGAAGGAAGGAGCCCACTGCCCCTCCACCCCTTCCCCAGTGTTTGCGGGATGATCGCTGTGTGGCTGGCACTGTGGGTGGGGATGGAGGGACACAGACTCGTGGTGAGCAGCTCTCAGTAGGGACCAGAACAACCAGCGGCTGGGGTCCCCCAATGTGCCCTCGCTCCTCTCTGGAACGGAATCCAACGTGTTCCAATCAGACCCCGTCCCCCCAGCCACGCCAACGCGTCCCTTCCCGGAAAGTGGCCAGAGCTCTGGACTGCCACACTGCCGGTCCCCGTCCTCTTTCTTGGGGACACAATGTGGAGGAGAACCAGCTGCAGTTCCAGTTGCTCTCCAGTGGCCAGGAACACGCATCTTGGATGAGGAACAGCCTTCCCTGTGATAGATGGGCTACCCTCCCCCCAAGAGCTTTCCACATCCTGAGAGAAGCAACCTTGTTTCATTCCCGGCAGGATGTTTCTTCCCCGGGCATGTTTCTTCCCCGGGCATGTTTCTTCCCCGGGCAAGAGCCAATAGGCTTAAAGGTCGCCCTGTTCTATGGGCAAAGAGCCAATGGCGTTGGGGTTGCTCTGGTGCACCTCCCGCCAGAAATCCCTATATAGGGGCCTGTTCGAGACACAGACAGACACACGGACGCACACATCAGCTCGTCGCTGCTGAGAGGAGGAAGCCACTGCAACAGCTCCAGACCCATCGCCTTCAGCCGACGGCAGCCACCCCAGCCGGCAGCTCCAGACCCATCGCCTTCAGCCCGACGGCCCCTCCCAGCTGACAGCTCCAGTCTCCAGCCAGACAGCAGCTGCTTTAGCTGATAGCTCCAGAGATCCTAGCCAGTGCAACCAAGCACCCACCTTCTGTCCAGAGCTTGCACACTCCCCTCTCCCTGACTCCCCTCTCCCACCAGAGCTTGCACACTCCCCTCTCCCTGATTCCCCTCTCCCACCAGAGCTTGCACACTCCCCTCTCCCTGACTCCCCTCTCCCACCAGAGCTTGCACACTCCCCTCTCCCACCAGAGCTTGCACACTCCCTTCTCCCTGACTCCTCTCTCCCAGCACCTCTTCGACCTTCGACCAGAGCACCTCTTCTCCGGTTTTGCTACCAGCCACGAAGGCTGTTGAATAAATCTCTTGGCTGCACGGCTGTCCCCGGTGTGATGTTTTGCCCTTCACCCTGGACCTCGGGAGCCGCGGGTCCCTGTCAGTGATGGATTCCCACCACCTCAGAGTTGCGCGACCCTCAGGTTGTAGATCTTGGATCTCAGGCACGAGTCCCGATCTCCCGTGGCTTCGTTCTCTTAAATAAAGGATCCGTCGCGAGGATGGCTTAGATTTGAGCCCTTAAAAGACGCCTCGTATGAAGAAATTTAACTTCAGGGAAAACAGCGTCAGAATGCGAGCTCTGCTGTTCAGCTTTTTCAAGCACACGATGCTCTCGGCGCTACCTGGGTGGACACCACGCTCCGGAGGAGGAGCCCGCGATGTCCAACTGACTGGACAGTCCACCACCTCCGGCAGAACTGGACACCCAGGGGGCAGCAGGAAGTGAAGCTGAGGAGCTGCCTCTCGGGAGTGGGTCCTTGGGGGAGCGCGGGCGGCGGCTGAGGGCACGTCCTCGCAGGACCACAGTGGAGAGCCGGTGCTCTGACAATGGCAGAAGCCACTTCCCCAGCTCACCCGGCGTCGCCTGATGGATGTGGCCCTCCAGAACCCACGGAAAACTCTATTTAGAGCTGGGGGCGGGGGCCTGCAAACAAACACTCCCCCAGCTGGCTTCCCTTACGCCGAGGTCGGTAAATAACACCCTGCAATAACGCGAGTTATGAGCCAACCGTTCTTACGGAGAGGAGAAGATATTGGCAAATAAAAACCCTCAGTGCCGGAACATAAACCACCGTCCCTCCCGAGACTGACAAATGGAGACACCACCTCGTCCTTGTCCTCAGGAGGGGGCAGCGGCCGGGATGGAGCTGGGCCTGGGGCGGGGAGAGCAAGGGGCCTGCCAGCCCCCACAGCTTGTCAGCTGAGCCCGCCACGGACTCACAGGGGGCCCTGAATTGCTCATAAAAGTGATTTGCTGGGCATTTGGTTTTTTAATAAACTATAGGGGGTGGGGGAGAAGGTGAAATTCCATGGAGCTTTGGCTTTTTACCTTTCAAATTAATAAAAAGAAGCCCACAGAAAGAGGGAGAGCCAGGCCGGAGCAGAAGGCGGCGGCTGGGGCCAGGGGCCTTCTCTGAGCACGCTTTCCTGCGGTGGAGACGGGGCAGCGCCCGCCCCACCATGACCAAGCTTTTGCTTTTTTTTTTTTTTTTTAATACTCTTTTTTAAAAATATTTTTATTTATTTGCTTTAGTTGTACACAATGCGTTTTATTTGTACGTGGTGCTGAGGATCGAACCCGGGCCGCACACGTGCTAGGCGAGCGCTCTACCGCTGAGCCACAATCCCAGCCCCTTTTGCTTCTTTTTGTTCCCAAAGCCACACCTGTTCATCCAGGCCACTGGTCCTCGCATGACCTGTCCACGTGGCCCTCTGACTTCTGCCTGCCTGGTAAGGGTGAGGAAGCCAATCACCAGGGCACCCACAGAGGGCCAGGCGGGGGCTGCTGACGCCTCCTGCACCCCCTTCCACCCAGGAATAAGGGGGAGGCTGGGAGGGTCCCACCTGTGCTGCCCACGACCCCTCCCCCAGTACACGAGCGCCGTGCGCAGGCGGTAGCCGCCCAGGGAGCAGCCAGCGCCTAGGAGGGAGTCGTGGAGAACGTGCTGCCCAGCATTCTGCCCTCCCACCGTCGCTAGGCCATCATGCACCAAGTGCCCCTTGCCCCCAGACCTGCCCACGCCCACAGGGGCAGGGGTCCTGGAGGAGGCCCTGCCCGCTGGAACTCTCGCAGAGAACAGGCGGTGGCTCTGGCGTCCCCCCGTGTGGAAGTGTCAGCTCCTAAGTCACAGACCTACGCCACCAGCCCCCCGAATCAGCGCACTCTGAGGAGCTGTGGATGGCTCTATGATACACAGGAGGCAAGGGCCGCGAGTCAGGTGGTGCAGCCGCTCCCCACCCCCCGTCCCCGTTGCTCTCAATTGAGCCGCAATACAGGGGCGGGCCGTGACATTTAGTCACACTAAATTGCAAGCGTGGCTTTCTTCCTGCTGTCTTCCCCCCATAAAATAAAGCTGAATGCCCTGCAGCTCTGAGGCCTTGCGCAGCCTTGGCACAGGACTCTGCGCCCCTGGGTGGCCCTTAGTTAATTCACGAAGCTCTGGTCCATCAGGGACACATCGAAGGCCACATCCGGGCAGAGAGGGGCTCACAGGCTGCTATTAGCCAATCTGTGGACAAGGAAGAAAATGCCACCAGGATGGTGGATGCCCCAGGAGCGAGCTTGGAGGGACGGGGGATGCCCCCGCACACCCCTCAGTGGAGGGCACCATCTTATCAGGTCCCTTTAGGCTGACCCAAGAGCGTCTCGCAGGAGGACAGCTCAGGGCAGGGCAGGGCAGGGCAGGGAGCAGCGCTGGGACTCTGGAGGCAGGCTGTGGAGGCCCGCGGTGGCTGACTTGCTGTGTCCGGCCCCTCTGGGCCAAGGAAGCCCTGTAATGGAGGCATCTGGAAACCGTGTGCTGCACGCTCTGATTTCCTGAGATGGCAGCATCTTGCAGCCCTGGGAGGACATGTGACTTCTCTGTCTCCCCCAGCAGCAGCAGCCTCTGACCTGGGGAGGGAGAGACAGGAAGTCAAGGTGGGGTCTTCTGAGTGGGAAAGAGTCCACCCCGCCGACACAGAAAGGAGAGAAACATCCCCATTCCAAGACGCCCCTGCCAGGAGATACAGTCCCCTTGGCCCAAGGCCTGGTTAGGGCTTTTCCTCTCAGGTAGGTTCCAGAGCAGCGGAGCAGCTGGACGCCTTCTCTCACTGTTTATCCTCCACTCGCCTTTCCCTAAACACGTCAGAGAAGATACTCCTGGGATGAGAAGCCCTAGGAGCCATCAGCTCTTTTACGGAAATGTAATCTTTGCGTAAAACATTCCTCACCCGGAACAGGCCCTGCGTGAGGGAACAGGGGGCCTGGAGGGAACAGGCTGCTGCGACCAGCAACGAGCAAAGTCAGGCATGATGACCTGGAGGAGGTGGGCGCTGCGGAGGTGCAGGAGGTGGGCACTGAGGACCTGCAGGAGGGGACACTGAGGACCTGGAGGAGGGGGGCACTGAGGACCTGCAGGAAGTGGGTGGTGAGGACCTGCAGGAGGTGGGCGGTGAGGACCTGGAGGAGGTGGGCGGTGAGGACCTGGAGGAGGTGGGTGGTGAGGACCTGCAGGAGGTGAGTGGTGAGGACTGGAGGAGGTGGGCACTGAGGACCTGGAGGAGGGGGGTGGTGAGGACCTGGAGGAGGTGGGCACTGAGGACCTGGAGGAGGGGGGTGGTGAGGACCTGGAGGAGGTGGGCGGTGAGGACCTGCAGGAAGTGGGTGGTGAGGACCTGCAGGAGGTGGGCGGTGAGGACCTGGAGGAGGTGGGTGGTGAGGACCTGGAGGAGGGGACACTGAGGACCTGGAGGAGGTGGGCGGTGAGGACCTGGAGGAGGTGGGTGGTGAGGACCTGGAGGAGGGGACACTGAGGACCTGGAGGAGGTGGGCACTGAGGACCTGGAGGAGGGGACACTGAGGACCTGGAGGAGGTGGGCGGTGAGGACCTGCAGGAGGTGAGTGGTGAGGACCTGGAGGAGGTGGGCGGTGAGGACCTGGAGGAGGTGGGTACTGAGGACCTGGAGGAGGGGGGGTGGTGAGGACCTGGAGGAGGTGGGCGGTGAGGACCTGCAGGAAGTGGGTGGTGAGGACCTGCAGGAGGTGGGCGGTGAGGACCTGGAGGAGGTGGGTGGTGAGGACCTGGAGGAGGGGACACTGAGGACCTGGAGGAGGTGGGCGGTGAGGACCTGGAGGAGGTGGGTGGTGAGGACCTGGAGGAGGGGACACTGAGGACCTGGAGGAGGTGGGCACTGAGGACCTGGAGGAGGGGGGCACCGAGGACCTGCAGGAGGTGGGCGGTGAGGACCTGGAGGAGGGGGGCACTGAGGACCTGCAGGAAGTGGGTGGTGAGGACCTGCAGGAGGTGGGCGGTGAGGACCTGGAGGAGGGGACACTGAGGACCTGCAGGAGGTGAGCGGTGGAGGTGGGCAGTGACCTGGAGGAGGTGGAGGAGGGGACAGTGAGGAGGTGAGTGGTGAGGACTGGAGAAGGGGGGACACTGAGGACCTGGAGGAGGGGACACTGAGGACCTGCAGGAGGTGAGTGGTGAGGACCTGGAGGAGTGGTGAGGACCTGCAGGAGGTGAGTGGTGAGGACCTGGAGGAGGTGAGTGGTGAGGACCTGGGAGGTGAGGGGACACTGAGGACCTGCAGGAGGTGAGTGGTGAGGACCTGGAGGAGGTGAGTGGTGAGGACCTGCAGGAGGTGAGTGGTGAGGACCTGGAGGAGGTGGGTGGTGAGGACCTGGAGGAGGTGAGTGGTGAGGACCTGGAGGAGGTGGGTGGTGAGGACCTGGAGGAGGTGAGTGGTGAGGCCCTGGAGGAGGTGGGCGGTGAGGACCTGGAGGAGGTGAGTGGTGAGGCCCTGGAGGAGGTGAGCGGTGAGGACCTGGAGGAGGTGAGCGGTGAGGACCTGGAGGAGGTGAGTGGTGAGGACCTGGAGGAGGTGGGTGGTGAGGACCTGCAGGAGGTGAGTCGTGAGGCCCTGGAGGAGGTGGGCAGTGAGGCCCTGGAGGAGGTGAGTGGTGAGGACCTGGAGGAGGTGAGTGGTGAGGCCCTGGAGGAGGTGGGCGGTGAGGCCCTGGAGGAGGTGGGCGGTGAGGCCCTGGAGGAGGTGGGCGGTGAGGACCTGGAGGAGGTGAGCGGTGAGGCCTGGAGGAGGTGAGCGGTGAGGCCCTGGAGGAGGTGAGTGGTGAGGACCTGCAGGAGGTGAGTGGTGAGGCCCTGGAGGAGGTGAGTGGTGAGGCCCTGGAGGAGGTGAGTGGTGAGGACCTGGAGGAGGTGAGTGGTGAGGACCTGGAGGAGGTGGGTGGTGAGGACCTGCAGGAGGTGGGTGGTGAGGACCTGGAGGAGGTGGGCGGTGAGGACCTGCAGGAGGTGGGCGGTGAGGACCTGGAGGAGGTGGGTGGTGAGGACCTGGAGGAGGTGGGTGGTGAGGACCTGCAGGAGGTGGGTGGTGAGGACCTGGAGGAGGTGAGTGGTGAGGACCTGGAGGAGGTGGGTGGTGAGGACCTGCAGGAGGTGAGGCCCTCAGAAGGTGGAGCGACCACGCACTCTGGCCCCTGGCTCTCTGCAGCAGGTGGTCTGTGGAGCCTGGCCAGTAGGTTTCCCAGCCCCAGCTTTGGCTTCTGATGATCCACAGTGTGTCTCAGTACTAGGCACAGTAACCGGAAATTCAGGAAGTAAATAACCGTCCTCCCTCCTGGACTCGAGTCCTGTCCTCGGCCTCCACTTGAAGGCCACCCTTGGTCTTCAGCTCTGCTTCTTTCCAAAAAGCCGGAGAGGGATCCCTGCTCCACAGTGCTGGGCTCGGGGAGAGCTAGAGGATGGCAGGAGTGAGCTGGGCAGTGCTGAGGAGAAGCGGCGGGGATGACCACCCGCCACGTGGTCCAGTCTCCACGGGAGCCAGCCCTTGGCACTGCCAGCACTGGACCCCATGACCCTCAGCACTGGCCAAGCCGCAGAGCTGGGCTCTGTCTTCTTCCCCAGGGGCACAGGCTCTTGGGGAGCTTCCCTCTCCAAGAACGAAGCTCAGTCCCCTGCCCCAAGCACCAGGGAGCTGAGCCAGGCCACACAGGACCCCATGAGCCCCAGAGAGACCAGCAGGGGGCCAGTGCAGGGGAATCCCCAAGGACGGATGAGCTGACCCGGGCACCCGCGGGCTCCTGAGGGATGGAGGGAGGAGGAGGCGGCGTGCAGAGACTCCTGGTGGTCGGCCTCAGCTCTGGAGCTGACCGGGCCAGTGTGGCTTGGCTAAGGGGACACCAGGCAGGACGCAGGCCCAGCTCATGGGGTGCGTCATCCCACAGCCCCGCAGTGTCCCACCCGCACCTCCCCCGCATCACTTGGTGACTGCTGGGGCATCAAGACCCTCTGCTTCCACTGACGGCCTCCCAGAAGCTCCTCCCGTCTGAAGGTCTCCCTGCAGCAAGTCAAGGGCCTTGTGCTGATTACTGACCTTGGTGCACAGGCCCATGCCTGGACCACAGGGGAGGGAGAGCTCACAGAAGGCAGTCGCAAATAGCACAGAGACAGAGACACACACAGAGACACACATAGAGACAGTGCTGCCTGGCGTAGGCAGCCGGCTCCTGGGCCAAGGTGGGGAAGGAACCTTGGTGGACGGTCACTCGCCACCTTACAAACAAAATCCCACTGCCCAGCTGGTCAGGCAGCCCTGCAGTATGACAGGGACAGGAGGGCTTCAGGGACATCCAGCTGACCCCTCTCACAAAGGGAAGTAAACTGAGGCCCAGAAGGAAAAAGGGGTGTCCCCAAGGTCACGTTCTAGGAGGTGGGCAGAGGGAGGGGCGTCCCCAGGGTCACGCTCTAGGAGGTGGGCAGAGGGAGGGGTGTCCCCAGGGTCACGCTCTAGGAGGTGGGCAGAAGGAGCGGTGTCCCCAGGGTCACACTCCAGGAGGTGGGCAGAGGGAGTGGTGTCCCCAGAGTCACGCTCTAGGAGGTAGGTAGAGGGAGGGGTGTCCCCAGGGTCACACTCCAGGAGGTGGGCAGAGGGAGTGGTGTCCCCAGAGTCACGCTCTAGGAGGTGGGCAGAAGGAGGGGTGCCCCCCAGGGTCACACTCCAGGAGGTGGGCAGAGAGAGGGGTGTCCCCAAGGTCATGCTCCAGGAGGTGGGCAGAAGGAGCGGTGTCCCCAGGGTCACACTCCAGGAGGTGGGCAGAGGGAGCGGTGTCCCCAAGGTCATGCTCCAGGAGGTGGGCAGAGGGAGGGGTGTCCCCCAGGGTCACGCTCTAGGAGGTGGGCAGAGGGAGGGTGTCCCCAAGGTCATGCTCCAGGAAGTGGGCAGAGGGAGGGGTGTCCCCAGGGTCATGCTCTAGGAGGTGGGCAGAGGGAGCAGTGTCCCCAAGGTCACACTCCAGGAGGTGGGCAGAGGGAGGGGTGTCCCCAGGGTCACGCTCTAGGAGGTGGGCAGAGGGAGCAGTGTCCCCAAGGTCACACTCCAGGAGGTGGGCAGAGGGAGGGGTGTCCCCAGGGTCACGCTCTAGGAGGTGGGCAGAGGGAGCAGTGTCCCCAAGGTCACACTCCAGGAGGTGGGCAGAGGGAGGGGTGTCCCCAGGGTCACGCTCTAGGAGGTGGGCAGAGGGAGCAGTGTCCCCAAGGTCACACACCAGGAGGTGGGCAGAGGGAGGGGTGTCCCCAGGGTCACGCTCTAGGAGGTGGGCAGAGGCAAACCAGGTTTCCATGGCCCTTCACTATAGTAGCCTGAAGAGATGGCCGCTTGGAGCAAAGAAGCCGCGGGAAGAAGTTTTGAGACGAACTGGAAACAAATAGCTCTTTATTTTGACAACTTTTCTCCCTGGATCTAACTACACCCCGACACGCCGTCCACGCACCTCTAACCTCCAAAATGGCGCAGACCTCCTCCGCAATCTCGCTCAAGTCCCTCGAGATCTCCGGCCAAGTCTCGCAAGATCCCGGGCCAAGTCCCGTGAGACTACGGAAGGCGCCAATGTCCAAATATGTCCAAAGCCCGTAGTCCACCGCAATCTTAGCCATCTCCCCAAACAGGGCTCCTACACTTCACCTCATCGCGTACCCAGCGTTAGATGGTCTGGGACCCAGGCCACAGCTGCCCTGTTGAGTCCTTCTTCCCCCTGTGACCCTCCTCCTGCTGGGAGCCTGGGAGGACGGGGCTGGAGCCATCCGGGGCTCCAGAGGTGGAGGGCCTGAATGCTCCATGACCCCCCTGACCGTCCAGCAGGTGCCCGGAGGTGGGACGGGGAGCTGCTCCTCACGTGAAGACAGACAGCGGCCCAGGCACAGGGGAGGACGCCATGGCGGGGCGGGGCTAAGCTCAGGGGCACGGGGAGCCAGCCCTCGGGCGCACGGCGGCTGGGCCTGGGCTCACGCCTGCTCTTCTCCTGCCAGCTGCTCCAGTCCTCGCGCTCAGGGAGCGCAGGCGGCCCCTCTGCCTGAGGGCTGAGGGCAGCAGTGCGTGAGGCGGTCCCGGGAGCGTCCCTCTCCTCCGCGAGACCCTCGAGCACTGCCCGCAGCCAGAGAGCCACAGCGGCCACTTGGCCCAGCAGTGACAAGGCGGCTGGACGCTGCCCTCAGCCTGGGGCCCAGCGCCCCACCCCCAGGGGTGCGCCTGCTGGGAGCCACCTGGGAGGGCCACAGCCGGGATCTGGGAGGGCCACAGCCGGGATCTGGGAGGGCCGGGCTGCGCGGCATGGGGCCCCTGGTGGCAGCACGTCATTCATCCCATCAACTCTCCCCCCGGATTCTGTGGCTCTAACACCGCACGTGGTTGGACGGAGCGAGCGCGAGGCCTCCTGGTGCAGACCTCGGGAGAGCGCCCCAGCCCGGGGCTGAAGAAGCCCCTTGGCCACAGGACCCTGTGCTCCAAGAAGCAGCCAAGGGACAACCAGGGCTACTCAGCCTTGGGCGCCGGGCACACGTGTCCAGAAATGAGTGAAGGGAGGCTGGGCAGCAGGAAGACGGCCTCGGCGCTCGTTGCCATGACAAGGCTGGCTGCCAAGCACCGGCGGGATCTGGGAGGGCAGCGTCCACCAGCAGGGCTCGGCGGCTGCCGGGGAGGCCTCCCTGGGGGAGAAGGAAGAGACCTGAGGCGTGGGAAGCTGAGCCAGGACCTGCGCCCACATCCCGGGGGCCTGCAGGAAGCACTGCCTCGGTGGCCCCCGTGTGGAACTTCCCATCACACACGGCTCAGAGCCCACTGGGGGAGGGAAAGTCAGCACAGGGCTGCCAAGTCCCCGTGGCCGCTGGCCTTTAGAGCCCAGCTCTTGCCTCTCTCCATTCAGTGTCGCAGCAGGCCTTCTCCAGCCCCTGAGAAAGCTCTCAAAATGCCCAGTGCCAGCCACGGGTCTGTGTGGCGCCACAGCCTCGTCTGACTCCAAAACAAACGGCACGTTGTGACTGGAAGCAGCTCTGAGCGCCCAGCTGTCCTCCGCTGAGACGAACACCAACACACCTGCCGACAGGTGAGTGCGGCCGTGCCTCGCTGTCTGGGGACGAGGGGCTGGGCACGACCCCCTTCCCCCACCACCCACAGTGACGCGACCTGCGCTTCCTGCAGCTGTTCTCAATGAGCCGTGAGCACGTGAGCCTCCGGTTCCCCACTGCCGTCCTGTGCAGAAACCCACCCAAACCAGGGCTTGCTGGGAGCCCTAGGGGATGTGAGGCTGCCTGGACGTGGTCAGCACCCACTGTGTCCTCGCGAGGAAGTAGCTCACTGCACCACCAACGTGCTCAGCCAGTGCTCATAGACGTGGAGCCTCTGAGCAGAGGGGACGAAGGGTTTCTGAGCCCCAATGTCTGCGAACCTGGCCTGATGACCGGTCCCAATTCCTGCCACGCTGCCCTGGTCATCCCGCCCTTCTTCCAAGATGTGGTGCCTTCTCCAGCCTCCCCCCACAGCCCGGCCACCTCCCCTGGTGCCAAGTAAACTCCTGGCTGCCCCAAGGGCCCAGCCCAGCCCCTTGCCTGTCCCCAAGCTCTCCAGGCCACAGTGCCTTTGTCCTGGAGTCCTGCAGCCAAGGACCCTGCGTCTCCCTCCAAAATGTAGGCAGAGAGCAGCAGGATGTCACCTCCAGGCGCTTGATGACTGCCCACACGGTCCTACATCCCGTCCTGAGGTCACATCCTGGTGTCTGCACAGGCCCATGAAGGGTCATGGCCTTGGTGGACACCAGTGAGTGGACCAGTGGATGAGAAGGCAAGCACTCTGGCCAGCACGGCTTCCCTCTGGGGAGATGCTGACCCCCGTGACAGCCTGCGAGCTCAGCAGAGCTGGCCTCCTCCTGCTGAGCCACGCCCAGGCCCCTCGTCCCCCAGGTGCTGCCTGCCGCACCCCCACGGCCACTGGAGACAAACGCCCAGCTTCTCCAAGTTCTGGGCAGCTAGATGAGATTTCATCAAACCAATCAGAAATCATTAATGTGCCTTTTAAATTTGGAAAACTAATTGAGAATATTGGACTAAATGGCTCCATTAAAGTACAAGTGGCATTTAATTGGTCTGGAACAGTGACCGCTGGCTGTGATTGACAGAACAGTAAGGGGTGGGTTAGAGACGTCCTGCTCTGAGCTGCTCCAGAAGTCCTGGGGCCTGGGGGCGGGGCCTGGCAGGGGTTCCCAGCTGCCCCTAGCAGGGATTCCCAGGGCCAACAGCTGCCCACACCTGCCCACACCTGCCAACACCTGCAACACCTGCCACACCTGCCCACACCTGCCACACCTGCCCACACCTGCAACACCTGCCACACCTGCCCACACCTGCCACACCTGCCCACACCTGCCCACACCTGCCAACACCTGCCACACCAGCCACACCTGCCCACACCTAACCACACCTGCCACACCTGCCACACTACCACATCTGCCACACCTGCCCACACTGCCATACTGCCACACCTGCCACACTGCCACGCGTGCCCACACCTGCCACGCCTGCCCACACTGCCACACCTGCCCACACTGCCACACCTGCCACACCTGCACACTCTGCCAACCTGCCCACACCTGCCACACCTGCCCAAACTGCCACACCTGCCACACCTGCCCACACTGCCACACCTGCCCACTCTGCCACACCTGCCCACACCTGCCACACCTGCCCAAACTGCCACACCTGCCACACCTGCCCACACTGCCACACCTGCCACACCTGCCCACACCTGCCCACACCTGCCACACTGCCACACCTGCCCACTCTGCCACCCTGCCCACACCTGCCACACCTGCCCAAACTGCCACACCTGCCACACCTGCCCACACTGCCACACCTGCCCACTCTGCCACACCTGCCCACACCTGCCACACTGCCCAAACTGCCACACCTGCCACACCTGCCCACACTGCCACACCTGCCACACCTGCCCACACCTGCCCACACCTGCCACACTGCCACACCTGCCACACCTGCCCACACCTGCCCACACCTGCCCACACTGCCACACCTGCCATACCTGCCCACACTGCCACACCTGCCACACCGGCCCACACTGCCACACCTACCCACACTGCCACACCTGCCACACCTGCCCACACCTGCCCACACCTGCCACACCTGCCCACACCTGCCACAACTGCCCACACTGCTAAACCTGCCACACTTGCCAAACCTGCCACACCTACCCACACTGCCACACCTGCCCACACCGCCCACACCTGCCACACCTGCTCACACTGCCACACCTGCCACACCTGCCCACACCTGCCCACACTGCCACACCTGCCCACTCTGCCACACCTGCCCACACCGCCACACCTGCCCAAACTGCCACACCTGCCACACCTGCCCACACTGCCACACCTGCCCACACTGCCACACCTGCCACACCTGCCCACACTGCCACACCTTCCCACACTGCCACACCTGCCATACCTGCCCACACTGCCACACCTGCCACACCGGCCCACACTGCCACACCTACCCACACTGCCACACCTGCCACACCTGCCCACACCTGCCCACACCTGCCACACCTGCCCACACCTGCCACAACTGCCCACACTGCTAAACCTGCCACACTTGCCAAACCTGCCACACCTACCCACACTGCCACACCTGCCCACACCGCCCACACCTGCCACACCTGCTCACACTGCCACACCTGCCACACCTGCCCACACCTGCCCACACTGCCACACCTGCCCACACCTGCCCACTCTGCCACGCCTGCCCACACTGCCACACCTGCCACACCTGCCCACACTGCCACACCTGCCCAAAATGCCACACCTGCCACACCTACCCACACTGCCACACCTGCCCACACCCGCCCACACCTGCCACACCTGCTCACACTGCCACACCTGCCACACCTGCCCACACCTGCCCACACTGCCACACCTGCCACGCCTGCCCACACCTGCCCACACCTACACCTACACACACTGCCACGCCTGCCCACACTGCCACACCTGCCACACCTGCCCAACCTGCCACACCTGCCCACACTGCCACACCTGCCCACACCTGCCACGCCTGCCCACACCTGCCACACCTGCCCACACTGCCAACTCCACACCTGCCACACTGCCACACCTGCCACACCTGCCCACACTGCCACACCTGCCACACCTGCCCACACTGCCACACCTGCCACACCTGCCCACACCTGCCCACACCTACCCACACTTGCCACACCTGCCCACACTGCTACATCTGCCCACACTTGCCACAACTGCCACACCTGCCCACACCTGCCACACTGCCACACCTGCCCACACCTGCCACACCTGCCCACACCTGCCCACACCTACCCACACTTGCCACACCTGCCCACACTGCCACACCTGCCCACACCTGCCACACCTGCCACACCTGCCCACACCTGCCACACCTGCCCACACCTGCCACACTGCCACACCTGCCAACTGCCACACCTGTCACGCCTGCCCACATTGCCACACCTGCCACACCTGCCCACACTGCCACACCTGCCCACACTGCCACACCTGCCCACACTGCCACACCTGCCCACTGCCACACCTGCCACACCTGCCCACACTGCCACACCTGCCCACACCTGCCACACCTGCCCACACCTGCCCACACCAGCCCACACTGCCACACCTGCCACACCTGACCAACACCTGCCCACACCTGCCCACACGGCCACACTGCCTACACCTGCCACACCTGCCACACCTGCCCACACCTGCCCACACCTGCCACACCTGCCCACACCTGCCACACTGCCACACCTGCCACACCTGCCCACACTGCCACACCTGCCCAACCTGCCACACCTGCCCACACTGCCACACCTGCCATGCCTGCCCACACCTGCCACACCTGCCCACACTGCCACACCTGCCACACTGCCACACCTGCCACACCTGCCCACACTGCCACACCTGCCACACCTGCCCACACTGCCCACACCTACCCACACTTGCCACACCTGCCCACACTGCTACATCTGCCCACACTTGCCACACCTGCCACACCTGCCCACACCTGCCACACTGCCACACCTGCCCACACCTGCCACACCTGCCCACACCTACCCACACTTGCCACACCTGCCCACACTGCCACACCTGCCCACACATGCCACGCCTGCCACACCTGCCCACACCTGCCACACCTGCCCACACCTGCCACACTGCCTCACCTACCCACTGCCACACCTGTCACGCCTGCCCACATTGCCACACCTGCCACACCTGCCCACACTGCCACACCTACCCACACTGCCACACCTGCCACACCTGCCCACACCTGCCCACACCTGCCCACACCAGCCCACACTGCCACACCTGCCACACCTGACCAACACCTGCCCACACCTGCCCACACGGCCACACCTGCCTACACCTGCCACACCTGCCACACCTGCCCACACCTGCCCACACCTGCCACACCTGCCCACACCTGCCCACACCTGCCCACACCTGCCACACTGCCACACCTACCCACACCTGCCACACCTGTCACGCCTGCCCACACTGCCACGCCTACCCACACCTGCCACACCTGCCACACCTGCCCACACTGCCACACCTGCCACACCTGCCCACACCTGCCACATTTGCCCACACTGCCACACCTGCCATACCTGCCCACACCTGCCACACCTGCCCACACTGCCACACCTGCCCACACTGCCACACCTGCCCATACCTGCCACACCTGCCACACCTGCCCACACTGCCACACCTGCCTACACTGCCACACCTGCCACACCTGCCACACCCACACTGCCACACCTGTCCACACTGCCACACCTGCCCACACTGCCACACCTGTCCACACTGCCACACCTGCCCACACCTGCCACACCTTTCCACACTGCCATACTTGCCACACCTGCCACACCTGCCCACACCTGCCCACACTGCCACACCTACCACACCTGCCACACCTGCCCACACCTACCCACACCTGCCCACACTTGCCACACCTGCCCACACCAGGGAGAACGTGCCCTCTGTGGCTCGCCTGTTTCCACCTGTAACCTGCTTTCCGAAAGGCTGGGGCTCATGGACTGTTCTCTTCCCGTTGCTCTGTTGCCTTCCTTTACATGAAGCGAGGGGACAGGTGCAGGGTCATCACTCACACGCCCGGGCCCACATCCGTCCACGGATCCAACCAACCTCAGACCCAAACTATTCAAAACAAAATTTTCAAAAGTGAAACGTGAGTTGACCGCACGCCAAGCTCGACCCTGAACCCGCGGAGTGCAGCCATGTGCCCGCTCACCCACCATGGCCCCCCGGTGCTCCCTGGGCCTCTGCTGCCTCTGTCCTGCCGGGGATGGTCGTGTCGACACCAAGACAGAGACGGCTTCTCGTCCTTCGTCCCTACAGTGGGTCACGGCCACTGTTTACCTGGTCATCTAGAGCTGACATATCCAGGGCCCTGTGTGGCCCGTGCACGTAAATCCCACCTGACTGGAGAGGCACTCGAGCGTCGTGGACGCTGGCATCCACGTCACTGCTGGAGCTCCACAGGTACGGAGACAACGACACCTCCTGCAACTGAGGACGCCAAGGCTCAGAGGAGCTGACCCCAAGGCCCTCCCTGCCTGCGAGACCCGAGACCAGGTCTCGCCTGTGGCCTAGGAGTTGAGCCTGGCCACGCCACCCCGCCTCCACTCCCTTGGCCATCTCAGACAAGCAGAATGTGGGGACAGACAGGATGGCACTCACTAGCTGCCATGACAAGCAGCACCAAAATGCCTAGGCTTAGCACAAGGCCCATACCATCCTAAACAAGCAGTGACCGAGTGGCTGTCCCTAACAGGCACCGCGAGCCTGGGGTCACCTGTCCAGGACTCCACTATCTCAGGGCCTCCCTTCCCTCACGCCCACCTCCCGTTGGCCATGCTCCATCACAGGGTCCCAGGCTCGCTGCAGGGGAGGCCCGGAGATGCGGTCCTCCTGCACGCGGCCACAGCCTGCACTCCGTCCAGAGGGCTCCCTTCTTCTCAGTCCCTCGCGGAGAGCACCCACAAGCCCATCCAGGCGCCTCCAGCGCTCCGAGCCTGGGCTCTCCAGCAGGTTCCGGTCCCCACCAGCAGGCCTGGTAGTGAACTCTGAATGAGAGGGCCATTATCTCACACACCCTGGGAGCAAGGTCAAGGTCAAACCCAGTTTGAGAAGCAGAAATCCAGAGAGGAGCAGCGCCACCCAGTGGCCAAGAGATGCCCTCGCGCGTCACTCAGATCCCTGCAGGAAAACCCTCCTCAGGCTCCAGCCTCTCAGAGGACATCCCAGCTCCAACCACACACAGAGAGGCCCGGAACTGCCTCTGGCCTGTCACCTGCTCCTGCCATCTCAGATGCTCCGGAACAGCCACCCCAGCCCCCTTGCCTCCTGGGCCTTTGTACCCACTGGCCCCTGTGGGAACGGGATCACCTTCTCTGATCCCCCGAGGCCGGCTCCTTCTCACCCAGACCCAGAGAGCTCGCCTCTGCAGCCTCCCTGGCAGCCTCCTGCCCTTCCCCGGAGTTACGTCCCAGCAGCGCTTACCAACCTGACGCCGTGCGCCTCTCTGCAGGGGCTCACCCCGCTGCTGCCCCGCGGACAGAGAGGCCGCACGCATGCGCTTCCCAGGCGCGGGTCTGGGGAGTGCCTGGAAGGCCTCGGAGACTCTGCTGAGTGGGTAGATAGAAAACCAGCGGCAGCGTGGCCAGACCAGTGCACCCTCGTCTGCCGGACATCTCGGCATCTTCAAAAGGAATTCAGCAGCCCCGGGAATCGCCTCCTCCTTCCAACAGAAGGACTCGAGCAAGTCCAGTGAGGAAGGGGAGGGCTCGCCTTGCTGGCCTGGGGGTCCCGGCCAGCCCATCTAAGCCGTCCTACTACCTAGCGCATGGCCCCCTGGGGACTAGGCCCCCCCACCCCCAGCTGCTTTCAGCCTCGATGCTTCCCGGAGCACCAGGCACCAGTGTGACACTGCTGAGCACAAACTCCAGGCCCACCCCTGGGGCTCCCTGCGGGGGATTCTCTGAACGGGTGGGGAGGCCTGTGATCCCCCGGCCAGGTGCAAGGCCCTCATTCTGTTTTAGCGAGCCCAGAGAGAGTGACAGCGGCTGTCCTGGCCACCCAGCATTCCCGCGCCTGCAGCCGAGGCCCACAGTCACTACACCAGTGCAAGCAAAGACAGTGGACAGTGGCCTCCGTTTCTCCCCCAACATCATTTCCCAAAGCCCGTGGCCACGCTGGGCTCAGCGCTCTCCAGCGAGAGCTGTGAAGAGCTGCCTTTGTCAACAGGTGCCAGCCCATTGGGCCAGCCAGCTTCACGCGGGCGTGAGGTCCTGGGCCGGCCAGACAGCGGAGGGAGGGAGGAGGCGCCCAAGCCGAGGCCGGCCTGCGCCCAGTCCCCAGCAGTCCCACACTCAGCCGGCACCTGGCCCCGACGGAGTCCCTGGCCCACCAGGTGGCAGCGGGGCTGCCTCCAGCCCCCCTTCTCCAGCAGCCAGCTGCAGCCCAGCCCAGAGGCTTCCTGGGAGCTGGTGGAGGGCTCGGCAGGCCTGGCCCGGCGGTCCTGGTGACCCCCTCCTCCCTCGCTGCAGGACGGCGGGCTTCCCCAGGTCCCTCTGAAAGGCAAATCTGATTCTTTAGTACATTTGCTTTGACCAGGGACAACTCGTGTTTCCCCAGGGCCAAAAATGACAATCCTGGCAGCACCAACCTGAGCGGCCACTGAAGGCAGGATAGGAGACGCTGGGCCCATGCGTGTTTGGAGCCCCAAGAGGTCAGCCCTCATGCCTGTCCTGTGACGGCTGAGCCCGAGCCTGGCAGAAAGACGGCTGCCCACGGCGTTTGCAGAAGGAAGCTCAGGGAGCCCCTCCCCTGACAACCAGGGACCCGAGCCCTGGCTGCCTTCTCTTTCCCCGGGGCGGGGGCTTTTCTCTGGTGTAAATTCAGTTTTGACTTGCTGCTGAGTCTTGGCTTCCCAGAGAACTAGTATTTCCTCCAAGACTCGGCCACAGGCCACAACAGAGACACGGAAGCCAGAGGACACACTCGGGTGGCCCCCACAGCTCGCCAGCTGCGTCCCCGGTGCCCCGCTCTTGAGCGTGAGCTGAGGACCCCAGGAAGGGAGAGCAGTCGGTGCTGGGCCGGCGCCTCCCAGGTGATGGAGTGGGAGCCTGGCGAGGGGCCTGGTTCCCCTGAGGTCGCTCAGCCAGTCAGGGAGAGCCAGTTGGGTCCTGGGTCCTTTCCCGTCTGCTGGGAGATGGACTTGAAGTTCCGAGTCACTCTCGGCCTGGGAAGCCAGAGCTGCTTCCAGAACATTCCTGCGGAAGTCACCTGCTCCGGGGAAATGATTTCACAGAGCACCACAGTCAACATGGTCTGCAAGGGCTGGTACCCACCCCACAGGGCGAGCTGGGGACGCTCAAAGCACGGATGTCTGTCAAATCGGCCCAGCTGTGTCCACGCCTCAGCTCATCATCCCACTCCCGAGACACCCGGGTGCGGGGCAGCACCAGGCCCCTCTTCCAGAACCAGGCGACGGGAGAGTGCCCCCAGGCTCCGGGACTCCACCGCCTCCCCACAGCCCACGCTGCAAGCAGGCTCCCTGGCTGGCCGTCGCCAGGCCTTCATCCCAGGTGTCACACTGGAACTGAGGTCCCAGCAGACGCCAAGCGGGAGCAGCCACCTGTACCTCAGGGGACCACATGGCTCCTGCTAAATGAGAAGAGGCCACCTGCGGGGCCGGCCGCACACTCTCGATTAAAAGTTGAAGACGCTTTCCTCCCTCTCCGCTGCTGCTGTCAGCCCGTCCGTCGCCAAGGCCCTCCAGCCACCAGCACCTTGTTAAGTGTCTAAACTAGTGAGCGGGTGCTGGGCTCTGGTGAGGAGCCCCCGGGGCCGCACTCCCCTGAAACGTATCGATCTGTGTTCCGCAGTTCAAGAAAACTAATCTGGATCATAAAAGCCAGAGAGGAGAACGCTACAGCTCAAAGTGTGGTTTTTAGCAAGGGCCGCTTTCAAGTGAGAATTAGTCATTGATCTTCTCTGATAAGTTCCAAAGAGGCGCCCTGGACGAGATGAGCCAAGCTGGCACTGGCGGGAGAGAAGCTCGGCCAGGGCCGCTCCACCAGGAGGACAGGACCCTCCCCCGTCCCCCGAGGCCCAGGCAGCAGCTGCGGCACAAGGGCCCCGCTGCAGAGCCGAGAGCCCCGGAGCAAAGGCCTGCCCACAGCACCCCAGCCTGGAGCCAGGAGCCTGCCAACTGGGACAGCCCGCACGCACAGCCACCTCCCCAAGCCCCTGCTTCTCGCTCCCTGTCCTGGGCCGAACGGTGGCCACCCCACGGTCGTGGCCACCCCGTAGTCATGTCCACCCAGAAGCTCAGAATGTGGCCTTATTTGGGAACAGGGTCTTTCCAGCGTACCAAGTTCAGAGGATGTCACGTCACGTTAGGACCGGCCCTGATCCTGGGACATGTCTTTACGAGGAGACAGAAGAGAGACAGAGGCTGCCCTGTGGCCCGGGGCTGCAGCCCGGGGCGATGCGTCTGCAGCCAAGAATTGCAAGGGCTGTCCCCAGCCATCAGCCTCAGAGAGCGGAGAAGAGTCTCCCCAGGCCTCAGAGGAACCCACCTGGGACGCTGGGGCCCAGAATTCTGCCATCCAGGACCCAGCACTGTGGGGGACACATCGCTGTGGTTCTTGGTCACCCAGGCTGCAGTCTGTCCACGGGAAATGATAACACCCTCCCGGCTTCCAGGGTTCCTGCGTGCCCTGCAGGACAGGAGCAGGGGCAGGACAGCAGGACAGCCGAGCGAGGACCTTCCACTCCTGGGAAAGGACAGAGACTCCCCTCTGTGGCCCAGGAGAGATGGCAGGGCCCCACCCCCAGGAGAGATGAGAGGCTCCCCCACCCCCAGGAGAGGTAAATGGGTCCCCCACCCCCAGGAGAGACGATGGGGCCCCACCCCCAGGAGAGATGAGCAGGGGACCCCCACCCCCAGGAGAGATGAGCAGGGGACCCCCACCCCCAGGAGAGATGAGCAGGGGACCCCCACCCCCAGGAGAGATGAGAGGCTCCCCCACCCCCAGGAGAGGTGAATGGGTCCCCCACCCCCAGGAGAGATGATGGGGCCCTCCCAGCCCCCGCCCCTCAGGGGGATGAGCAGGCCCTGAAGTGTCGGGGACAGCCACTGGGGGGCGTCATCCTAGAAGTGAGCCCGGGGTCCCTCAAGGGGGCGGGACCTACGCTGCAGAGCCCTCGGATTCCTGTGTCACCCTCAGCTCACCTCACGTGGGACAGTCAAGGATGTCGAGGCCAGGAGACCTGGGTTCAATCCAGGGTCCGCAGGGCCTCGTCTCCTGTGAGAGGGACGCTGGTGTCAGCCCACCCGGGCAGGAGTGGTGGGCCATCAGGGCCCGTCCTCCGTGTCCTGTGAGCCTGAGAACCCTAGGCGGTGGAGGAGGGGTCCTCTCCCCTTTCTCGGAGCCCATGACGGTGGCGGCGGAGCTCAGACCAGTGGGTCACCTGCACCCTGCACCGTCCACACGAAGGCCCCTGGATGGGAGTCAGAGGCCTGGCTTCCCCATGCACCCCTGAGGCCGGCAGCCAGGGCCACAGGCTCAGTGGCCTCCAAAGAGGTGGCAGTAATGTCCTCAGACAGTGCCCAGGACCTGGACGGAGCAGGGCTGCTGTGCCGCCTCCCCGATGGCTCTCCAGGTCCCGGGACATTGCCCGCTCTTAGCAGCCTCCAGCCTCCAGCCCTGGGGAAGCCCTTGAGAGCACGCAGCCCCGCCCCCCAGGGCTCCCGGCAGCGGCTCCCTGAGCGACGCGCGGGTGTTTTTAAGTCCGGCCTCGCAGGCCCACACCCACGCGGGGCTCTGGTCACATGATGGTGAAGCTGATGCTATTGAGCTCTTACTAGCAGCAACAGTGTTTTAAAATAACAGGAGGTGTTCGGGGTGTGTGGTGGAGGGTTAAGCGCTTCCGTCACGGCAGCATCCGTGGCTCCCCTGGCCGTCAGTCATGTGGAGAATTAGTGCAATAGTCAGCTTTGGCCGCAGGACAAACAGCCCCTCCGGCAAGCGCTCACGCCAGCAGGCCGCTGCCTCGTCCTGGTGTGCCAGGGCACAGGTGGCCTGCAGCCCTGCTCTCTCCCACTGGGCTCTGCTGGGCGCTGGGCGTCTTTTACCTCGCCCGTATCCCAGGCTGAAGGGGACCCGCAACCTGGGGATGCTGTCCTCAGGGAGAAGGGTGGGCACAAGAGGGGCAGGGCCAAGGCCTGGCACATACGGAGGGCATCTGTGGGGCAGGCTGGGACAGCTGCTCACAGTCCTACCACAGCAGGAAAGCCCAGGGAGGTCTTAGGTGTTGAACTGAGTGCCACCGACCCCCGCACCTCAGGACGTGGCCTTACCTAGAAACAGGGCCACTGCAGGTGTGGCAAGACGAGGGCATGCTGGAGCCCAGTGGCCTGACCCTGCAGGGCTGGCGTCCTTACGAGAAGGACCTGGATCAGCACAGGGAGGCCAGGGGAGGCGCCCTCAGCTCGGCTCCCCTCCTCGCTCTCCTCCTGCTCCCCTCCCAGGCCCAGGAACCCCGCGAGGCCGCAGCACCAACAGGAAGAGCAAGAGCCCTGGGAGTCCAAGCTCGGGGGAAGGGAGGCTCTGCCTTCGACAGAGGCCCAGGGACCAGGAGAGCGGGAAGCCCCACTGCCCTGTTTCTCTGTGTCCCCGTGGGTGGAGGGAGGACAGTCCTGGGGAGCACAGCAGAGCGGGGGGAGCACAGCCCTGACTCTGGCCTCAGGACACAAAGGAGGGGCCCAGGAATCTGAAAGTCCCCGGGAGACTGACAAGGGAGAACTTTGGATTTCCAGTCGTGTTTTAAAGCCGTGCGTGTTCAGCTCTGATCCTCAAACTTGTGGAAACACACGGTGAAGACTGAATGGAGAGTCTCTCTCCCAGGTCCCGGCTGGTCTCCGTGTGGAGGACACGCAGCACGGACTCAAAAACTTTGAAAATGAAACCTGGCGTTGAAACCCTGACCCCCAGAAGGCTGGACAGAACTGTGGCAGGAACGTAATGAGATCGGCAGCCTGCTAATTAGCAAAATGTCAACATTGTACGTAAGATTTAAAACCTGGGTGGGTGCCCTGATGCACCCCCATAATCCCAGCAACTTGGGAGGCTGAGACAGGAGGATGGCAAGCTGGAGGCCAGCCTCAGCAACTTAGCAAGACCCCATCTATAAAATTAAATAAAAAGAGCCAGGAATATAGCTCAGTAGTAGAAGCACTTCCCTAGCAAGTATTAGGCCCTGGTTTAATTCATTTAATTAAGACCCAAAGACCCTCAAGTCCATTATCCAGGGTGCAATCCAAAACCACCCAGCACAGGGGGAGCCAGGAAACGCCCATGAGAAGAATCGGCAGCCACTAAGGCCCAGGACACAAAGCCGGAATGTTCCGGCAGACCGTGGAGCATCGACCGTGGAAGTTCTCCGAGAAGTCAGGGAAGAGCCCCTTGAACCCCACAGGAACCAGCAGTGTCAGCAGCGTCACGAAGGCAAAGGCTGAGGGTGGGGTCTGTGACAGAGGGTCTCCCTGCCTGGCTCAGCAGCAGCGCGCAGCCAGCGGAGCCCTGGCGTGACTCTGGTAGGCGTCACCCTCTCTCGATGACAGAGAGAAGCAAAGGTGGGCAGACCAGCAGTGGCCCTGGGCCGTGGAGCAGCTGCCCTGAGCCCGGCCGTCGCTGCTCAGAGGCTTTGGAAGTGGCCACGGTGCTCAAGCAGGGCGTGGCTGGGGCTTCCGCTTCTCTGTCATGTTGCTGAGGGTCCTGCGAGCTGCGGGAGCACCGGGGAGCGCCGGGGAGCGCCGGGGAGCGCCGCCGGGAGCGCCGGGGAGCGCCTGGGGAGCACCTGTGAGTGCCGGGGAGCGCCTGGGAGCACCAGGGAGCACCTGTGAGTGCCGGGGAGCGCCAGGGGAGCACCTAGGGTGCACCGCCTGTGAGTGCCGGGCACCTGTGAGCGCCGGGGAGCGGGAGGCCTGTGAGTGCCGGGGAGCACCAGGGAGCGCCTGTGAGTGCCGGGGAGCGCCGGGGAGCGCCGGGGAGCACCTGTGAGTGCCGGGAGCGCCGGGGAGCACCTGTGAGTGCCGGGGAGCGCCTGTGAGCACCAGGTGAGCACCTGTGAGTGCACCTATGGAGCGCCGGAGCGCCAGGGAGTGCCTGTGAGCGCCAGGGAGCGCCAGTGAGTGCCGGGTGAGCGCCGGGAGTGCCTGTGAGTGCCAGGGGAGCACCAGGGCACCTATGAGCACTGTGAGCTGCCGGGGAGCGCCAGGGAGCGCCGGGGAGCGCCGGGAGCACCTGTGAGTGCCGGGGAGCACCAGGGAGCACCTGTGAGTGCCGGGGAGCGCCGGGTGAGCGCCAGGGAGTGCCTGTGAGCGCCAGGGAGCACCTGTGAGTGCCAGGGGAGTGCCAGTGAGCGAGCCAGGGAGCGCCAGGGAGCACCTGTGAGTGCCGGGGAGCACCACGGTGAGTGCCGGGGAGCGCCGGGAGCGCCAGGGAGCACCTGTGAGTGCGCCAGGGGAGTGCCAGGGGGAGCTCCGGGAGCACCAGGGCGCCAGGGAGCACCTGTGAGTGCGCCAGGGAGCACCTATGAGCACCTGTGAGCACCAGGGAGCGCCTGTGAGCACCAGGGAGCGCCAGGGAGCACCTGAGCACAGCCCAGGGAGCGCCTGTGAGCGCCAGGGAGCGCCTGTGAGCACCAGGGAGCCAGGGAGCACCTATGCGCACTGTGAGCGCCAGGGGAGCGCCTGTGAGCACCAGGGAGCACCTGTGAGCACCAGGGAGCGCCCTGTGAGCGCCAGGGGCCAGCGCCTTGTGAGCACCAGGGAGCGCCTGTGAGCGCCGGGAGCGCCGGGGAGCACCAGGGAGCACCTGTGAGTGCCGGGGAGCACCTGTGAGCACCAGGGAGCACCGAGGAGAGCGCCTGTGAGCGCCGGGGTGAGCGCCGGGGAGCACCAGGGAGCACCTGTGAGTGCCCGGGGCAGTGCCAGGGAGCACCTGTGAGTGCCGGGGAGTGCCAGGGAGTGCCAGGGGAGTGCCGCGGAGTGCCAGGGAGCGCGCAGGGAGCACCTATGAGCGCCAGGGAGCAGGGAGCACTATGAGCGCCAGGGAGGCCACCTATGAGAGCCCAGGGAGTGCAAGGGAGCACCTGTGATCACCAGGGAGCGCCTGTGAGCACCAGGGAGCACCAGAGAGCGCCTGTGAGCACCTGGAGCGCTGAGCCCTGGGGAGTGCCAGGGAGACTTGTGAGCACGGGGAGCGCCTGTGAGCACTTGTGAGTGCCAGGGAGCACCTGTGAGCACCTGTGAGCGCCGGGTAGAGCCGGGGAGCGCCTGTGAGTACCAGGGAGCACCTCTGAGCGCCGGGGTGCACCTGTGAGCACCAGGGAGCACCGTGGAGCACCCGTCAGCACCAGGGAGCACACCCTCATTAGCCCCTCGGTAGCCTGTCCTGCAGGGCTAGGTGACAGTGCCTCATTCACACCAGGAAGCCAAGGCTGCAGGAGCCGGGAAAGCTGCCCCCGCTCCCAGCTGTGACCACACAGAGTGTCCACTCGCAGGCCAGAGGTGGAGCCCACATGCCCACTGTCCACGGGCTCTGCTCCCCACGACCAGCAGCTGTGCGGTGGCCGGGGATGGGCAGCAGGGCTGTGCAGCCTGCCAAGCAAGACAGGAGACCTGTGGGACCGTGGGCCGAGTTCTGGCCCGCTGTGCCTCGCTCTGGCAAGGTGACCTCCCACCTCGCTGCGTGTCCTCGCCTGCAAGAGCTGGACCACGTGACCCTCAAGGTCGCCGCTGGCTCAGGCAGGCGGTGGAGGTTTGCAGCCGCTGTCCTCCCTGACCGCAGCTGTCCCTGGGCAGAGCTCCAGGCTGCAGGGCCCGCGCTGCCCAGGGTGCTGCGCAGCCGCTCCGCCTGCTCCCCGCTCAGCGTCTCCCGGGCTCCCGGGACCTTCCCGCGCAGCCGGCTGCGTGGTCACCTGGCGGAGCCGCCAGGTGACCACGCGCTCTCCAGCTGCACCTCCAGCAAGTGAGCCCGGACTCCCGGCCGCGAGGGCTGCCCCGGGGGGCTGTGGGCAGCGTCTCCTGCTGCCTTCGTCCAGCCACAGTCTTGGCCTCTCCCGAATGGGCTCCCTGAGGGCCCTCGGTTGGCCCGTGGCCCCTTCCTCCGAAAGCTATCTGGGCCCTGGTTTCCTGGGCCTGGGGGAGACCTCAGGGAGGTCACGGGTCCAGCCCCGACTCCAGCCTGAACCAGAGGCTCTGTGAGGCTCCTGCACCTGCTGAGGGCCGAGGCGGTGAACCACCAAGGGACGGAGCCCGAAGCGGGGAGCACAAAGCGGGGAGCACAGCTCAGGCAGGTGGGGCAGGTGAGGTCCCGCCGGATGAAGAGCTGCGGCCCTGAGGTTCCTGCCTCCCCGCCTGAGCCTTCCCTTGTGAGGTGGCATCTGAAAGAAATCTAACTCCAACCCACTGAAGCTAGAGGACAGTTGAAAGGATCCCGCAGACATCACAGGCCTTGGGGAGAGCAGGAGTAGGGACGGCCTCAGGAACTGCTTGATCCAGGGAACAGAGCGCTTCAAGTCCTCTCTTTAAAAACGCTCGTGCTCTCTGAGCCTATCTGTTTCATCTCCCCCGACTGGAGACGGCCTCTCCTGCTCCCCAGTCCACATGAAAGACAGCGTAAGGCTCTGGTGTTCGACGCCTGTCGTTGCTCCAGCCCCCCCAGCCCCCCAGGAAAGGCAGTTTCAAATGCCCGTCCTCCACATCCAGTCTCCCAGGGAAAGCATTTAATGGCCTCGCTTGGGTCAAGCACCCACCCGAGGACCACTGGACTGTGGCGAGGGGTGGGGTCGTTAGAGTGGTCTGTGTGCTGCGGTGGAGGTGGGGTGGGGCTCAGGGGCTCGTGCTCCGGCAAGGGGACACGGGCTCCACCAGGCTCCCAGATGTCAGAATGGCCACAGAAACGGCCTGGTGCTCAGCAGTCTGTCCCACAGACTCTGACGGCTCTGTTGCAGCCCGGCCACCTCCTCTGCCGCCTCTGCAGCCTCCTGTCACTCACACCCAGGACCACCCCCACCTGGTGGGTGGGGGCCCGTCCTCCTGCAGCCTGGGCCCTGCGGGGGCTGCAGCCCGGGGGCCGTCTTCACCCTCTCAGATGCCGGGACAGCCCACTGTGCTCCCACCGTCCACACGCCTGCTCTGCCCGGGCCGGGGGCTGCTCCTCAGCTCTCTCCCCGAGGGACCCAGCCCCAGGTCCCAGCGCCCCCTCACCGTCTGGGTCTCAGTGGCGCTGGGACCAGCGTCCCTTCACCAGAGTCTCCTGCTCTGACGGGACTCCCCATCGCTCTTGAGGCAGCTTCCTCTTCCTGCCGCACCTCTTACTGGGTGTCCCTGTGATGCTGCTGAGAGTCCCCGGGGACTCATCCATCTGTCACCAGCTCGAAGAGCACGGACCTGCTCACGGAACGGAGGAGCTCCCGGTCCCCAGCACAGAGTCCGCAGGAAGCCAAGGTCCTGTGGTCACCGTGAAGCTCCAGCACTCGGCCTCCGCGGTCCCCAGAAGCTCCGCACGCTGCTCTGCCGTCCTGAGCACCAAGTCGTGGTAGCCGGGGGGGGGGGGGGGGGGGGGGGGGGGGGGGGGGCTGTCTGGAGCTCCAGCGCAGCACTGGGGCGGCGGGTGGGTGCCCCCAGCCCCTCCAGCCCTGGACCTGAGGACTCCGCCTGCAGGGCGGGTGCCTGGAGGGCAGGCCCGGCTCCACGCAGACACAGCCAGAGTTCACACCCAGCAAGCTGCGGGGCTCCGGGCCCCTCCACGCCAACACACAGGCCCGGGGGTCCCGGGTGGGCCTCGGCACAGCAGCCCCCGTGGACCCCCGTCCACTGGCAGCCCTCACCAGCTCCAGCCCCAGGCGCAGACCAGGCCTGCAGGTGTTCTTCAGGGCTTGGCCTGCTGCCCGGCAGGACCTCAGGAGAGGAGGACCCTGCTGCTGCCGCCAGGAAGTCGGGACCACCCCACCCCCGCGTCATTGTTTTTAATTGGTTTTGATGGAAAATACTGAAAAAGAGAGAGACTATGCCCTGCAAGACGGTGGGCAGTCCACGGCACTGCCCGATGTGTCCTCGCCGGGGAAACGCTGGAGCTGGGAATGGACAGGAGGGACAGGAGTCCTGGGGCAGGAGGCACGGCCCATCTGCAGGAAGTTCCTCAGGGTCTTCCGGCAAAGGGAGCGTTTGGACGCTGTCCAAGAACAAGAATCCGTCCTCCGGGTCTTCCCTGCTGCTCCGGGCACCGTCGGCCTCCCCCTCGGACACCGAGAGCCCCTCGGGCTTGGGTTCCTGCAGGGGTGCTGAGCAGCGGCCGCCGTGGCTGTCCCTGGGCCTCCGCACCTGATGGTGCAGGGCCTGGTGCAGGGCCTGGTGCGGCTGCCGCCCAGCACAGGTGCAGGCCGGAGCTCGCCGCAGCCAAGGGTGCCCGCGGCCTCCTGGCCTCCCTCAGCACCTCCAAAGGCAGGTGATGGAAACCCGGTCACCTGGTGACTCAGCCAGCGTTTTGTCACTGCACCCAAAGTACCTTAAGGAACAAGGTGGAGGAGGGACGGTTTAATCGGGCCCACAGTTCGGGGGTCCCAGGCTGTGGAGGCCCCTCCGTCGCTCTGGGCCTGAGGCGAGGCAGGTCGTGCAGAGGGAAGCAGCTTGCTCGTAGCAGAGAGAGAGAGGCCGGGGACGGGATGTCAACGTGACCACGTTGCACAGCTAGAGGAGAAGGTCGTGCGTGCGTGGTACCACATTCCCTCTCTCTGAGTTCCTGCCGCAGTGCTTGGTGTGACCAGCTGGCTCCTGACCTTCAGCCTCACGCAGAGGCCCGCGGTAGGCCAAGTCAGGAGGCACCCATGGCTGAGCCGGGATGAGAAAGAGTCACCGACTCGCTCCAGCGAGGCTCCCCAAACACCCAGACCCAGGTCACACCAGGGCGGCCCCGTCCTCCAGCGGCCATTCAGAGCACCAGCCCATCACGTGGACTGACCACGGAGGAGGGCACGGTCTCCTCCTCGCCTGACACCCTCCCTCTGAGCGGCTGCCCTGGGAACCAGGCTCCCGGACAGGAGCTCTGGGGGGACACTCAGGTCCAGCCCACCCCGGCACTCGAGCCAAGGGACGGACAGGCTGGCTGCAGGCGACGTCTGGAGGCCTGCTGCAGCCACGGTGGACCTCAGGCCTCCAGAGCTCGGCTCTCCTCTGCTCTGGGTCGCTCCCGCCACTGTGCTGCTCTCGCGTGGTCGGACCCCACCCGGGGCGCTGGCTCTCCAGCCCCACGCCACCCGCGCTGCGTTCCGGGAGGAGACACCCCGTGCTTGACAAGGCTGAGCCTCCCCGCACCTGGCCGCCCGAGCTCACCCTCCCCCGTGGCCACTGAGGCTCCGGTGGACACACCTGGACCCCGCGTCCACTCCCGGAGCTAGGTGGGTTGGCGACGCTCCCCAACGTGCCAGCACAGGAGTGGCCTAGGTGACCGCAGAGAGGGGCCGCCACCGGGAGCAGAGGTGGGGCAGAGCCGGAGAAGCCCTCGGCCTCACTGACACAGGCGGCAGTCCTAGCCACTGGCCCAGCAGCCTCGGTGCGGCCTGACCAGGGCCCAGAGCTCGCCCTGGACACTCACCCAGGGCTCTCCCCGACAGGGACCCTGAAGCCACGCCGTCTCCAGCCCCTCCCAGAGCCCCAGGCAACAGGGTGCAGGGTCCACGCCCCTGGGCTCTGCGCTGCCTCTCACTAGGGTCTGTGGAGTCTGGGACACAGGCTGCGAGAAGGCTGCCCCCTCCACGTCCCAGCAGCCTCTATGGCCTCTGGGAGGCCAGCCCAGGCTGAGGCCGCACCGCCAGGCCCAGGTGCTGGGACACAGTGGCTAGGACTGCCGGGCCTGTGTCTCTGCCCCTGCCTGGGACGAGTCCTCTGCTCCTCCCCTCCCCAGGAAGCCCCCCCCCCCGGAAGACGTGAGGATGCAGGCTGGCCTCCACCAGTGGCCAGAGCCTGCGTCCCCCCTTGTTCCAGAAGGGGTAGCACTGGCGGTGGCCGTGCTGGGAGGGACAGCCCCTCCCTGGGAGCCATCCCTGCCCCCGGCCATGCCCCGAGGCTGCAGGAGCAGGGCCGCGGGGCAGCGCGTGGAGCCAGGCAGCTGCAGCCCCCAGACCCGGAGCGCACGGGGGTGGGAGGGGGCGGCTCACCAGCCCACGTGGCTCAGATCCAGAGACCCCAGTGGCCTTCCAAGGAGGGAAGCGTCACCCAGGGCTTGGGCCCTCAGGTGGGACACGCAGGACAGGACCCTTGCCGCCTTGGGCAGCGCACTGTCCTGGGCTGCCGGGGTCGCCTGTAACGGCAGACGGGGGAGGTGCTCGGCGTCCCCTCGCCACGCCCTCCTGAGGAAGGTGTCCCCGCACAGGACCACCTCATCTCACTCCAGGACGCGCAGGCCTGGGGGACCGAGACCCTTCCTGGCCACAGCACCGTGCAGGGAGACGCTTCTCCTGGTCATCCGAGGGACAGCGAGGCGACCTGAGGCCTCCGTCCTGCCCTGCACTCCGTGGGCTGCTCCGACTGCACCAGGGTGTGGGGCCGCGTCCGCCAGCAGCACCGCCTTGGGCAGCAGGACGCTGGGCCCGCCTGCCACCTGAGACAGCTGCCACCTCCCGAGGGCCTCCTGGTGGCCGCCTCCCGTGAGCAGGCACCTAAGCCAGGATGACCAGGGCTGCGGGTGCCCAGCTCTCATGCAGAGCACCCAGAGAGGCCGCAGAGTGAGGCCAGGCATGGCCTCCAACGGGCCAGCGTCCAGGAGCTGCTGCCCCAGTGCCGGGGCAGGGTGGCCGCTGTTCTGCAGGGCTGCACTGTCCACCTGAGCTGCGGGGACCTGCCAGCGGCCAGTGGATGCCCTGGCATCCGTACCTGCTTCCTCCTGCCAGGGTGTGCCCAGATATTGTGCATTTGCTCCCACACCTGAGGAGGGCCACTGTCCTGAGGAGTCAGGTAAACAGGGGGCGCAGCTAGGCCACTGCCCACCCTGTGTCCTGTGCTTACCGCTGGCAACTCAGTGACTCACTCTGTCCCCTGTGAAATGAGACCGGTGGGGACAATGGTGACCACCTGTGCATGAGATATAGCCAGGCCAAGGACATGGGTGGCGTTTCCAACACAAAGGAACCCGGCCATGGCCAGCCATGACAGCCCTGTGCAGGGAGCGCCCTGCGACCTGGGACCTCTGGCTTTGGCCTCCACAGGAGAGACGACAGGGCTCAGCTGGCCTGAGTCGCTGTTTGGCAGCCTTTCCCTGTGACACAGCACGACGGACTGTCTTTCCCACTTCCTGTCTGTGCTCCACCTCCCTCACATCTGGGTCTCCTCGTTCCCACTTCCTGTCTGTGCTCTACCTCCCTCACATCTGGGTCTCCTCGTTCCCACTTCCTGTCTGTGCTCTACCTTCCTCACATCTGGGTCTCCTCGTTCCCACTTCCTGTCTGTGCTCTACCTCCCTCACATCTGGGTATCCTCGTTCCCACTTCCTGTCTGTGCTCTGCCTCCCTCACATCTGGGTCTCCTCGTTCCCACTTCCTGTCTGTGCTCCACCTTCCTCACATCTGGGTCTCCTCGTTCCCACTTCCTGTCTGTGCTCTGCCTTCCTCACATCTGGGTCTCCTCGTTCCCACTTCCTGTCTGTGCTCTACCTCCCTCACATCTGGGTCTCCTCGTTCCTACTTCTTGTTTGTGCTCTACCTCCCTCACATCTGGGTCTCCTCGTTCCCACTTCCTGTCTGTGCTCCACCTTCCTCACATCTGGATCTCCTTGTTCCCACTTCCTGTCTGTGCTCTACCTTCCTCACATCTGGGTCTCCTCGTTCCTACTTCTTGTTTGTACTCTACCTCCCTCACATCTGGATCTCCTTGATCCCACTTCCTGTCTGTGCTCTTCTTTCCTCACATCTGGGTCTCCTTGTTCCCACTTCCTGTCTGTGCTCTACCTTCCTCACATCTGGGTCTCCTTGTTCCCACTTCCTGTCTGTACCCCACCTTCCTCACATCTGGATCTCCTTGTTCCCACTTCCTGTCTGTGCTCTACTTTCCTCACATCTGGGTCTCCTTGTTCCCACTTCCTGTCTGTACCCCACCTCCCTCACATCTGGGTCTCCTTGTTCCCACTTCCTGTCTGTGCTCTGGCTTCCTCACATCTGGGTCTCCTCGTTCCCACTTCCTGTCTGTGCTCCACCTTCCTCACATCTGGATCTCCTTGTTCCCACTTCCTGTCTGTGCTCTACCTGCCTCACATCTGGGTCTCCTCGTTCCTACTTCTTGTTTGTGCTCTACCTCCCTCACATCTGGGTCTCTTCGTTCCCACTTCCTGTCTGTGCTCCGCCTTCCTCACATCTGGATCTCTTTGTACCCACTTCCTGTCTGTGCTCTACCTCCCTCACATCTGGGTCTCCTCGTTCCTACTTCTTGTTTGTGCTCTACCTCCCTAACATCTGGATCTCCTTGTTCCCACTTCCTGTCTGTGCGCTACCTTCCTCACATCTGGATCTCCTTGTTCCCACTTCTTGTCTGTGTTCTACCTTCCTCACATCTGGATCTCCTTGTTCCCACTTCCTGTCTGTGCTATACCTTCCTCACATCTGGGTCTCCTTTTTCCCCACTTCCTGTCTGTACCCCACCTCCCTCACATCTGGATCTCCTTGTTCCCACTTCTTGTCTGTGCTCTACTTTTCCTCACATCTGGGTCTCCTTTTTCCCACTTCCTGTCTGTGCTCTACCTCCCTCACATCTGGGTCTCCTCGATCCCACTTCCTGTCTGTGCTCTACCTCCCTCACATCTGGGTCTCCTCGTTCCCACTTCCTGTCTGTGCTCTACCTCCCTCACATCTGGGTCTCCTTGTTCCCACTTCCTGTCTGTGCTCTACCTTCCTCACATCTGGGTCTCCTCGTTCCCACTTCCTGTCTGTGCTCCACCTTCCTCACATATGGATCTCCTTGTTCCAACTTCCGTCTGTGCTCTACCTCCCTCACATCTGGGTCTCCTCGTTCCCACTTCTTGTTTGTGCTCTACTCCCTCACATCTGGGTCTCCTCGTTCCCACTTCCTGTCTGTGCTCTACCTCCCTCACATCTGGGTCTCCTCGTTCCCACTTCCTGTCTGTGCTCCACCTCCCTCACATCTGGGTCTCCTCGTTCCCACTTCCTGTCTGTGCTCCACCTCCCTCACATCTGGGTCTCCTCGATCCCACTTCCTGTCTGTGCTCCACCTCCCTCACATCTGGGTCTCCTCGATCCCACTTCCTGTCTGTGCTCTCCCTCACATTCTGGAATCTCACCCATTCTGTCTGTGCTCCACCTTCCTCACATCTGGGTCTCCTCCTTCCAACTTCCTGTCTGTGCTCTACCTCTCACATCTGGGTCTCCTCGATCCCACTTCCTGTCTGTGCTCTACCTTCCTCACATCTGGGTCTCCTCGTTCCCACTTCTGTCCTCCACTTCTGGGTCTCCTCGTCCCAACTTCCTGTCTGTGCTCCACCTCCCTCACATCTGGGTCTCCTCACCACTTCCTGTCTGTCTCCACCTCCCTCACATCTGGATTCTCCTTGTTCCCACTTCCCTGTCTGTGCTCCCACCTCCCTCACATCTGTCTGTCTCCTCTGGGTCTCCTCGTTCCCACTTCCTGTCTGTGCTCCACCTCCCTCACATCTGGTCTCCTCGTTCCACTTCCTGTCTGTGCCTCCACTTCCTCACATCTGGGTCTCCTCGTTCCCACTTCCTGTCTGTGCTCCACCTCCCTCACATCTGGGTCTCCTTGTTCCCACTTCCTGTCTGTCTGCTCTACCTCCCCTCACATCTGGGTCTCCTCGTTCCCACCTCCTGTCTGTGCTCTACCTTCCCTCACATCTGGGTCTCCTCGTTCCCACTTCCTGTCTGTGCTCCACTCCCTCACATCTGGGTCTCCTCCCTCTTGTCTGTGCTCTACCTCCCTCACATCTGGGTCTCCTCGTTCCCACTTCCTGTCTGTGCTCCACCTCCCTCACATCTGGGTCTCCTCGATCCCACTTCCTGTCTGTGCTCTACCTCCCTCACATCTGGGTCTCCTCGTTCCCACTTCCTGTCTGTGCTCCCACCTTCCTCACATCTGGGTCTCCTCGTTCCCACTTCCTGTCTGTGCTCCACACCTCCTCACATCTGGGTCTCCTCGTTCCCACTTCCTGTCTGTGCTCCACCTCCTGGTCACACTTCCTGTCTGTGCTCTACCTCCCTCACATCTGGGTCTCCTCGTTCCCACTTCCTGTCTGTGCTCCACCTCCCTCACATCTGGGTCTCCTCGTTCCCACTTCCTGTCTGTGCTCTACCTCCCTCACATCTGGGTCTCCTCGTTCCCACTTCCTGTCTGTGCTCCACCTCCTCACATCTGGGTCTCTCGTTCCCCTTCTTCACTTCTCCTGTCTGTGCTCCACCTCCCTCACATCTGGGTCTCCTCGTTCCCACTTCCTGTCTGTGCTCTACCTCCCTCACATCTGGGTTCCCTCACATCTGTCCTGTGTCTCCTCGGGTCTCCTCCCACTTCCTGTCTGTGCTCTACCTCCCTCACATCTGGGTCTCCTCGTTCCCACTTCCTGTCTGTCTGTGCCACTTCCTGTCTGTGCCTTCCCTCACATCTGGGTCTCCTCGTTCCCACTTCCTGTCTGTGCTCTACCTCCCTCACATCTGGGTCTCCTCGTTCCCTACTATCTTGTTCCCACTTCCTGTCTGTGCTCTACCTCCCTCACATCTGGGTCTCCTCGTTCCCACTTCCTGTCTGTGCTCCACCTCCCTCACATCTGGGTCTCCTCGTTCCCACTTCTGTCTGTGCTCTACCTCCCTCACATCTGGGTCTCCTCGTTCCCACTTCCTGTCTGTGCTCTACCTTCCCTCACATCTGGGTCTCCTCGTTCCCACTTCCTGTCTGTGCTCCACCTCCCTCACATCTGGGTCTCCTCGTTCCCACTTCCTGTCTGTGCTCTACCTTCCTCACATCTGGGTCTCCTCGTTCCCACTTCCTGTCTGTGCTCCACCTCCCTCACATCTGGGTCTCCTTGTTCCCACTTCCTGTCTGTGCTCTACCTCCCTCACATCTGGGTCTCCTCGTTCCCCACTTCCTGTCTGTGCTCTACCTCCCTCACATCTGGGTCTCCTCGTTCCCACTTCCTGTCTGTGCTCCCCTCCATACCTGTCTGTGCTCCACCTCACATCTGGTCTCCTCGTTCCTATCTCCTTCTCCCCACTTCCTGTCTGTGCTCTCCTCCCTCACATCTGGGTCTCTCGTTCCCCACTTCCTGTCTGTGCTCTACCTCCCTCACATCTGGATCTCCTTGTTCCCACTTCCTCCACCTGTCTGTGTGCTCTACCTCACATCTGGATCTCACATCTCCTTCCCACTTCCTGTCTGTGCTCTACTTTCCTCACATGGTCTGTCCCTCCTCACCTCCCTCAAGATCTGGGTCTCCTCGTTCCCACTTCCTGTCTGTGCTCTAACCTCCTCACATCTGGATCTCCTTGTTCCCACTTCCTGTCTGTGCTCTACCTCCCTCACATCTGGGTCTCCTCGTGTGTCCCACTTCCTCTGTTCTGTGCTCCTTCCTCACTTCCTCGTAAATCTGGGTCTCCTTGTCTCCTCGTTCCCAACTTCCTGTCTGTGCTCTACCTTGCCTCACATCTGGGTCTCCTCGTTCCCACATCTGTCTGTGCTCTACCTCCCTCACATCTGGATCTCCTCGTTCCTACTTCCTGTCTGTGCTCTACCTCCCCACATCATGGATCCTCACATCTGGGTCTCCCTCACATCCCACTTCTTGTCTGTGCTCTACCTTCCTCACATCTGGGTCTCCTCGTTCCCACTTCCTGTCTGTGCCACCTCCCTCACATCTGGGTCTCCTCGTTCCCACTTCCTGTCTGTGCTCTACCTTCCTCACATCTGGGTCTCCTCGTTCCCACTTCCACATCTGGTCTCTGTGCTCACTTCCTGTCCTCACATCTGGGTCTCCTCGTTCCCACTTCCTGTCTGTGCTCTACCTTCCCTCACATCTGGGTCTCCTCGATCCCACTTCCTGTCTGTGCTCTACCTCCCTCACATCTGGGTCTCCTCGTTCCCACTTCCTGTCTGTGCTCTACCTCCCTCACATCTGGGTCTCCTCGTTCCCACTTCCTGTCTGTGCTCCACCTTCCTCACATCTGGGTCTCCTCGTTCCCACTTCCTGTCTGTGCTCCACCTCCCTCACATCTGGGTCTCCTTGTTCCCACTTCCTGTCTGTGCTCTACCTTCCTCACATCTGGGTCTCCTCGTTCCCACTTCCTGTCTGTGCTCTACCTCCCTCACATCTGGGTCTCCAACGTTCCTCACCTCACATCTGGGTCTCCTCGTTCCCACTTCCTGTCTGTGCTCTACCTCCCTCACATCTGGGTCTCCTCGTTTCCCACTTCCTGTCTGTGCTCTTCTTGTTTGTGCCTCCCTCACATCTGGGTCTCCTCGTTCCCACTTCCTGTCTGTGCTCTAACCTCCCTCACATCTGGGTCTCCTCGTTCCCTTCTTGTTTTGTGCTCTACCTTCCTCACATCTGTGCCCTCCCTCCTCTTGGGTCTCCTCGATCTCCACTTCCTGTCTGTGCTCCTTGTTCCCACCTTCCTCACATCTGGGTCTCCTTGTTCCCACTTCCTGTCTGTGCTCTACCTCCCTCACATCTGGGTCTCCTCGTTCCCCCCTCACTTCCTGTCTGTGCTCCACCTCCCTCACATCTGGGTCTCCTTGTTCCCCCCACTTCCTGTCTGTGCTCTACCTCCCTCACATCTTGGGTCTCTTCCCCACTTCCTTGTTTGTGCTCCTACCTCCCTCACATCTGGGTCTCCTTGTTCCCACTTCCTGTCTGTGCTCTACCTTCCTCACATCTGGGTCCTCCTCGTTCCCACTTCCCACTGTCTGTGTCCCCACCTTCCCTCACATCTGGTCTCCTTGATCCCACTTCCCTACCTTCCTCATCTGGATCTCCTTGTTCCCACTTCCTGTCTGTGCTCTACCTTCCTGTCTGTGTCTGTGCTCTACCTCCCCTCACATCTGGGTCTCCTTGTTCCCACTTCCTGTCTGTGCTCCACCTCCTCACATCTGGGTCTCCTCGTTCCCACTTCCTGTCTGTGCTCTACCTTCCTCACATCTGGGTCTCCTCGTTCCCACTTCCTGTCTGTGCTCTACCTCCCTCACATCTGGGTCTCCTCGTTCCCACTTCTTGTTTGTGCTCTACCACCATCCCTCACATCTGGGTCTCCTCGTTCCCACTTCCTGTCTGTGCTCTACCTCCCTCACATCTGGATCTCCTTGTTCCCACTTCCTGTCTGTGCTCTACCTCCCTCACATCTGGGTCTCCTCGTTCCCACTTCCTGTCTGTGCTCTACCTCCCTCACATCTGGATCTCCTTGTTCCCACTTCCTGTCTGTGCTCTACCTCCTCACATCTGGGTCTCCTCGTTCCCACTTCCTGTCTGTGCTTCCTCACATTCTGGGTCTCCTTGTTCCCACTTCCTGTCTGTGCTCTACCTTCCTCACATCTGGGTCTCCTTGTTCCCACTTCCTGTCTGTGCTCCACCTCACACCTCTGGGTTCCTCACCTCCTCACATCTGGGTCTCCTTGTTCCCACTTCCTGTCTGTGTCTCCTCTACTTCCTGTCTGTTGCCTCTACCTTCCTCACATCTGGGTCTCCTTGTTCCCACTTCCTGTCTGTGCTCTACCTTCCCTCACATCTGGCTCTACCTCTCCTTGTTCCCACTTCCTGTCTGTGCTCTACCTTCCTCACATCTGGGTCTCCTTGTTCCCACTTCTCCTGTCTGTGCTCTACCTCCCACCTCTCCTCACATCTGGTGTCTCCTTGTTCCTTCATACTGGTCCACTTCCTGTCTGTGCTCTACCTCCCTCACATCTGGGTCTCCTTGTTCCCACTTCCTGTCTGTGCTCTACCTCCCTCACATCTGGGTCTCCTTCCCACTTCCTGTCTGTGCCCACTTCCTTGTCTTCCTGTTGTGCTCTACCTCCCTCACATCTGGGTCTCCTGTTCCTACTCTGTCTCCTCCCTTCTGGGTCTCCTCGTTCCCACTTCCTGTCTGTGCTCTACCTTCCTCACATCTGGGTCTCCTCGTTCCCACTTCCTGTCTGTGCTCTACCTTCCTCACATCTGGGTTTGTGCTCCTCGTTCCCACTTCCCTGTCTGTGCCCCCCACCTCTACCTCCCTCACATCTGGGTCTCCTTTTTCCCACTTCCTGTCTGTGCTCTACCTGGTCCCTCACATCTGGGTGCTCTGCCTTGTTCCCACTTCTTGTCTGTGCTCTACCTCCCTCACATCTGGGTCTCCTCGTTCCTACTTCTTGTCTGTGCCCTACCTCCCTCACATCTGGGTCTCCTTGTACCCACATCTGGTCTCCTCTTCCTACTTCTTGTTTGTTCTTGTCTGTGCTCTACCTTCCTCACATCTGGGTCTCCTCGTTCCCACTTCCTGTCTTCTTGTGCTCTACCTCCCTCACATCTGGGTCTCCTTGTTCTTCTTGTTTGTGCTCTACTTTCCTCACATCTGGGTCTCCTGCCCACTTCCTGTCTGTGCCTTCCCTCACATCTGGGTCTCCTCGTTCCCACTTCCTGTCTGTGCTCTTACCTTCCCTCACATCTGCTCTCCGTTCCCACCTGTGCTCCCACCTCTGGGTCTCCTCGTTCATCTGTTTGAGCTCCACCTCTCACATCTGGGGTCCTCCTTCCCACTTCCTGTCTGTGCTCTACCTCCCTCACATCTGGTCTCTTCCTTGTTCCCTACTTCTGTCTGTGTGCTCCACCTTCCCTCACATCTGGGTCTCCCTCGTTCCTCTGTCCTCTTCCCACTTCCTGTCCTGTGCTCTACCTCCCTCACATCTGGGTCTCCTTGTTCCCACTTCCTGTCTGTGCTCTACCTTCCTCACATCTGGGTCTCCTCGATCCCACTTCCTGTCTGTGCTCCACCTCCCTCACATCTGGGTCTCCTCGATCCCACTTCCTGTCTGTGCTCTACCTCCCTCACATCTGGGTCTCCTCGATCCCACTTCCTGTCTGTGCTCCACCTCCCTCACATCTGGGTCTCCTTGTTCCCACTTCCTGTCTGTGCTCTGCCTTCCTCACATCTGGGTCTCCTCGATCCCACTTCCTGTCTGTGCTCCACCTCCCTCACATCTGGGTCTCCTTGTTCCCACTTCCTGTCTGTGCTCTACCTCCCTCACATCTGGGTCTCCTCGTTCCCACTTCCTGTCTGTGCTCTACCTCCCTCACATCTGGGTCTCTCGGGTTCCCACTTCCTGTCTGTGCTCTCACACATCTGGGTCTCCTTGTTCCCACTTCCTTGTCTGTGCTCTCCTCCTCACATCTGGGTCCTCCTTCCGTCTGTTCCCACTTCCTGTCTGTGCTCTACCTTCCTCACATCTGGGTCTCCTTGTTCCCACTTCTGGGTGTCTCCTCGATCCTCTACCTTCCTCACACTTCTCTGTTCCCCACTTCCTGTCTGTGCTCTGCCTCCCTCACATCTGGGTCTCCGTTGTTCCCACTCCTTTCTGTCTGTGCTCCTGGCTTCCTCACATCTGGGTCTCCTCGTTCCCACTTCCTGTCTGTGCTCTACCTCCCCTCACATCTGGGTCTCCTCGTTTCCCACTTCTTGTCTGTGCTCTCTCTGGGTCTCCTCGTTCCCACTTCCTGTCTGTGCTCCACCTCCCTCACATCTGGGTCTCCTCGTTCCCACTTCCTGTCTTGTGCTCTACCTTCCTCACATCTGGATCTCCTTCTGTTCCTCCTTGTTCCCACTTCTTGTCTGTGCTCTACCTCCCTCACATCTGGGTCTCCTCGTTCCCACTTCTTGTTTGTGCTCCCTCACTACCTCCTTCCCACTTCCTCTGTGGACCTCCTCACTTGTTCCCCCACTTCCTGTCTGTGCTCTACCTTCCTCACATCTGGGTCTCCTTGTTCCCACTTCCTGTCTGTGCTATACCTTGCCTCACATCTGGTCTCCTTGTTCCCACTTCCTGTCTGTACCCCACCTCCCTCACATCTGGATCTCCTTGTTCCCACTTCTTGTCTGTGCTCTACCTTCCTCACATCTGGGTCTCCTTTTTCGCACTTCCTGTCCCACTTCTTGTCTGTGCTCTACCTCCCTCACATCTGGGTCTCCTTGTTTCCTACTACTTCCTGTCTGTGCTCTACCTCCCTCACATCTGGGTCTCCTTGGTCCCACGTTCTTGTCTGTGCACTCTACCTCTCAATCTGGGGTCTCCACGTTACTACTTCCTGTTCTGTGCTCTACCTCCCTCACATCTGGGTCTCCTCGTTCCCACTTCCTGTCTGTGCTCCACCTCCCTCACATCTGGGTCTCCTCGATCCCACTTCCTGTCTGTGCTCTACCTCCCTCACATCTGGGTCTCCTCGATCCCACTTCCTGTCTGTGCTCTACCTTCCTCACATCTGGATCTCTCTTGTTCCCACTTCCTGTCTGTGCTCCCTTCCTCACCTCCCTCACATCTGGGTCTCCTCGTTCCCACTTCCTGTCTGTGCTCCACCTCCCTCACATCTGGGTCTCCTCGTTCCCACTTCCTGTCTGTGCTCTGCCTTCCTCACATCTGGGTCTCCTCGTTCCCCACTTCCTGTCTGTGCTCTACCTCCCTCACATCTGGGTCTCCTCGTTCCTACTTCTTGTTTGTGCTCTAACCTCCCTCACATCTGGGTCTCCTCGTTCCCACTTCCTGTCTGTGCTCCACCTTCCTCACATCTGGATCTCTTTCTTGTTCCCACTTCCCTGTCTGTGCTCTACCTTCCTCACATCTGGGTCCTCCTCGTTCCTACTTCTTGTTTGTGCTCTACCTCCCTCACATCTGGATCTCCTCGATCCCACTTCCTGTCTGTGCTCTTCCTTCCTCACATCTGGGTCTCCTTGTTCCCACTTCCTGTCTGTGCTCTACCTTCCTCACATCTGGGTCTCCTTGTTCCCACTTCCTGTCTGTGCCCACCTCCCTCACATCTGGATCTCCTTGTTCCCACTTCCTGTCTGTGCTCTGTCTGTGCCTCCCTCACATCTGGATCTCCTTGTTCCCACTTCCTGTCTGTGCTCTACCTTCCTCACATCTGGGTCTCCTTGTTCCCACTTCCTGTCTGTGCTCCCACCTCCCTCACATCTGGGTCTCCTCCTTGTTCCCACTTCCTGTCTGTGCTCTACCTCCCTCACATCTGGGTCTCCTCGTTCCCACTTCCTGTCTGTGCTCCACCTTCCTCACATCTGGGTCTCCTCGTTCCTACTTCTTGTTTGTGCTCTACAACTTCTTCACATCTGGGTCTCCTCGTTCTGGGTGCCACTTCCGGTCTGTGCTCCCTGCCTTCTCACATTGGATCTCCTGTTCCCACTTCCTGTGCTCTACCTCCCTCACATCTGGATCTCCACGTTCCCACTTCCTGTCTGTGCCTACCTCCCTCACATCTGGATCCCTCGTTCCTACTTCTTGTCTGTGCTCTACCTCCCTCACATCTGGGTCTCCTCCACGTTCCCCACTTCTTGTTTGTGCTCTACCTTCCTCAAATCTGGGTCTCCTCGTTCCCACTTCCTGTCTGTGCTCTACCTCCCTCACATCTGGGTCTCCTCGTTCCCACTTCTTGTCTGTGCTCTACCTTCCTCACATCTGGGTCTCCTCGTTCCCACTTCCTGTCTGTGCTCTGCCTCCCTCACATCTGGGTCTCCTCGTTCCCACTTCCTTCTGTGCTCCACCTTACTCACATCTGGGTCTCCTCGTTCCCACTTCCTGTCTGTGCTCTGCCTCCCTCACATCTGGGTCTCCTTGTTCCCACTTCCTGTCTGTGCTCTACCTCCCTCACATCTGGGTCTCCTCGTTCCTACTTCTTGTTTGTGCTCTACCTCCCTCACATCTGGGTCTCCTCATTCCCACTTCCTGTCTGTGCTCTCACCTTCCTCACATCTGGATCTCCTTGTTCCCACTTCCTGTCTGTGCTCTACCTTCCTCACATCTGGGTCTCCTCGTTCCAACTCTTTGTTTGTGCTCTACTCCTCCCTCCATCATCTCCTTGATTCCATTCCTGTCTGTGCTCTCTCCTCACATCTGGGTCTCCTTGTTCCCACTTCCTGTCTGTGCTCTACCTTCCTCACATCTGGGTCTCCTCGTTCCACTTCCTGTCTGTGCCCCACCTTCCTCACATCTGTGTTCCCAACTTCTTGTCTGTGCTCTACCTCCCTCACATCTGGATCTCCTCCCACTTCCTTCTTGTGCTCTACTTCTCACATGTCTCCTTGTTCGCTCCTACCTTCCCTCACATCTGGGTCTCCTTGTTCCCACTTCCTGTCTGTGCTCTGGCTTCCTCACATCTGGGTCTCCTCGTTCCCACTTCCTGTCTGTGCTCCACCTCCCTCACATCTGGATCTCCTTGTTCCCACTTCCTGTCTGTGCTCTACCTGCCCTCACATCTGGGTCTCCTCGTTCCTACTTCTTGTTTGTGCTCTACCTCCCTCACATCTGGGTCTCTTCTTCCACTTCGTTCCCATTTCCTGTCTGTGCTCCGCCTTCCTCACATCTGGATCTCTTTGTACCCACTTCCTGTCTGTGCTCTACCTCCCTCACATCTGGGTCTCCTCGTTCCTACTTCTTGTTTGTGCTCTACCTCCCTAACATCTGGATCTCCTTGTTCCCACTTCCTGTCTGTGCGCTACCTTCCTCACATCTGGATCTACTTGTTTCCCACTTCTTGTCTGTGTTCTACCTTCCTCACATCTGGATCTCCTTGTTCCCACTTCCTCTCTGTGCTATACCTTGCTCACATCTGGGTCTCCTTGTTCCCACTTCCTGTCTGTACCCCACCTCCCTCACATCTGGATCTCCTTGTTCCCACTTCTTGTCTGTGCTCTACTTTCCTCACATCTGGGTCTCCTTTTTCCCACTTCCTGTCTGTACCCCACCTCCCTCACATCTTGGTCTCCTTGTTCCTACCTTCCTCACTTCCCTGTCTGTGTGCTCTACCTTCCTCACATCTGGGTCTCCTGTGCTTCCCACTTCCTGTTCCTACTTCTTGTTTTGTGCTCCACTGTTCCCACTTCCTGTGCTCTACCTCCCTCACATCTGGGTCTTCCCTCTTCCTGTCTGTGCTCTATTCCTCACTTGGATCTCTTGTCCAACTGTGCTCTACCTCCCTCACATCATCTGGGTCTCCTCGTTCCTACTTCCTACTTGTTGTGCTCCCTCACCTCCCTCACATCCTGGGTCTACCTTCCTCACATCCTTCCACTGTCTGTGCTCTACCCTCACATATGGATCTCCTCGTTCCCACTTCCTGTCTGTGCTCTTACCTTCCCTCACATCTGGGTCTCCTCGTTCCTACTTCTGTTTGTGCTCTACCTTCCTCACATCTGGGTCTCCTCGTTCCCACTTCCTGTCTGTGCTCCACCTTCCTCACATCTGGGGTCTGGATCTCCTTGTTCCACCTGTGTTCCCACTCCTTGTCTGTGCTCTACTTCCTGTCTGTGCTCTACCTCCCTCACATCTGGGTCTCCTCGTTCCTACTTCTTGTCTGTGCTCTACCTCCCTCACATCTGGGTCTCCTCGTTCCCACTTCCTGTCTGTGCTCTCTACCTCCCTCACATCTGGGTCTCCCCACTTCGTTCCTCACTTCAACATCTGTCTCCTCGTTCCTACTTCTTGTTTGTGCTCTACCTCCCTCACATCTGGATCTCCTTGTTCCCACTTCCTGTCTGTGCTCTACCTTCCTCACATCTGGATCCCTCCCATCTTGTCTGTGTTCTACCTTCCTCACATCTGGATCTCCTTGTTCCCACTTCCTGTCTGTGCTATACCTTCCTCACATCTGGGTCTCCTTGTTCCCCCTTCCTGTCTGTGCTCCACCTCCCTCATCACATCTGGGTCTCCTTGTTCCCACTTCTTGTCTGTGCTCTACTTTCCTCACATCTGGGTCTCCTTTTTCCCACTTCCTGTCTGTGCTCCACCTCCCTCACATCTGGGTCTCCTTGTTCCCACTTCCTGTCTGTGCTCTACCTTCCTCACATCTGGGTCTCCTTGATCCCACTTCCTGTCTGTGCTCCACCTCCCTCACATCTGGGTCTCCTCGATCCCACTTCTGTCTGTGCTCTACCTCCCTCACATCTGGGTCTCCTCGTTCCCACTTCTTGTCTGTGCTCCACCTCCCTCACATCTGGGTCTCCTTGTTCCCACTTCCTGTCTGTGCTCTACCTTTCTGGGTCTCCTCGTTCCACTTCTGTCTGTGCTCCCACCTTCCCTCACATATGGATCTCCTTGTTCCCAACTTTCATGTCTGTGCTCTACACATCTGGATCTCTGGGTCTCCTCAACATCTGGGTCGTTCCCAACTTCTTGTTTGTGCCTACTTCCTCACATCTGGGTCTCCTCGTTCCCACTTCCTGTCTGTGCTTCACCTCCCTCACATCTGGTCTCCTCGTTCCCACTTCTTGTTCCTACCTTCCTCACTTCTCTGTTCCCACTTCTGTGTGCTCTACCTCCACCTCTGGGTCCTCACATCTGTTCCCACTTCCTGTCTGTACTCCACCTTCCTCACATCTGGATCTCCTCGTTCCCACTTCCTGTCTGTGCTCTACCTCCCTCACATCTGGGTCTCCTCGTTCCCACTTCCTGTCTGTGCTCTACCTCCCTCACATCTGGGTCTCCTCGTTCCCACTTCCTGTCTGTGCTCTACCTTCCTCACTTCTGGGTCTCACCTTCCCACTTCCTGTCTGTGCTCCCACTTCCTGTCTGTGCTCTCCCTCACATCTGTTCCACTTTCCTGTCTGTGCTCCCCTCACATCTGGGTCTCCTCGTTCCCACTTCCTGTCTGTGCTCTACCTCCCTCACATCTGGGTCTCCTCGTTCCCACTTCCTGTCTGTGCTCCACCTCCCTCACATCTGGGTCTCCTCGTTCCCACTTCCTGTCTGTGCTCTACCTTCCTCACATCTGGGTCTCCTCGTTCCCACTTCCTGTCTGTGCTCCACCTTCCCTCACATCTGGGTCTCCTTGTTCCAACTTCCTGTCTGTGCTCCACCTCCCTCACATCTGGGTCTCCTCGTTCCCACTTCTTGTCCTCCCTCACAACTGGGTCTCCTCGTGCTCTACCTCCCTCACATCTGGTCTCCTCGTTCCCACTTCCTGTCTGTGCTCCACCTCCCTCACATCTGGGTCTCCTCGTTCCCACTTCCTGTCTGTGCTCCACCTCCCTCACATCTGGGTCTCCTCGTTCCCACTTCCTGTCTGTGCTCTACCTCCCTCACATCTGGGTCTCCTCGATCCCACTTCCTGTCTGTGCTCCACCTCCCTCACATCTGGGTCTCCTCGATCCCACTTCCTGTCTGTGCTCCACCTCCCTCACATCTGGGTCTCCTCGTTCCCACTTCCTGTCTGTGCTCCACCTTCCTCACATCTGGGTCTCCTCGTTCCCACTTCCTGTCTGTGCTCTACCTTCCTCACATCTGGGTCTCCTCGTTCCCACTTCCTGTCTGTGCTCTACCTCCCTCACATCTGGGTCTCCTCGTTCCCACTTCCTGTCTGTGCTCTACCTCCCTCACATCTGGGTCTCCTCGTTCCCACTTCCTGTCTGTGCTCTACCTCCCTCATCTGGGTCTCCTCGTTCCTACTTCTGTGCTTTCCTCACATCTGGGTGTCCTCGTTCCCACTTCCTGTCCTACCTTCCCTCACATCTGGGTCTCCTCGTTCCCACTTCCTGTCTGTGCTCTGCCTCCCCTCCCTCACATCTGGGTCTCCTCGTTCCCACTTCCTGTCTGTGCTCCACCTTCCTCTGTGCTCTACATCTGGGTCTCCTCGTTCCCACTTCCTGTCTGTGCTCTGCCTTCCTCACATCTGGATCTCCTTTTCCCCACATCTTCCTGTCTGTGCTCTACCTCCCTCACATCTGGGTCTCCTCGTTCCTACTTCCTGTCTGTGCTCTACCTCCCTCACATCTGGGTCTCCTCGTTCCCACTTCCTGTCTGTGCTCCACCTTCCTCACATCTGGATCTCCTTGTTCCCACTTCCTGTCTGTGCTCTACCTTCCATCTGGGTCTCCTTGTTCCTACATCTGGGCTCTACCTCCCTCACATCTGGGTCTCCTCGTTCCTACTTCTTGTTTGTGCTCTACCTCCCTCACATCTGGATCTCCTTGATCCCACTTCCTGTCTGTGCTCTTGCCTTCCTCACATCTGGTCTGTCTCCTTCCTCTCACATCTGGGTCTCCTTGTTCCACTTCCTGTCTGTGCTCTACCTTCCTCACATCTGGGTCTCCTTGTTCCCACTGGTCCTGTCTGTGCCTCCCTGACTTCTCTCACCCACTCTGTCTGGTATCTCCTTGTTCCCACTTCCTGTCTGTGCTCCTCGTTCCTACCTCCCCTCACATCTGGGTCTCCTTGTTCCTTACTTCCTTGTCTGTGCTCTACTTTCCTCACATCTGGGTCCTCCTTGTTGTGCTCACACATTCCTGTCTACTACCCCACCTCCCTCACATCTGGGTCTCCTTGTTCCCACTTCCTGTCTGTGCTCTGGGGTCTCCTCCTCACACCCCACCTCCCTCACATCTGGGTCTCCTCGTTCCCACTTCCTGTCTGTGCTCCCACCTTCCTCACATCTGGATCTCCTCGTTCCCACTTCCTGTCTGTGCTCCACCTTCCTCACATCTGGATCTCCTTGTTCCCACTTCCTGTCTGTGCTCTACCTGCCTCACATCTGGGTCTCCTCGTTCCTACTTCTTGTTTGTGCTCTACCTCCCTCACATCTGGGTCTCTTCGTTCCCATTTCCTGTCTGTGCTCCGCCTTCCTCACATCTGGGATCTCTTTGTACCCACTTCCTGTCTGTGCTCTACCTCCCTCACATCTGGGTCTCCTCGTTCCTACTTCTTGTTTGTGCTCTACCTCCCCCTAACATCTGGATCTCCTTGTTCCCACTTCCTGTCTGTGCGCTACCTTCCTCACATCTGGATCTACTTGTTCCCACTTCTTGTCTGTGTTCTACCTTCCTCACATCTGGATCTCCTTGTTCCCACTTCCTGTCTGTGCTATACCTTCCTCACATCTGGGTCTCCTTGTTCCCACTTCCTGTCTGTACCCCACCTCCCTCACATCTGGATCTCCTTGTTCCCACTTCTTGTCTGTGCTCTACTTTCCTCACATCTGGGTCTCCTTTTCCCACTTCCTGTCTGTACCCCACCTCCCTCACATCTGGGTCTCCTTGTTCCCACTTCCTGTCTGTGCTCTACCTTCCTCACATCTGGGTCTCCTTGTTCCCACTTCCTGTCTGTGCTCTACCTCCCTCACATCTGGGTCTCCTCGATCCCACTTCTTGTCTGTGCTCTACCTCCCTCACATCTGGGTCTCCTCGTTCCCACTTCCTGTTTGTGCTCCACCTCCCTCACATCCGGGTCTCCTTGTTCCCACTTCCTGTCTGTGCTCTACCTTCCTCACATCTGGGTCTCCTCGTTCCCACTTCCTGTCTGTGCTCCACCTCCCTCACATATGGATCTCCTTGTTCCAACTTCCTGTCTGTGCTCTACCTCCCTCACATCTGGGTCTCCTCGTTCCTACTTCCTGTTTGTGCTCCTACCTCCCTCCTCACATCTGGGTCTCCTCGTTCCCACTTCCTGTCTGTGCTCTACCTCCCTCACATCTGGGTCTCCTCGTTCCCACTTCCTGTCTGTGCTCCACCTCCCTCACATCTGGGTCTCCTCGTTCCCACTTCCTGTCTGTGCTCCACCTCCCTCACATCTGGGTCTCCTCGATCCCACTTCCTGTCTGTGCTCCACCTCCCTCACATCTGGGTCTCCTCGATCCCACTTCCTGTCTGTGCTCTACCTCCCTCACATCTGGATCTCCTTGTTCCCACTTCCTGTCTGTGCTCCACCTTCCTCACATCTGGATCTCCTTGTTCCCACTTCCTGTCTGTGCTCTACCTTCCTCACATCTGGGTCTCCTCGTTCCTACTTCTTGTTTGTGCTCTACTCCCTCACATCTGGGTCTCCTCGTTCCTACTTCTTGTTTTGTGCTCTACCTTCCTCACATCTGGGTCTCCTCGTTCCCACTTCCTCTCTGTGCTCTACTTCCCTCACATCTGGGTCTCCTCGTTCCTACTTCTTGTTTGTGCTCTACCTTCCTCACATCTGGGTCTCCTCGTTCCCACTTCCTGTCTGTGCTCTGCCTCCCTCACATCTGGGTCTCCTCGTTCCCACTTCCTGTCTGTGCTCCACCTTCCTCACATCTGGGTCTCCTCGTTCCCACTTCCTGTCTGTGCTCTGCCTTCCTCACATCTGGATCTCCTTGTTCCCACTTCCTGTCTGTGCTCTACCTCCCTCACATCTGGGTCTCCTCGTTCCTACTTCTTGTTTGTGCTCTACCTCCCTCACATCTGGGTCTCCTCGTTCCCACTTCCTGTCTGTGCTCCACCTTCCTCACATCTGGATCTCCTTGTTCCCACTTCCTGTCTGTGCTCTACCTTCCTCACATCTGGGTCTCCTCGTTCCTACTTCTTGTTTGTGCTCTACCTCCCTCACATCTGGATCTCCTTGATCCCACTTCCTGTCTGTGCTCTTCTTTCCCTCACATCTGGGTCTCCTTGTTCCCACTTCCTGTCTGTGCTCTACCTTCCTCACATCTGGGTCTCCTTGTTCCCACTCCCACTTCCCGTCTGTACCCCACCTTCCTCACATCTGGATCTCCTTGTTCCCACTTCTTGTCTGTGCTCTACCTCCCTCACATCTTGATCTCCTTGTTCCCACTTCCTGTCTGTGCTCTACTTTCCTCACATCTGGGTCTCCTTGTTCCCACTTCCTGTCTGTACCCCACCTCCCTCACATCTGGGTCTCCTTGTTCCCACTTCCTGTCTGTGCTCTGGCTTCCTCACATCTGGGTCTCCTCGTTCCCACTTCCTGTCTGTGCTCCACCTTCCTCACATCTGGATCTCCTTGTTCCCACTTCCTGTCTGTGCTCTACCTGCCTCACATCTGGGTCTCCTCGTTCCTACTTCTTGTTTGTGCTCTACCTCCCTCACATCTGGGTCTCTTCGTTCCCACTTCCTGTCTGTGCTCCGCCTTCCTCACATCTGGATCTCTTTGTACCCACTTCCTGTCTGTGCTCTACCTCCCTCACATCTGGGTCTCCTCGTTCCTACTTCTTGTTTGTGCTCTACCTCCCTAACATCTAGATCTCCTTGTTCCCACTTCCTGTCTGTGTGCTACCTTCCTCACATCTGGATCTCCTTGTTCCCACTTCTTGTCTGTGCTTCTACCTTCCTCACATCTGGATCTCCTTGTTCCCACTTCCTGTCTGTGCTATACCTTCCTCACATCTGGGTCTCCTTGTTCCCACTTCCTGTCTGTACCCCACCTCCCTCACATCTGGATCTCCTTGTTCCCACTTCTTGTCTGTGCTCTACTTTCCTCACATCTGGGTCTCCTTTTTCCCACTTCCTGTCTGTACTCCACCTCCCTCACATCTGGGTCTCCTTGTTCCCACTTCCTGTCTGTGCTCTACCTCCCTCACATCTGGGTCTCCTTGTTCCCACTTCCTGTCTGTGCTCTACCTCCCTCACATCTGGGTCTCCCGTTCCCACTTCCTGTCTGTGCTCTACCTCCCTCACATCTGGGTCTCCTCGTTCCCACTTCCTGTCTGTGCTCCACCTCCCTCACATCCGGGTCTCCTTGTTCCCACTTCCTGTCTGTGCTCTACCTTCCTCACATCTGGGTCTCCTCGTTCCCACTTCCTGTCTGTGCTCCACCTCCTCACATCTGGATCTCCTTGTTCCCACTTCCTGTCTGTGCTCTACCTCCCTCACATCTGGGTCTCCTCGTTCCTACTTCTTGTTTGTGCTCTACCTCCCTCACATCTGGGTCTCCTCGTTCCCACTTCCTGTCTGTGCTCTTCCTTTCTCACATCTGGGTCTCCTTGTTCCCACTTCCTGTCTGTGCTCTACCTTCCTCACATCTGGGTCTCCTCGTTCCTACTTCTTCTTGTGCTGTACCTCCCTCACATCTGGATCTCCTTGTTCCCACTTCCTGTCTGTGCTCTACCTCCCTCACATCTGGGTCTCCTTGTTCCCACTTCCTGTCTGTGCTCTACCTCCCTCACATCTGGGTCTCCTTGTTCCCACTTCCTGTCTGTGCTCTACCTCCCTCACATCTGGATCTCCTTGTTCCCACTTCCTGTCTGTGCTCTACCTGGGTCCTCACTTCCTGTCTGGGTCTCCTTGTTCCCCCACTTCCTGTCTGTGCTCTACCTCCCTCACATCTGGATCTCCTTGTTCCCACTTCCTGTCTGTGCTCTACCTCCCTCACATCTGGGTCTCCTTGTTCCCACTTCCTGTCTGTGCTCTACCTTCCTCACATCTGGGTCTCCTTGTCTCCCACTTCCTGTCTGTGCTCCGCCTTCCTCACATCTGGGTCTCCTCCCACTTCTGTCTGTGCTCTACCTCCCTCACATCTGGGTCTCCTCGTTCCTTCTGTCTGTGCTCTACCTTCCTCACATCTGGTTCTCCTCGTTCCCACTTCCTGTCTGTGCTCTACCTCCCTCACATCTGGGTCTCCTCCTGTTCCCACTTCCTGTCTGTGCTCTACCTCCCTCTCACATCTGGATCTCCTCACATGTTCCCACTTCCTGTCTGTGCTCTACCTCCCTCACATCTGGGTCTCCTCGTTCCCACTTCCTGTCTGTGCTCTGCCTCCTCACATCTGGATCTCCTCGTTCCCACTTCCTGTCTGTGCTCTACCTCCCTCACATCTGGGTCTCCTCCTTCCCACTTCCTGTCTGTGCTCTGCCTTCCTCACTCTCTCCTGTTCCCACTTCCTGTCTGTGCTCTGCCTTCCACATCTGGATCTCCTTGTTCCCACTTCCTGTCTGTGCATCCCTCACATCTGGATCTCCTTGTTCCCACTTCCTGTCTGTGCTCTACCTTCCTCACATCTGGATCTCCTTGTTCCCACTTCCTGTCTGTGCTCTACTTTCCTCACATCTGGATCTCCTTGTTCCCACTTCCTGTCTGTGCTCCACCTCCCTCACATCTGGATCTCCTTGTTCCCACTTCCTGTCTGTGCTCCATCTCCCTCACATCTGGATCTCCTTGTTCCCACTTCCTGTCTGTGCTCTACCTCCCTCACATCTGGATCTCCTTGTTCCCACTTCCTGTCTGTACCCCACCTCCCTCACATCTGGATCTCCTTGTTCCCACTTCCTGTCTGTGCTCCACCTCCCTCACATCTGGATCTCCTTGTTCCCACTTCCTGTCTGTGCTCCACCTCCCTCACATCTGGATCTCCTTGTACCCACTTCCTGTCTGTGCTCTACCTCCCTCACATCTGGATATCCTTGTTCCCACTTCCTGTCTGTGCTCTACTTTCCTCACATCTGGATCTCCTTGTTCCCACTTCCTGTCTGTGCTCTACTTTCCTCACATCTGGGTCTCCAACGTGCAGGGCGCGAGCTAGGCTCAGCTGCGGCTCATCTAAAATGCCATTAATATAAATTGGAACTAATTAGCCAGGCCTCTTGGCCATCCCTGGCCAAGCTCCATGCCACAGAGGTTCCTGAAGCACCCCTTGTCCCCTGCAGGAAGACCTGTTCCCGTTTGGCGCACCACGTTTTTCCTGGGAACAGCTGTCCTGAGGCTCCTTCCCTTCTGTGCACAGGGCGGCAGGGTGAATCGTGGAGCCCGTCACAGAGGAGTGTCCAGGCCACGCTGGCCAGGAGGCCACAGCACAAGAGGCCAGAGCCCAGGCCCCACCGCCTCAGATCAGCTGCTCCCCAAGCCCCTCTGCAGACCCCTGCGGCATGCCTGTGTCGTAGTCTGAGAGAGACCTGGTCCAGGGAGACGCCAGCACAGAGGCTGGGAGTGAGCCCCGGCCTCCAGCATTGGTCAGTCAGCGTCCAGCGTCCAGCGGAGGTCTGGGCCCTCCCTGGGGCAGGAGCCAGCACTGCTGCTGGAAGGGCCGCAGGTGCGTCTGGAGGTGGGGGGCTCCCCACACGCTCTGCTGGGGCCAGGGTCTTGTCTCTGAGTAGTGGGCACCAGACAGGGAGGGGACAGAGAAGCCTCCAGGGGTCCCCGCCGCTCCCCAGGCCTGCCTCTGCACACCTACCGTCCACCTCTGGGACCGCCGACACTGCCTGGCTCTCCCACGGGGCCACAGGCTCGGTCACACCTGCACCCCAGGCCAGGCCTGATGGGACGCACCTGAGACCAGGTCAGGCTCCTGTCCAGCTGAGGCCCAGGATAGAGGTGGAGCTCAGTGGAGGGAGGGGGTGGGGGAGCGGGAGGGGCAGGCCACGGAGGCCTCACGGAGGGGGAGCAGGAGGGGACAGGCCACGGAGGCCTCATGCAGGGGGAGCAGGAGGGGCAGGCCACGGAGGCCTCATGCAGGGGGAGCAGGAGGGGCAGGCCACGGAGGCCGCATGCAGGGGGAGCAGGAGAGGTAGGCCACAGATGCCTCAGTTCCTCGGCAAAGCAGTGGTCCTGGGATTTGTTCTTGGAATTCCCCCTGGAGAGGGAGGCGGGCGTGGGAACTGGTGGCCCCCAACCTGTGACCAGGGATCATCCTGAGATTAGACAGACGCGCAGTCTCTGGGCTGGGCTCAGCGTCTCGCACACAGCAAGCACTAACTCAGTGCAGGACGCGGCTGTCCAGTCCTCCCGCGGCTCCCGGGGCCCGGGTCTCTCGGCAATCGCAGGCGTGCCCCTCTTCCAAGGGGTCGTATTTGAATGATGCCTGTGTCTGTCCCTTCTCCGTCTGCAGGGACAACGTGTCAGTTTTCAATCTTGTGCTGGGCAACGTCACCCAGCTGTTACTCCACCCCCCTGAAACCACCTGTGGCCCTCCTGTGCCAGGTGGCAGCCACCCCCGTGTCACGGCCTGGAGTGAGAGGCCAGGGAGGCCCGGCTCCGGCAGGCCCCAGGAGCCCCCGCATACCGAGGAGAGCCCTGCGTGATCGTGACATAGAGGCCTCTCTCCCGGTCAGCAGGACTGTCGGGAGGAGCACCAGCGGGCGTCTGCAGAGCCGTCGTGGTCTGAGGCTTCCTCTTGGTGGTAGAGGCCAGAGTCCTCTTTCTTGGAGAAGCTAGGTCTGCGATCAAGCCTGCGGCTGTGCGGGAGTCTCCACCTCTGTCTCTTGGCAAGAGCTCGTGGAACCTCTGCTGGGCCTGAAATACGGGACAAAGCGTAGCCGTTACGTGCCCACCCACTCCCACGCCGAGGGGCACCCACGAGCCTGAATCTAGAGGAATCTCCAGACCCCGGGGCCAGAGATGTCTAGGCATCAGCCCCCGTGTCCGCTGCAGCCAGATAAACCTGCTTCCGGAAAGTTCCTTGGTGTCCAGCCTCATGTGTCCTGTGCCAGTGGCCCTGCACTGCCTCGGCCTCTGCTCTCGGCCACACGTGCCCACTCGCCACCACCCTGTTTGTCCCAGGTCGGGCTCACACCACTCACGCCGTCTAAGCCATTCGAGGCCAGCCGTCCACACCGCCTCTCCTGGGGCGGCTTCTGTGCCTCCCCAGCCACTTCTCAACCAGAGCCCCCTCCGTGAACTCGGAACAGATGACACCGAAACAGTGACAGAGAGCACGACTGTCTGCCAGCAAACACCAGGACAGGCCGGTGAGTCTAGATGAGGCGACCGTGGGAACAGCGCTCCGCTCCGCCGGGAGCCACCCGCTGCGGTTCCTGCCCTGCCTGTAGGAGTGCAGGAGGTGCGAGAGCTCAGCCGGAGCCGGACGCAGTGGCGCACGCCTGTGTTCCCGGCAGGTCTGGAGGCTGAGGCAGGAGGATCGCAAGTTCAAGGCCAGCCTCAGCAACTTAGTGAGGCCCTAAGCAACTTAGCAAGACTCTGTTCCAAAATAAAAACTAAAATGGGCTGGGGGTGTGGCTCAGTGTCAGGTTCAGCCCCTGGTACAAAAAAATGAAGCTGAACTACGCAGCCACGCACGCAGAGTCGCTTCACTGCTGTTTTTGTCTTAGAAACAACCACCTACCCGTGAACTGAGCGTGGACAGCGGGGTTGCCAGGGGCGCCAGGCCACCAGGGAGAAGCCTCGGCCTCCCCCTCAGCTGGGGTGGCCTCACCCGGGGCCAGGCCTCGCTCCTCAGAAGCCCCGGAGCTGCAGTGCAGAGGAGCAGCCCCGTGGGACAGCCAGGGAGCGCCAGGCAGGCCTGAGCTCCCGTCGGCCCCTCTGCTGGAGGACGCGCTGGCTCCACACGTGCAAGGACTCGGCGAGGTCACACGCTGGGACTTCCCCACAGAGCACACGCTCACCCGGCCCTGTGGCCAGCTGTGAAATCGTCCATCCCAGAGGCTCACCTTGAAGGGGGCTGCCTGGCCGTGTCCCAGCCTCCTGAAGAAAGCCACCACCACTCCTGTGAGCCAGCTCCCCGGCAAGCTGGGACCTTAGGAGGTGCAGCGGGAGGGCACCTGCCCGGTGACGGCCTCCGGTGCCCACTCCTGGGCCCACTTAGAGATCTGGGCGTGAAGGCGATCTGCGTATGTGGCGTGTGAAGCCAGCCACGCTCTGGCTCGGAACAACGTCCTCCTGGTTAAATATTCACCGTGTGCTTTCATTTCTTATTGCTGAGGCCCGGGAGAGGCTCAGAGCTGGTCTTGGTTTTGTGGACGGCGTCAGCTGCGTGCGTCCCCTCTGCCCCCGGGGCCGGCTCCCAGCACCAGGGCCCGGGGCCTCCTCCACCCCTCCGCGCTCCCCGCAGGCGTCTCTGCCTTCTGCTGTGGCTGCCACTGTCCTGAGGCCAGGAGACCTGGGCCTCCCTGTCCTCAGGACGCCCACCCACCTCTTCCCCGAGTCAGCGGAGAAAGCAAGGCCCCTCCCCACGGCGTTCGAGGCGGCACCTGTCCCAGGAGGATCTGGGTACCCACGCTTTGCCCCTCCGTTTAAGTTGATTAATAGACCTTTAAAAATGTACCTGGGAAATAAATTGCCTAATAAAATAATCATCTCGTTCTCGATGAAGCCTGAAACCCACTGAAACCTGGGAAGGCGCTAAGGAGTGGAGAGGAGGTGGCTGACCAAGGAGAGACCGGGGCAGGGAAGGACGGAGCCGCCCAGGCCCCTCGCGCTCCGTGGGGCCAGGCCAGAGCCCGCCAGCCACCTCACAGCAGCAGAGGGGCGCGTCCACGCACCGGGCAGTTACCAGGTTCAACGCTCTCTTCTTTTTTCCTGCATCCGACAGGGTAGAGCACCAGTGTGCTGACGGGCCACCGTAGAAAAGTACCACGGACAAAGTGGCTTCACCAGAAAACTGTTGTCTCCCAGTCCTGTAGGCCGAAGGCCTGAAGCCGAGGTGTGGGCGGGTGCATCCCCCCAGGCTCTCCTCACTGGCCGCTGCCTTTCCGCTGGGCACCATGTTGCTGGTGTCCCCACGTGCCCTGATCCCCTATTCTATCAGACACCAGCGACCTCATTTTAACTTAATTGCCTCCTAGACGGTCCTGCTTCCAGATGTGGTCACAGCCCGAGGTCCCAGGGATTAGGACTTTGACATCTGGGTTTAGGAAGGACACAGTTCAACCAGCAACAGGTGGTTGGGGACGAGTCAAACTGGGATCCCAAGCTTTCTTAAGGGACCAAGTTCTCTGAGCCCCCAAACCTCACCTTCACCTTCTGCGTCCAGTGAAACGTTCACTCACCCAGAGCAAATCTGCCACCAGGCGAGAGCTGCGGGGGCTCTGGCGTCCCCGGCAGCATCAACAGGGGCGTGAGGAAGGGGCACAGGGCAGGGAGGGCCGTGCCTGGGCCCAGCCGGCTGGTGTTCGACTTCCAAGCAACGGACGCCACAGTGCTCGGTCCCCCTCTCAGGGGCAGGAGAGAGACTGGACATCCCCAAAGCCACGCCTCACCCCGAGGGTGCCCTGACTCCCACCTCTGTGCCTCAGTTTCCCCACACTAAAACGTGGGCGAGGCTGGACCACAGCCTTGGCCAGCTCTGCGACTGTGGTAGGCTGCACAGTGACCCCAGCACTGTGATCGTGGCCTTATTTGGAAATAGGGTCTTTACTGTTTAAGCTGTTAAGACCTGGTAGTCCTAAATGCTCAGCAAGTGGCCTGAATTGGTGACCATGGCTGTGGCACATGCCGGCCACATGATGTCCTGTGGGAACTCCCCCCAGAGTCAGCACAAGGGCCCATGTAGCATTGGGTCCCTTCACTCCTCCATTCATTGCTTCTTTCATTCACTTCATTATTATGGGCCCCTCCTCTGTGCCTATTGTGAGTGCTGACTACACATTCAGTAGGCACCCCATCTACGAACCCCCAGAGGATGCCCAAAGCCACAGAGAATGCCAGGCCCTGTGTGTAAAGTCTGAATCATAAATCAGGCCCAGTAAGAGATTAACAACTAATGACAAAGTAGAACGACTACAACAGTGCACTACAGTAAAGTGAGCAGCACCACTGCTCATACTTTGTGTCCCTTATTAAGAAAAATAAGGCTCCCTTGGACACAAGCACTGTGATACCATGACAGTAGATCTGATAACCAAGAGACTAAAAAGGGGGGTAGCATATACAGCATGGATACGCTGGACAAAGGGATGGCTCACACCTGGGGGCACCAAGCAAGATTTCAACCAACACTCAGAACCCCAGCACAGTTTACAACTTACCAGTTGTTTATATCTGGAATTTCCCATTGAGTATTTTTGGTCAGAAGTTCACCATGGGTAACTGAAATCATGGAAGACGAAGCCATGCATTAGAGGGGAGCAACTGTAGCTGCAGGCTAGTTGGGTAAAGGATGTGAATCTCCAGCAGTCCTATGGCTGGCCAACAATCTCCAGTGCTGGGCACCAGTGTCTGAGGGAGGGTCTTGCCCCAGTCCTCCCTCAAGGTCAGTGACCACATTGCCCATTAGGCACCACCTCTGCTCAGTCCACAGTAGCCCCACCCTGGAGGGGGCCTGGGGATTTGTGCCGGAAGATGTCAGCTCTGAGCCCATAACTCATGTTCAGTAGGCAAATTATTTTGCTTTGGAGGCATTAAGGGTAAATAAAGCCTTAATGAATCAAGCCATCTGAATTGCTACGGCTTCTTTAATTTGTAGTTTACAAGGTTCTTGTAAATTAAAAATGGGAAAAGAAATCCCTTCCCATCCTGCATGTACCTCCTCCGGGCAGGAACAATTTGGTTGTTTTGATTTTCATGTCCCTAAAGCCCTTATCTCTTTGAAAAATTATTCCTTAATTTTTACGAGGTTGCATTGAGACGGGTGAGGCTGAGCGATCGCTCTCTATCTTGTTCTCCTTCGAGTCCGAGTCCACCGCGAGGGGTGATTGCTCCCGGTGCGCGGGCAAGGTGGAGGCGCTCACCTTAATTTACGGTTGGCAATAAACGGGGCTTTACCAACGCCCCAGCGCGTTAGTTTCTACTACCAGCCTCCTGGCTCCTGGCCTGGGGAGACAGCAATCCCTGGGCTCCAGACCCCGCCTGCGGGTGTGGCAGAGTGCGGGTGGTCAGAGCCCTGGCGGGGCTTGGGAGGGCCGGGGGCCAGAGCCTTCCAGCACTGCCTCCGTGGGAGCCAGGGGTGACAAAGCGGCTCAGCCAGGAAACACCCACCGTCAGGGCGCCACAAGCCTGGGGTGACCCGCCGTCCCCGGCAGCTCCAGTGTGGGGCACGCGGAGCTGGACATGGGCTGCTCCAAGGCCAGTGGTCTGCAGGGCTGGAAGTCGGCATCTGGGGCACCGGCCCTCCTGCCCACCCACACCCAGGCACCCGGAGAAGCGCCCCTGCCAGTCCCAGCCCCCCTCCCGCCCTGCCTTTCTTCTCCCTCCCTTTCCTCTGCTCACCACCCCCCATCCTGAGGGTGAGTGTGAAGCACCCGACCAGAATCTGTGTGAACGCCACCGCCACACCGGGGCCTCAGCACTGTGGCGCGGAGCGTCCCTCCAGAGCAGGACCCTGCTCCTCGCAGGTGTTCGAAGAGTGCCGTTGCCCCCCCACGGAGTCCTCAGCCCCTGCCTCTGTCCCCTTTGTCAGCACATGCCCCCCCCCACCCCCGGGCAACTGAGGCTTGCCAGAAGTCACCACGCTGCCATCCCCCACGGTCTTGTTTGGCTCTCAACCTCAGAAGTGACTGGAGCCTGCACCCACGCGAGTGCTCACCACGTGACACTGCATGCTCCGCACCGCCACCCTGGGAGGACAAGCCCTGTGGGCTTCACTCTCGCTGGCGGAGAATCGAGGTCCCCATCTGCACTGGAGTGGAGTCGTGGGGCCGAGCAACGTCCCGGCGAGGCGCCCAGGTGAGCCTGTCCCCACACAGGGTCACGTCTCCCCAGAGCCGCTGCCGCGAGGTGGACGGGACCTCCCAGCCCGTCCTCGGGCAGCGCCACGGCCCGGCACCGCCTTCCAGCTCAACTGGTGCCATCTGTCATGAAGCAGACTCAGCCGGGCTGCGGTCGTGGCTCAGCGGGGGAGCGCTCGCCTAGCACGTGCGGCCCGGGTTCGATCCTCAGCACCACGTAAAAATAAAGGCGTCGTGTACAACTAAAACCAACAAATATCTAAAAATAAAAAAACCAAAGACCACAGGCGATGCCAGTCCCCATCCAGACCCCAAGTCCCACAAAGGCAAGGACCCGCCAGAGATGGAGCCTGGCTGGTGGTGGCACGGCCCAGGCTCTCCAGAGCAAACCCCTGTGCACAGCAGCGCCCAGTCTCCCCCAGAGACGGAGCAGGGAGTTCCCCTCCTGGTAGGACGGTGGCCACGACCCAGGAGCCAGCGTGGGGAGCGCAGGACCTCGCAGCCCACCCGCAGCGCGATGCCGGAGCAGAGGGGCGCCCCGCAGACCCAGAAGCACAGGGACCTCCCCCACGGCCCCTCCCCCGACACCCAGCTGGGGATGTGGCCCAGTGGTCGAGTGCCCCTGAGTTCGATCCCCTGTACCAAAAATAAATAAATAGCAGCAGGGGCGTCTGTTGGCTGAGCGTGGAACACAGCTGCCCAGGCCGGCCGCAGCCTTGAGGAGCACTGAGCCGCGGAGTGGCCCCGCCCTGCCTCCGACCATCTAGACCACTCAGAACCAGTGTTCACGAGTGACAAGAAAACGCAGAGGAGGACGTGGTCTCCCTTCTGCTCCCACAAGACAAAAAGCGTCAAGAGAAATCGGCAGAGCCAGCTCGGGGGACGGAGGGCCCAGGATGTCAGCACAGAGCCAGCCGCGAGCAGACAGGAGGGCCTCTTGGGGCGGCTGCTACTGCGCCAGTGACCTCTGCCCTCGTGCACGCAGTCGGGGTCAGTGTTCTGTGCAGGCTGGGTGCTGGGGCACCGGGGCACACAGGGTGGCAGCACTGCACCCCTGACTCCGTCAGCCTTCTGATCAGCATGTGACAATCGCACGGACTTATGGGGTGCGGTGTGTGTGACCTGGACGGATGAAGTCGGGGCCCTTGACGCGTCCACCTCGTGGTCCTACCTGGGCTTGGGCCTTCACCTCCTCTCTCCCAGTTCCTCATGAAGCGCGTGGCAGGGGTCCTCAGGGCCGATGTCCCCAGCATGCTGATGATCCCCAGAGCCTCTGTGTGCGCTGCCACCCATCTCCGTGCCCGCCCTCCCGCCTCTGGTGGCACTGACCCTCACGTGCCCACCCCTGAGCCTGGGCAGCCGTCCTTCCTTCCATGTCCGACCTGCCCACTGTGCACTCAGCGTCCTCGCTTCAGGATGAAGAGCCACAGGAAACACGGCAGGGTGCGGAAGAGACGCCACCTGCCACATTCCCTGTGGCACCACTCACAGGAGCCACCACGGGGTCGGCCTGGGCGCCCATCAGCAGATGAACAGATGAAGAAAACCGTGAGAGGAAATGGTGCCCCGTCACCTGCAGCCAAGTGGGACAGGACTGGAGGCCACTCAGGTTTGCATTAGATGAAATCCCAGGGACCGGTCACTATCAGAGAGCAGCGGGAGCCTAGGGTGTGTCACGGGTGGATCACACGAGAAAGAAGAAGGAAACGAAAATCTCCCGGGAAGAAAAATCTGTCCAAAAAAGAAATCTCAGTACACGCCGCGGCTGTGAACAATGTTTGCACAGCTAGGACCACGTGACCACCGTCCCCAGCACTTTCCAGCTCTCGGTCAACCCGCAGGCGACTCCTTGGAGCTGAACTAGACCTCCTGTGCAGGACACGTTAGGACACAGGCGCAGACACCCATTCCATGTCTGCACCCATGCAGGCTACCAGCAGGAAGGGAGGGTAGTAGTGGCCAGCTCCCCGGTGGACCCCAGCGCTCTGCAGTGCCCCACCGGGACCGTTAGGGTGCAGGCCTTGAAGTTGGAGGGGCTGGAGGACGTGGGAGACGACGGAAGGATCATCCCACGCCCTCTGCACGACTTGCTCACTCTCCCATTGCCTACGACAAAGGTGCTAAGGACTCTCTAGACGGCGTGGGGCAGCAGCACCAAGCCAGGCATGGCAGACACTGGTGGTGATTGGCCACTGCTGCGACCTCATAAAGAAAGGAAGGAAGGCCACTGCTGGAGACGAAGGAGAGGGGACAAGCGCTGGCCGGCCCCGCGGACAGACACCCCTGAACTGACACAGGCAGGGCCTGGGTTCGCTTCCGTTGGCTGGTGCCCACCGGGGCCTCTGCCAAGCTAGGCAAAGGTCACTCCTCTGATGGGAAACAAGCCCCCAGGGGCTGTCCTTGCAGGTGCACTGAGACACCCAACACTTGAAGGTCTGGAGTCCCCCCGGACCCCACCCCTGCCGCAGGCAGAGAGCCACGCCTGCACGATGCGCGAAGATCCCACCGCAAAGTTAAGTGGCCACGCGTGCCCAGCAGAGCGGCGCAAGGCCCTCTCGCTGATCATTTCAGCCAGCGGGCTGCAGCGGCCGGGGCAGGAGGGAGGCGGCTCAGCCATCCGCACCGCACACTCGCATAATCAGCTCATCCATAATTGAGCACTCAGCTCCATCACGTTGGCGCTCGTTAGTCAAAATCACATCTGCCATAACTCCACAGGTTGTTTTAAACAAATTGGGTTTTTTGCTCAAAGCCTTGTTTTCATTTAAAAAATGTGTCCGACACAAAGTGTCAAGAACAGGCACACTTTCCATGAGATAAATGGAGTCTGGTCGTGTTCTTTAATGATCGCTAAGGCTCCCAGCCCGGTGGCATTTTGGAGGGGCTTGGAGGGCGCCCTTGCTCGGCACACAGAGCCCACGCTCCCAGGCCCTCCCCAGGAAACTCCCAGGCCCTTCCCAGCAGGGAAGACCCAGGGGTTCCTGAGGCCAGCCAGGTCCTAAGGGGCACCGAGCCCTAGAGGGCCTTCCCTCGACTTCTTCCTGAGAGGACAGTGGTAGCTTGGCGCTCGGCCCTGGAGGAGAGGCCCATATTCCCATGTGAGGACTCCAGGGAGGGCTTGGCACCAAGCCGGGTGATCCCAGCTGAGCCTTTGGCCACCCAGGTCCTTCTGCTGCAGTGCAAAGTACAGGGACACCCCCAGCTCGTGGCTGCACGTGTGGGACACGTGTTTACGGGCAGAGGCACCTGCGGCAGCGTGACCAAGGTCCCCAGGAAGGCCTGGGCAGCTGCTGTTCCGGGCATCTGCCTGCGGCAGGGTCCTGTGGCTCCACCACCCCCTGCAGCCCACGAGCCCTGGGCTCTTCCCCATGTTTCGGAATTGGGGGCCTGTGTTTGGGTGTCCCCCCAGACACTGCCCATCCCTCTTTCCATCTTTTTTTTTTTTTTTTTTGAAACTAGGGATTGAACTCAGGGGCACTCGACCACTGGGCCACATCCCCAGCCCTTTTTTGTATTTTATTTAGAGACAGGGTCTCACTGAGTTGCTAAGTGCCTCGCCATTGCTGAGGCTGGCTTTGAACTCTCATCCTCCTGCCTCAGCCTCCCAAGTGCTGGGATCACAGGCGTGTGCCTCCACGCCCGGCTCCTCCTCCCATCTTGACCTCAGCACCAGCGGCCTCCTCGGGACCAGCCATGCCCCTGACGGTTCCCACTGCCTGGTCCCGCCTCCCAAGCGCCTACCTGCAGCCCAAGTTCTGAGAAAGACCTCGGGGTCTGGAAGGCAAGACCCCCTCACAGGGTGGAGGAGGCCCCGTGGTGGGCATGCGATCCTAACGGGAAGTGAGGAGGGGCACGGGCACTCCTCCCCGGCCCCTGGTGATTGGCAGGGACGCCCGTAATCAGGCACAAAACGTCTATTTTCAGCCCCAGATTCTAATGAGTGCATATATTACAATAACTTTATTAAAGAAATCAATGTGCATCAATTCAATTTTCGAGTTAATTGCCTTGCGGACGCAGCGGTGTGGAAGCCCTGGCAGCTACATCAGCCTCTGATTTACGTGCAGAGGCAACAAAGCTCCCTGCAGCCGCTGGGTCTGTTCTGCCAACAAGGGAAGGAGCCGGGAGCCAGACCCCACCCCATCCCCGCGCCCGTCCTGCTGGCAGGTGAGGCATGCCAGGGCAGCCCCGAGGGGCCCAGGCGGGGGCTGACCGCCCAGTGTGCTCCTCCTGGCGTGGCAGACCAGGATGACGGCCGACCACGATGCACACGGAGACCCCATCCTCGGCCCTGAGACCCGGACACATCCTGGCCTCTCCCAGCCTGGTTGCCTCCTCTCCAAGGTGGGTGAGGATGGAAGCCGCCAGGCATGGGCCCCTTGCCCAGGTGCCCATTGCCATGGCCACGCCACTGCCCCGCTGTTGAATCCTGAAGCAGCGGAGGGTGGGAGGCCGCCCAGCCCCGCCTGATCTACACATGCAGGTCACCATCCTTGGGGCACCTGCCAGCATCCGATGGCTTCCAGCAAGCAGGTCCCACCGTGTTTCCCAGCAGGACACCATCTGCTGTCCTGGGAGCCGGGCCTCCTGCTCACGAAGGGGTCAGAGGCCTGTGGCGTTCTCTCCACGGCCCCCAAAGCCACCTGCAGTAAAAGCCCGTGTCTGGCCTGGCTTGAAGCACAGCAGCTGGTCAGCCTCCCTGGTCAGCCTCCCTGGTCAGCCTCCCTCCCCGGCTGAGACTTGGTTCTAGCCTGATGCACACCATGCAGATGTCCCCTAAGAGCTGTCCCACACTGGCCTGGTGTGTCACCAATCACCACACAGGCTGGGTGAAGTCAGGGGGCCAGCAACCAGTGGAGCAGGGGACTGTCATCCATCAGTCACCAATGCCACGGTCCTTCTGTGCCTCTCAGGACTGGCCCCTGGCACAGGTCACCTGCACCCCAAAACCCTGCCTCCACTAGGCACAGCCCACAAGATGACAGTCAGATGAGCACCTCCGGCCAGAGCCCAGACGTCCAGCACTGCTGAGAGGTCACAGGGGAGGGGCAGGCCAGGGAGAAGCGGGAGCTTTCCCCTTTGCCCTCTGCCCTCTGCCCTCTGCCCGCGAGGCCACAGCAGACTGGACCATAGGCTCAGCTCCAGCAGCTGTGTGGTAAGGGAGGAGCTTCCTGGCCACAGCCCCCCAGGGAAGCCCTCACCACCGGTGTCTCGGACACATTACCTGGGAACAGTGGTAATGATGTCACCAGTCACCTGCAGGCACCAGCCCTGTCTGCAGCCCTGTCTCCAGGAGGCCAGAGCCGCCCAAGTGGACTGGTGGTCAGGAAGCTGATGGGAACCCGGGGCAGGCCGCCCCGGAGCACCCTCGGCCTGCGCGGACAGTGGGCTCTCTGGTGAGTGCCGCCGTCCGACAGGGGAGTGGCTGGGGCGACGTGGTGGGCTCTGACCTGAGCAGCGTCTCCACTGCTCACCCCTGGGCTCTTGTCCTGTGCAGAGCACTCCCCTCCTGGCTGGGCTGCAAGCCTGCCTCCAAGGGCTGGGCCCATGGAGTCCAGACAGCACACGCAGAGAGGCCACAGCCACTGATGCCACCAGCACCCAGCGTGGCCACCTCCCTCTGTGGAGGACGACACCGAGACCCACGTGATGGCTCCTTTTGCCCAAGACCACAGGTGGAGGTCCGCAGGCTCTGGGGCCTCCAACCACAGAGGCCAGCCTCCTTCCCAGCTTGCAGGGGCACAGCTGGTGTCTCCTGCCCTCTTCTGGGCCTTCAGAGGTCCCACCCGTGGCTTAGAGCATCGTCCACTCCCTGCATCTCCAGCTCTGCTTGAAAGAGAGGCCTGATCCCAGGCCACAGTCCCCGAGGCATCAGGACTCTGGGTGGGGACAGCTGCTTCCTCCTGGTGAGGTCAGAAGAGGCAGGACTGGCTGCGCAGGCTCCTGTGCAGTGGTGGGCAGAGCTGTCAGTGCACACGGGACCCACCGAGTGTGGCCAATCCAGACGGCTGCTGTGTGCCCAGAGGGAACCACACAGTGTCCCTGTCACCCTCATCCAGGGACAGACCCTGCCCTCAGAGCTCCCTCGGCTCTGGGATGCACAGCAGGTAAACGTGATGGTGGTCTGAAGGCCACCGTGGGACAAGGTGGGGCAGGGGCTGGCAGGAACCAGGCAAGAGGCCCCCACCAGTGCGGGCCTCCGTGGCTTCCCAGGGAGGGACATTAGCCTGAAACCTGAGGGGAGCTGGTCAGGCAGGGAGGAGCCAAGGAGTCACTGGGGAGGGGTAAGGAGGTTCCAGGCAGAGAAAGCCACCTCCGAGGGGGGCATGGAGGGCCACAGGGGACAGGTGAGGTGGAGGGGCCAACAGCCGGGCTGAGAAACGGGGCTGTGTCCTGAGAGCACCTGGGTTGAGCACCAGAAGTGACATTCAGAATGGGGTGTGGGGCGATGGAAAAGGCTTTGAAGGATGAGTAGGAGTACACGGAGGGAAGCTGTGCAACCTGATGTCCAGGAGGAGGAGCAGAGGGTACGCTGGGGAGGGACGTGAACAGCTGGGATCTGCAGGGGGGCTGGTGCTGGGGCAACAGGGGCCAATCAGAGACGCGCAAGGAGATGACCCAAGAGGGCGGCTGGCTTCCAGGTTCCGGGTGGGACCGAGGTGGTGGGGTGGGGTCACCACTCATCCCCTGTGGCTGGGGCCGCACAGGAGATGGAGTGAGGGGCTTGGGACAGGCGTCGGGTGGGGGGACGAGGAGGGCATGAGGACAAGCGCACGTGTGTCCCACGTTGGTCGCTTTCTCTTCTTGGCACCAAAGCAGGCAGGAAGACGGACAGGCCCCAGGTGTCGCGGGAGCGTGAGCCACCGTGGCACCAAGGTCCTCCCAGCCCGCCACTCCCGGCAAGCGCACGTCCAGGAGCAGGGCTCACGGCCGAGCGGGGCCTCCCGCACCTTGTTGTCCACGGGCACTTGAGGAAGCCTGCGGGAGGCTCCCCGTCCCCTGGAAGGCGCCACTGTCCCCGCTGCCCACGCTCTGCTGAGCACCCTGCGCCTCGGCTGTCTCTGACCAGGACAGAGAGCCTGGCAGGGGACTGCTAGCCCCGGGACCTGGGCCCACTGCGCCAGGCCTCCTGCAGCCGTGGGCGCCCGGCCTCTGCGTGTCTCCGTGCTCGCTGCCGGCGTGGTGACAGAAGCGCAGACTCCCCTCAGCTTGCGTTTCTCTCTCCACCCACGCTCGGCCTGTCCAAGAGCCGCCCCTGTGCGCTTCCCGCCTGTGACCCTCCCCCGGGCGGTGGTCTCTGCACCTCTGTCTCCAAGCTGCGGGCCACCTACGTGTGCCCAGCCAGCCCCGGGGGCTCCCTGTCCCCACCCCGCCACGCTGCTCTAGCATGGTCAGCCCCTTTGTGACCCAGGCCCCACCCAGACTGAGCTCCGGAGGTCACACTCTGGCCAAAAGTGGCACGAGGCAGGGGCTCATCAAGGATCTGGGGACCTCTACCTGCGCTGGTGGATGAAGGGACGGCGTCTCTTTCTGTTTCGAGAACTCTCTGCGGTGACCTCTGTTTCTTCTAGAAAAAGTCCCCTCTGTGTGCCGCTGCCCTGGGCATGTCCCAGGGTGCCCCTGCAGAGGCCCCGCCCACCCGCCAGCGCCCTGACCCTGGAGGCTCTCCTGTCCCCCTTCCTGTCTGCCCTCTACCCGTCTCTGCCCTTCCTCTGTCTCCCTCCTCCTCAGTCTCTCATCCCCCTCCCTCTACCTCCTCTCAGGCCCCACAAACACCCCCACTTGCAGGAGACCACAGCCCGCATCTGCCCTGCCGGCTGCCCGAGTCCACTCCCAAGCGTCCTGTCAGCAAGGGCTCTGGCTGGCCACTGCCGACTGGGAACTGAGGTCCTCTGGGGCCATGAGCAGTGTGACCCGAGGGCATGAGGGTGTGGGGCCCGCGTGGTGGGTTCATGAGTTGACAGTGCTCCGTGAGCAACCAGGGCGGACACGACTGCAGGCGGGCGGACACTGCAGGGAGGCAGGGTCCAGCTGCTGGGCCCGGTGCCAGAGGTGCTGGGGGGGGCCCTGCACACACGGCCAGGTGGCAGCTGGACCAACGTGTGGTCACAGCCAGCTGTGGGTGTCGGTGCCAATGCCCTGGACAAATCAAGTCCTGGCCGAGCACCAAGGGGCAAGGGGGCCCAGACAGACAGGAAGCTGTGGCCAGACGCCTGACCTCTGCACACAGGGGCGCCGCCCAGGACTCCAGACCCGGCCTGGGATCTGGAGCAGACGTGTTGGCTTATCACACTCTGGCCACCAGCTGCTGGCGGCCACCCAGGACACCCTGTTCCTGGCCCCGGTGCAGACCTGGAGCCTGACAGCTGCTAGAGGCACCCAGCTCTCCAGTCACCAGGGTGTCACCAGGGTGGGTGGGGGCTGCACAGGGGCCTCCCTTTGCCCTGGGAAAGTCCAGCGCGCCCCCAGGTGAGGGCTCCTGAGGCAGCCCCGCCCTGCAGCCCACAGAAGTCCCTGTGTGACACGCCTGGAGGCTCCTGCTGGGCAGAGGCACAACCCTGTCACCTCCAGGCCCTCCGTCCTCAGAGGCTGCCTCAGGAGTCCTCGGGCATCTGCACCCTGACCTGCAGAGCCTCTCCCAGGGTCTCCTTCTGCCCCACTGCCTCCCCCCCTTCTCCTGAGGTGTGGCCTGCGTGATGTCCCCCCCCCCACCCACCGCAGAAGCTCACGTGGGCACGCACAGGCTGGGATGCCAGAGAGCCTGCCCCAGAGAGCCCTCCAGACGGGGCTGCACCACCCTGGTCCGCAGGGCTCGGGAAGTGCGTGTGGGACGGCGGCTCCTGTGCAGCCAGTGACTGCGGTTTCCTGGCTCAGGGCCTGAGCCAGAAGCAAGCACCCACCCTGCAACCTTCAGCGCTGGCCCTGTGGCCGGTCACAGGAGGGAGCTGGAGAGGCAGAGGGACCAGCAGAGCCACCTGGGGCCTTCCACCAGGGCAGGGGGAGCCTGCTGGCCCAGGGGGCACCTGGGTGAGGGCTCAGCGCCCGCCAGAGACTCTGCGTGGGCCTCTGGGGCGGTCCCAGCTACTTCCTCCCCGCCTGCCCGCACCGTGTCACTCGGAGCCTCTGGGGAGGGCAGACTAAGCCCGGCTTTAGCTTAATTAATCATAATTAGGGAGGCAGACCCACGGCAAGCCAGACATAATTGACTCTGGGGTTACACAAGCTCCTGTTGTCCCTCCTGCGGACGGAGGACGCCTTGGACCCGGAACAGGCTGCGTCCGCTGGTCCCTCCACCTCCTGCTGCACACCCCTCCTCCTTCCCCGCCTCGGTCTCTCCTTCCTCCCTCCCCCTCCTCCCAGCCCCTCCCTGTCCTCCCCCTCCCCCGTCCTCCCCCTCCCCTCCTCTCCTGCTCTCTAACTTCCCCTCCTCCCCCTGCCCTCCTCCTGCCACCCTCCCCAGTCCTGCCTGGCCACAGACCAGGCTCAGGCAACACCATCTTGAAGTCCTGCTCCAGCGTCAGCCTGCGCGCCCCCTGCCCCCGACCATGCTCCACAGGGACAGGTGAGTGGGGACCGGCAGGACCCTGGGTCCCACCCAGCCCTGCCCAGCAGCCCCCCAGGAAAGCGGCTGGGGCAGAGAGCTGGGAGGAGCAGGCGCGCCCACAGGGGCTGTGCCCCACGATGGCGCGAGGCCTGGTGTCCTGCAGAACCGTGAGTCGGAGAGGGCTGTGGGCAGCAGCCGCGGGCCCACTGGGGAGGAAGGCCAGGAGGACCCACAGGACAGGAAGAGCCCTCTGGTGTGCAGAAAGCCCCCGGGGAACAGTCGGAGCCGCGCAGGGTGGGGGCAGCGTGCATGGTCGTGCTTGGATGCTGAGGAGGCTGAGGGCGACCCGGGGGTCCTCAGCTCCCCAGCAGGCCGTGTCTGCCGAGTGCCGGGTACCTGGCCACCACCGTCGGTGGCCTCCCACCCTGCTGGGTGCAGAGGGACGACCCGCAGGCCTGGGGGTGTGAGAAAGCCCCTGCCCTCACCCCAGGAGGCGGCACAGACCACAGAGCCCGGACCCCGAGCCCGGTGGTGCCTGCCGACCCCTCCCCCAGCTCCTCCGTCTTCCCGGCTCACCCCACCACGCGCTGGCCCTCGGGGAGACGCTCGCTGGGCCCTCAGCGGCTCAGACGGCCGCCTTCCCCAGGGAAGATGCTTTTCTCCAGGACGGGAAACCGCCACCAGCTCTCGGGCCGGCCGCCGCTCTGCTCTCCGCTGCCCAGGCGCACCACGTCCAGAGCCTGCAGCGGGGGGCGTTTCTGAGCTGGGCTCTCGGAGGTGGGCAGGTGCTGGAGTCCACTCCTGCCCTGCCACACGAAGTCCTGCGGCCAGAAGGGCAAAGGACGGTGTTACCTGGTGCCTCAATGGCCTGCTGCAGACCTGTGGCTCCTCGGGCCCTCCTCACTCCCGACGGCTCCGTCTCCATGCTCGTGTCCCCCAGACCCGGAGGTCAACCTGGTCCCCAAGGTGTTGAGGACAGGGCCTTGGAAGGTGACTAGGCCACGAGTCCTGCAGCCTCCTGAAAGGGGCCGGTGTCCTCATGCAGGAGGCCCGAGAAGGGCTGGCACAGGCCTCCTCCACGTGAGGGCAATTAGAACCCGCCACCCCCCATGGGAGGGCCGTGAGGAGCGGGCCCTCGCCAGTGAAGCGCCAGCCTCAACCCTGGCACCCTCTGGAGCTGTGAGGAGTGTGTTTTGTTGTTTGTAAGCCCCCAGCCCAAGGTTCTCTGTCAGCAGAAGGAACACACGGAGACCCCTGGCCAGCGGCACCCCAGGGTGCCCACGTCTCTCAGCCCTTGTCTCCCCCAGTGGTCGGCATGGGTTTGTAGGCTCTCTCTCCTCTGCCCTTTCCCCTGCCGGAAAAGGCTGGCCGAGGGCCAGAGACAAGAGGAGCTGGGGCCTGACCCACCAGCCCAGGGGGCCCGGGGTCCGCCAGCGGGGCAGGCATCCTGGCACAGGGGAGAGCAGCAGGTAGCTCACCTTCCCAGGCAGAACCCAAGAACCTGCCAGGGCCCTGCCCAGACGCCCAAGGATGAGGGGCGGCCTCGGCAGCGGGCTCTGCTCAGCCTCGGCCCGGCACGCTCAGTCCAGATCTAGAACAGCCTCCCGCTCCAAGACCAAGCCCTGCACACCTCTCACCTGTGCTGGGCAAAGACCCCGCCTCTCACTGACCACCTGCAGCCCCGTGCTCCTCAGAGCCTCACCCTGGGGGCCAGGAATCCGCTCTGGCCACCTGCTGTGAGTGGGAGCTGGGTGGCTTCCAGGGTGACCCCTCCTCCAGAGCCGGCGTAGAACCCTTGGGCTCCCTCCCTGTGGGGTCCTTGTGCAGATGGCCACAGCAGGGAAGGCCTGGGCCCTGAGCCCTCTGTGGAGGAGGGGAGTCTCTGGGCTGTGTAAGTGGCCATGGAGGAGAAACCACCGGTGGCCGTGTTGAGATGCGGCGGCCACGCTGCTGGTCTGTGCAGACTAAAGCCTGTGGGCAAAGCCCCGGGCAGGGCCAGTTGCCAAGCCCTCTGGTCCAGGACAGATCTGATCTCTGGTCCCAGACACAGAGGGGCAGTGAGCAGGGTGTGGGTGACCCCAGTGGAGTGCCAGCCTGGAGCAGGGGGGTGTCACCCCAAGCCCCACCATTTACCCCTCACTGAGGACAGGTGGGTGGGCAGCTAGAGATGGAGAGGGGTTCCCAGGGTGCTGAGCTCCGTCCAACTGGGCATTAATAGAATCGGCTCGCCTGCTTCACGGAGGCCCCTGGGCCCCGGCTGCGCACAGTGCAGGTTGCAGCCCGCGGTGGCTGCCGGGGGTCCCGCACCGACGATGTGCCCCCCATGAGGGACAAGCTACTGCCCCCGCTTGCCCTCTGAGGGATGGGCACAGACTGCCATCTCCTGGCACCTGCAGCTCCCTGTCCTCAGAGAAGAAGCCTGACTCCTGGGGGTCACAGGACCAGGCCAGGTGATCCTCAGGGGGCGTGTGCACACGTGTCCACAGGCCACCCCGCTGTCCTGTCCATCTGTTCCCACCGACATGCCCAAATCGCCCCCGGAAGCCGGCGCCCTGCCTCTCCACTGCCGCACACGGCCCCTCGGTCCCCAGACGCCCTCGGAGGAGCCCAGCCCCTGCGTCCAGCCAGGCCCAGCAGCCCGAGCAGACAAACTGGAACAAATCGGCCCGGAGCTGGATTTAGCCGCAGGACGCGCGGCAGCCGGCTGTGGGGAACGGCCGGACGGTGGGCGAAGCTCATCTGGGACGGAGGGCTTGGTGCCGAGCCCCGAGCGAAGCAGGGAAAGGGTCCCTCAGCTCTTGTTCCTCCTGTACCCACCCCAGCCCTCCAAGGGACATTCCTGGGGAAGGTCCCCGGCCACACCCCAGGCTGAGCTGCAGGAAATGCTGTGGCCCGGCTGAGAAGCCCCCAGTGTGACTGAGAAGCCCCCCGGCCGTGCCCCACCCGTCAGAGAGTGAAGCCAGAGGGCACCAGCCAGTGTCCCTCTGAGGCCAGCACTGGTGCCAGGGCTGATGACTCAGGCACTTGCATTGGCATGGGCTTCCTTGGCCCTTGTCCTCCCTCATCCCTGGCCAGGACAGAGGACACCAGGCCTGGGCTCCTGCCAGCTCTGCCCTTCCCTCCCTGCTGCTCCTGGGACTGGGCTGCCGTTCCTGAGCCACCTCGCTCTGCAGGCTGAGGGGGGTCCTCCCGGCCTCTCTGGTTTCTCTGGCAGCTGGCCACCCTGGTGTCCTGAGACAGCTGGCCACCCTGGCACCCTGAGACAGCTGGCCACCCTGGCGCCCTGAGACAGCTGGCCACCCTGGCACCCTGAGACAGCTGACCACCCCTGGTGCCCTGAGACAGCTGACCACCTCTGGTGCCCTGAGACAGCTGACCACCTCTGGTGCCCTGAGATAGCTGGCCACCCTGGCGCCCTGAGACAGCTGACCACCCTGGCACCCTAAGACAGCTGGCCACTCCCAGCAACCTGGGACAGCTGGCCACTCCCAGCAACCTGGGACAGCTGGCCACTCCCAGCAACCTGGGACAGCTGGCCACTCCCAGCACCCTGGGACAGCTGACCACCCCTGGTGCCCTGAGACAGCTGGCCACTCCCAGCACCCTGGGACAGCTGGCCACTCCCAGCACCCTGGGACAGCTGACCACTCCCAGCACCCTGGGACAGCTGACCACCCTGGTGTCCTGAGACAGCTGACCACCCCTGGCGCCCTGAGACAGCTGGCCACTCCCAGCACCCTGGGACAGCTGACCACCCCTGGCGCCCTGAGACAGCTGGCCACTCCCAGCACCCTGGGACAGCTGACCACCCCTGGTGTCCTGAGACAGCTGGCCACCCCTGGTGCCCTGAGACAGCTGACCACCCCTGGTGTCCTGAGACAGCTGACCACCCCTGGCGCCCTGAGACAGCTGGCCACTCCCCAGCACCCTGGGACAGCTGACCACCCTGGCGCCCTGAGACAGCTGGCCACTCCCAGCACCCTGGGACAGCTGACCACCCCTGGTGTCCTGAGACAGCTGACCACCCCTGGCGCCTGAGACAGCTGGCCACTCCCCAGCACCCTGGGACAGCTGACCACCCCTGGCGCCCTGAGACAGCTGGCCACTCCCAGCACCCTGGGACAGCTGACCACCCCTGGTGTCCTGAGACAGCTGGCCACCCCTGGTGCCCTGAGACAGCTGACCACCCCTGGTGTCCTGAGACAGCTGACCACCCCTGGCGCCCTGAGACAGCTGGCCACTCCCAGCACCCTGGCACAGCTGACCACCCCTGGTGCCCTGAGGACAGCTGACCACCCCTGGTGCCCTGAGACAGCTGGCCACCCCTGGTGCCCTGAGACAGCTGACCACCCCTGGCGCCCTGAGACAGCTGGCCACTCCCAGCGCCCTGGCACAGCTGACCACCCCTGGTGCCCTGAGACAGCTGACCACCCCTGGCACCTGAGACAGCTGGCCACTCCCTGCACCCTGGGACAGCTGACCACCCTGGTGTCCTGAGACAGCTGGCCACCCCTCCCAGCACCCTGGGACAGCTGACCACCCCTGGTGCCCTGAGACAGCTGACCACCCCTGGCGCCCTGAGGACAGCTGGCCACTCCCAGCACCCTGGGACAGCTGACCACCCCTGGTGTCCTGAGACAGCTGGCCACCCCTGGTGCCCTGAGACAGCTGACCACCCCTGGTGTCCTGAGACAGCTGACCACCCCTGGCGCCCTGAGACAGCTGGCCACTCCCAGCACCCTGGCACAGCTGACCACCCCTGGTGCCCTGAGACAGCTGGCCACTCCCAGCACCCTGGGACAGCTGACCACCCCTGGCGCCCTGAGACAGCTGACCACCCCTGGTGTCCTGAGACAGCTGACCACCCCTGGCGCCCTGAGACAGCTGGCCACCCTGGTATCCTGTGACAGCTGACCGCCCCTGGCACCCTGAGACAGCTGACCACCCCTGGTATCCTGTGACAGCTGACCACCCCTGGCACCCTGAGATAGCAGCCCTCCCTGGCACCCCACAAGTGACCAATGCCGGGGTCCCCTTGGCGTGTAGCTATGTCACTGTGACCTCTGCTCCCTTCAGCGTACGTCCTTCCTCTGTCCCTCTCCAGATCTCCCTCCTCCCAGAAGAGCTCTAGCACCACCTCCTTCCCCCTCACGTCTGCACGGACCTGTCTCCAGATGGGTCACACTCACAGGTGCTGAGGTCTGGTGCTTCGCCGTGTCTTTCTGGTGGACACGATCACCACGACCCCTTACACAGGACAGCAGTGTGTAAGGCCGTGTGTCTTGGAGCTGGAACAGCAGAGTCAGCTCAGCGCTGGGTGAGATGGAAGGCGGGGAGAGGCCAGAGGACGGGTGCTCGGAGCCGGAGCAGGCCACTGACAATCAAGGTGGCCAGCATGTGTGGGGTGGGGCACACCCACCAGGGTCCACTCTGCCCCTGGCGCCTGGCCAAGGATGTGCCAGAGTGGGCAGCTGAAGGAGATGCTCACTTATGATCCGCTCGGCTAACACTTACTGAACGCCTCCTGTCCCCAACTCCAAAGATGTAACAGAAAATAGGAGTCTTGTCCCTCCTAAAGCTGACATTCTGGAAGAGACGTGGTGGCAGTAGACCAAAGACCTCGTGCACTATCGAGAAGAGGTAAGTGCGCACTATGGGTTGGATTGGTTGGTCCCTATGTGTTGGGGTCTAGGTCCTCAGTGTGCAATGTTGGGGACAGGGCCTTTAAGAGGAGGAGGCTAGTGCTAGGTAATTGGCCATTAAGGGTGCCACCCTGGGAGGAATAAGGGACACACCGTGCTCATGGATTAAAAGACTCATGCAGTAAAGGTGACGATTCTCCCCCACTTGATCTCTAAGTTTAACTCAGTTCCCGTCAAAAGCCCATCAGAGGGCTGGGGTTGTGGCTCAGCGGTAGAGCGCTCACCTGGCACGTGCGTGGCCCGGGTTCGATCCTCAGCACCACGTAAAGATAAACTAACACAAATAAATAAATATTTCAAAAAATATTTTTAAAAAAAGCCCATCAGAGTTTTTTATAGACATAGACAAACTGGTGGTTAAATTTATATGAAAAGGAAAAGGAACTTTTTTAATAGATAAACCAATATTGAAAAAGAAAATCAGAAGAATTACCCTACTTTTGGGTGAAACTAAAGGAATTAAGAATTGGTGGCAGCCAGGCGTGGTGGTGTACACCTTTAATCCCAGCAGCTCAGGAGGCTGAGGCAGGAGTATAATGCATTCAAAGCCAGCCTTATCAACTTAGTGAGGCCCAAAGCAAACTCAGCAAGATCCTGTCTCTAAACAAAATATATTTTTTAAAGGGTTGGGGTATAGCTCAGTGGTTAAGTGCCCCTGAGTACAATCCCAAATACAAAAAAAAAAAAAAATTGGTGGTATAATGTGATTAGCAGAGGGCCAGACACACGGACCAGAGGAGCAGAATCGAGACCTGGAGGTGCACCCACACAGGTACAGCCAGCTGCCTTCTGACAAGACGCACACCCACTGGGTGAGGAAAGGTGATCTTTCCGAGAACTGGTATTAGAATAATTGATCATCCACAGGCAAATGAAGAACTCTGGCCTAAACCTCACTTGTATAATAAGAATCAACTCATATGAATCATAAATCTAAATGCAAAATACAAAACGGTACAAAAATATCCAAATTACAAATGAGTAAATGATCTAAACAGGCATTTCTCAAAAGAAGACGTACAAATGGCCACCAAATACATGACAAAACGTTCCACCTCCCAAACATCTGGAAAATGCAAATCAAAACCACGGGAGGTCACCTCACCCCAGTGAGAATGGACATCGTCAGACAGACAAAGGGTGCCTTGCTGGAGAGGACCTGGAGCCGGCGACCTGTCCCAGGCTGCTCCTGGAGCGTAGCTTAGTGTGGCTGGGATAGAAGCAGCACAGGAGCTGCTTAGCAACGAGACATAGACCTGCCGTAAGGTCACGCAGGTCCCGTCTGCTTCAGTAGGTGGCCAAGGAGATGGCATCAGCATGTCCCGGAGACACACCCACGCTCCCTGAAGCTCTTCCCAAGAGCCAAGACGTGGAGCCGCCGGGGTGGATGGGTGGATAGGTGTGGTCTAGAAACCCAGGGGAGCATGACGCAGCCGTAAAGAAGAGTGGAGCCCTGCCACGTGCAGCAGCCTGCGTGAGCCTGCAGGACTCTGCGTTAAGTGCAATGAGCGGGCACAGGAAGACGAGTCCCCCAGCCCTCAGGGACGGGCGGAAGCCCACAGGCTGATCTCACAGAGTAGATCAGGGGTGAAGGTGGGGGCTGTGGAAGGAAGGCTAAGAGGGCAGGGGCAGCGGGGTGGGACGAGCCACTGCACACGCTCCACAGCCCAGTGGGTGACTGGTGACAGTCACCGCCTGCACACCCCAGGGCAACTGGTAGAGAGGATCTGGACGTTCCGAGCACAAAGAAATGATCAGCGGTTGAGGTGAGGGGCCACCCACCCTGATGGACCCTCACATCTCACACACGTATGAAAACATCACACTGCACCCTGCAAATGTGTGCAATTAGTATATGCCAATTAAAACCCAAAGCTTTACATTGAAAGGTGATTTGTAAACTTTAAGAAGACAACACAGCGGGGTGGCTCTTCACCACTGAGGAGAGGTAAGGTGTTCTTAGGACACCGAGAACATGATCCATTAAAGGAAGAAGCAGATAAAGTGAACGGTCAGGATGGAGACACTTTGCTGCTCCACGGGCGGGGAGGAGACGCTCACAGATCACACGTCCCTCAACAGACTCGCACCGACGAGATGTAAAGATGGCTCAAGAATCAACAACCCAACCTGAAAGGGCCAAAGACGCAAACGTGGCACCACAGCAGTGACGTGGTGGCCAACAGGCACATGAAGAGGCCCAACCTCGCCAGTCAAGAAGCAAGTGCCGATGAAAGCCAGAGTGAGGCTCACACAGGCATGGAGACAGCCGATACCTGAACAGGACTTCAGACGTCGGCATGTGGAGAAACCGGAGTCCCCCCGGCCATGGTGGGCATGTGGGTGGGACAGCCCCTTGGGAAAGCAGTTTGCTGGCCTTAGGCCCCAGCGACCCCGCCTACATCTGCCCTCGAGAAATAAAAGCAGGGCCAGGCAAAGGCCCGAGGGCAGGTCTTCACGGCAGGCCTGCTCACAGGCCTCAGAGGTGAGCGAGCGGTGAGCAAGGTGTGGCCTGTGTGGACACGGCCAGCCTGCTGGGCCGGGGGGCCGGGAGCGACTGACCAGCAACCGGGTGAAGCCCACAGACGTTATGGAGCGACGGGGATGCGATGGCTCGCACACAGCATCCTCCAGGAGGGAGAGGGTGGTGCCCGGCAGACCAGCAGGGACCAGGGACCAGGGAGGGAAGGGCCACTGCGAGAGGACAGGGAGCTCTGAGGGACGAGGGGCTGTTCTGACCACTACCGAAGGCCGTGGGACACAGGATCCACACGTGCTAAACATGGAACTGCACATCAGAAAGAAGCCAGTTTTCTTATCTGTCACTTTTAAAAGACATATGCACAGGGTGCATGAATTAAACTAAAAAAGAACATGTTCTCTGTCCTCAAGAAAATCCCCACCCTAGTTTTTGGAAGCTTCTCGCATGGACGCCCATAAGGCCCTCCAGCTGGTGCAGAGGCGGATACCGCGTGGCTCCGACAGCCACCTGGGACCCCACAGAAGAAAGTATCCCTTGCTGTCCCCAGGCTGGCTCTGAGGGACGGTGGCTGCCCTGCCGGAGCCCCTGCCAGGCCTGGCAGTACCTGCATTCTGGACCCTGGAGCCCAGAATCCCCCTGAGGAGGGAGAGGGCCGTGGCTCACTGCCCTGGCCAGCGGGCGTGGGAGGGGAAGGGCTGTAGGGGAGCAGGCCCTGGGCAGGGGCTGACCACAACCCACCAGGGCCAGCAGCCCACACTGCCCGAGCCTCAGGCCAGCCCCTGGCTCTGCAGCATTAACCTCTGCAGAGGGACCACGTGGCCAGGGCCTGGTCCAGCCCCGTGCATTCCCAGAGAAGCCACGTTCTCCACTCCCCGGCCACTGTAGTCAGTGAGCCACGTGGTGCTCAGACAGGGCGGGCACCTGATGCCCTCTCAGGGGCTCAGCAGGGGCAGAGCCAAGACCAGGGGCAGACCCTGCCTGAGCGTCCAAGTGGCCACCCAGCACTGGCCCACTGCGGGCGGGCGGCCGGGCCCCCAGAGCAGCTCCGAGGCAGGGCCTCCGGTGGCCGGGCTCCAGGCTGAGCCCCCGCCTCCTTCACCCTCTCCCCCTCCGGGGTGTCTTGCTGAGCAACGCGGAGCCCAGGAGCTGCTTCAATCGCTCACGGGAAAGTGGCTTTCCCTGCAAGGCTGAGGGCGGCTTCGGTTCAAGGGGTCTCTAAACCCATTTGTGGGACTTGAGAGGTGGTTTTGTAGCTCCGCTCCGCCATCTCCTCCTCTCCGAGAGCTGCGCGTCGCGGGCGCTGATTACTGGTGTTACAGTGACCCCCAGGCCCGGCAGCGCTGACCCGGGGGAGCCAGCTGGGCCGCTCCACCCCCCTGTGCTGAGGGCCTGGGGGCCGACAGCAAGAGCCAGCGCCAAGCCAGCACCATGGGACCCACTCCCCAGCACAGCCCCTCCAGGGGCCGCCCAGGAAAGCGCGTCTCCACCAGGAGCCACAGCCTGGGGGCACCGGGGATGGCACTCAGGGGCACTCGACCACTGAGCCACACCCCCAGCCCTATTTTGTGTTCTATGGAGAGACAGGGTCTCACTGAGCTGCTTAGTGAAGGGTTATAGAAAATAACATTCCTACAAGATAGCCACCCAGGGAACATGGAGGGACGGGTGGCTCAGGAGGAGGGAGGGGTCAGCCACGCGTGGACCTCTCCAGCACGTCCTCTCCCAGCAGCAACGGGCCCGAGGGGACACACAAACGCTCACCCCTTCCCCACCCCAGTGGGCCCCTGGAGGGTGAGGCGGATGCTGACCGCGGGGCCCTGCCCTCTGCAGACGAGTCCAGGAAGGAAAGACCTCACAGTGACGCTCTGGGTCACAGTGGCCCAGAGAAATGATCACAGGCAGTGGTCGCAGAGTCCTGAGATCTTCCCAGTGACAATGGGTTTCAGACTTTTTACAACTGCCCTGCTGAGCTGTCATTTCAACCTGCACGACGAGGTCCCTGACCGTCCAAACAGCAGTCAGCAGTCTCCAGTGACGAATCCTCTCTCCTTGTAAACTGCAGAACCCAGACTCCTCCTGAGCCCAGGGGCCACCCCCCGTGCCCAGACAACAAGCCCTCCCAGCCCTCCCGTGCTGATGGCCGGCCTCCTCCGCTGCAGAACAAAGGGGAGCTTGCTGGTCTGAGGTCTGCTTCCCCTCCCGCCTCCCTCACTTGTGTTCCGTGTGCTCACACTGAGCACCTCACTTATGCTGAGGCTGGCTTTGAACTCGCGACCCTCCTGCCTCAGCCTCCTGAGCCCCTGGGATTACAGGCGTGCGCCACTGCGCCTGGCTCGGCCTGGAGACTTCTAACTTATTTCAGGAGGAAACACCTGCAAGGTGGAAGCCTGGCTCCTCACTTGCCGTGGGGTGTGCAAAACTTTGCCCGCAACGCTGGCATCTCGTGGACTGGAGGAGGCGCTGGGCCTCGTGGACCCTCGCAGAGTCCTCCTTCCCTGCCATCCGTCAGCTTGAGGACAAAGCCCGCATCCCAGAGTCGAGAAGAGATGTGTGGCCAGAGGGAGGAGGAGGTTCCGGGCCAGTCACCGCCCATCCTCTGCTCCCGTGTCCCTGCTTCCAGAACCATCTCCCTGCAGGGCACGCTCCACGGCACCCCCAGGGACGCAGAGATGAACCAGTCCCACTTCAAACCCAAGGGCTGCCCTGGCCCCCAAGGAGAAGACCCAACCCCACTCGGAGCCATGGTCGGCACCTTCTGTCTTCATCTGCGTGTGGAATCTAGAAAAATGTCAAGTGCACAGAGATAAACAGAACAGAGCTGAGCGCGGTGGTGCACGCCTATGACCCCAGCAGCGCGGGAGGCTGAGGCAGGAGGATCTTGAGTTCAAAGCCAGCCTCAGCCGAAGCGAGGCACTAAGCAACTCAGGGAGACCCTGTCTCTAAATAAAATACAAAATAGGGCTGGGGGTGTGGCTCAGTGGCCGAGTGCCCCTGAGTTCAGTCCCCGGTAACAAAACAACAAAAGAACACAACAGTGCGTGCAGTGGGGACGCAGAGCAGTGGCCTGCAGAAGGAGCAGCCGGAGCCCGTGGCCCAGGCACGCGAGGACTTGAGGTCTAGCCTTGACGACACTGTAGACACGCGGTGTCTGGGAGTAGATCCGAGGTGCTCTTGCCCCAAAATAAAAATCGGGCAGCTCTGTGGGATGATGGACAGCTCGTTTGCTGGCTGTGGCCGCGAGCCCCCTGCTGTGCGCCCCGACTCACAGTGAAGTGTTTCGGTTCCGTGTTCCCCACGCCCCGGAGACCGAGCCCCACAGCCAGCCTCGCCCAGCTGCCTGCGGCTGCCTTCCAACCCGCCACACCTCTGTGTGGGAGGACTTGTCCCCCGGGAGGACTTGTCCGAGGTCTGTTTCCCGAGCGCTGTGGGTGTCACGGCTGCCTGCCTACCTGGCCTTTCATCCCGGCTACAGTCGGCGCGCTCTGGGGCCCAAAGCACATCCCTGAGTGCCAGGTCCCTCCCAGCGACCTCTGAAAGTCAGAGAGCAGACCCTCCAGAGAACCGGCGGCCTGGGGTCTCCCGGGCCCCACCCTCCCGCGAGCCGCCCGTGTCACGTCTGATTCTGCCTCCGAGTCACCCTGCACCGTCTCTGCCAGGGCCGCTGCCGCCCTCCTCTCCAGTCTCTGTGGTGACTCCATGGAACAGGCGTCCCACCAAGCAGCCGGGGCCGTAGCCACCCAGGTCACTGGAGAGAGCAGGGGAGGCGGGAAGCTGGCCACGGGCAGCTGGGTGGGGCCGCTGTGGGGCGCGGGCCTCTCCCCCGGGGCCTGGGGAGCACTCGGCTCTTTTAAACCATATTATAACTGTTTAAGGCGCCTCACTGGGTTGGAGCTGGGGGACTTTGCAATCACTTGCTGTTCTTCAGTGGTAGAGACCATTCTGCCACCAGCGTCCAGGGTGTGGGGACCTTCCTACTGTGCTCGTAGACTACGCGTGGCCGGGAGGGGAAATCCCAGCTCCAAGATAAATACCTCTTCAAGGGAGAGGGGAAGAGAGAGGAGAGAAGTGAAGATGATAGATGATAGGTAGATGGATGATCGATAGACAGATGATATAGATAGATAATAGATAAACACGTAGTAGATAGAGGACAAATAAGAGATGATAGATGGATAGAAGATAGGTGACAGGTAAATTGCAGACAGGTGCGCTAGGTAAACCGTAGACGTATGACAGGTGTGGAGACAGGTACACAGGGACATATTGTTAGACAGGCAGAAACAGGCAGTAGAGGAGAGCTAAGAGCTCCACAGACAGGCAGACGACTGATGGATAGACAGGCAGACGACTGATGGATAGGCAGGGAGACGACTGATGGATGGATAGACAGGCAGACGACTGATGGATAGGCAGGGAGACGAGACAGACTGATGGATAGGCAGGGAGACGACTGATGGATAGACAGGCAGACGACTGATGGATAGGCAGGGAGACGACTGATGGATAGGCAGGCAGACGACTGATGGATAGGCAGGGAGACGACTGATGGATAGGCAGGGAGATAGACGGCAGACTGATGATGATAGGCAGGGAGACGACTGATGGATAGACAGGCAGACAACTGATGGATAGGCAGGGAGACGACTGATGGATAGACAGGCAGACGAGTGATGGATAGGCAGGGAGACGACTGATGGATAGACAGGCAGATGGATAGGCGACGACTGATGGATAGGCAGGGAGACGACTGATGGATAGACAGGCAGACGACTGATGGATAGGCAGGGAGACGACTGATGGATATGGCAGGCAGGATAGGCAGGGAGACGATGGATGGATAGACAGGCAGACGACTGATGGATAGACAGGCATAGGCAGGGACGACTGATGGATAGGCAGGCAGACGACTGATGGATAGACAGGCAGACGACTGATGGATAGGCAGGCAGACGACTGATGGATAGACAGGCAGACGACTGATGGATAGACAGGCAGACGACTGATGGATAGGCAGGGAGACGACTGATGGAGGCAGACGACTGATGGATAGGCAGGGAGACGACTGATGGATAGGCAGGGAGACGACTGATGGATAGGCAGGGAGACGACTGATGGATAGGCAGGCAGACGACTGATGGATAGACAGGCAGACGACTGATGGATAGACAGACGACAGGTAACAGGGGAGCTGAAGGGCTGTGGTGGCACCTGCTGTGCCGCCTGCAGAGCTGACCTCTGTGACAAGACGCCCCCTGCCGCAGCCTGGACACCTCCCGAGCCTGGAGTGCAGACCAACGGGCAGCACTCTCCCCTGGCTGTGGACGTGCCTTCTGTGACCTCCCGTGGGACACAGGGACACCTCTCTAGTGTTTCTCCCTGCAATGGCCCTGTCCCTTCAGGGCCCCTCCCTCCTGGCCTGGTCCAACCCTGCTCAGCTCTGCAAGGCCACCTCCAAAGCCACCACCGTGGGGCTCGGGGTCCCCATGTGTGAGACTCCAGCTTTCCGCCCGGAAAGCCCAGTCTTTACTGACAACCCACGTCCTGGGGTGATGGGAGGCTCTCGATGGGTGCAGTGGAGGCTCCCGGAAGCCACGCCCAGCCCTAACCTCTGGGCCCGTGGGCTCCATGTTCTGGTTTGGAAAACACGGCCTTATTCAGCAGCTGTGATCCCGTTCAAGGTCTGGAGATGAGACTGTCCTGATGTCTGAGTGGCCCTAAACCAGGGACAGGGGTCCTTACAGGAGCGCGGTGAAGATGGCAGGGGGGAGCTGCACAGCCACCAGGACCTTGAAGGGGCAGCGGACCCCCCAGCACCTGAGGGGGCGCAGCCCGCGGCCCCCTGCTGTGGGGCTCGGCCTCCCACGACACTGCCAGGGTGCAGCTCCCCGTGGCAAACCCACACAGGGTTGGGCGCTGGGCCGTGGAGGCCCGGTGAGGCTAGACTCCCCCCTGCCGCCTCTCGGCCAGAGAGCGTGGGGTGTGGGTAGCGCTAAATAGAGAAAACACATGACAGAAGAATTAGAGCTGATTTCCTAAGGAAAGCTTGTTCTTAGAGAGTTTAATTTTTTGTTGTTGTTCCTTTGGGGTAAAAAATAAGAAAACAGATTTCCCCATTCCCAGAGAGAATCATTATGTCAGTGTGAACGGCAGAGGCTTAATCTGTCCCAGCCCTCGACAATTTCATCATTCTAGACTATTAAAATTTTTAATCAAAGGGTTCAGTTATTAAAACTGCCCGAGGTTGGCGAAGGTTTGCTGTTATCTTACATCAAAATCCATCATGATCCAAATAAAATAAAATTAATTTGAGATGCTGAAAGGAACTCAGGTCAGTGGAGCGCTGGTGATTCCGGGCTGAGCCGGGCACAGCAGGTGCTGGGCAGGCCCACCACGCAGCCCCCAACCAGAGGGCGCCGGGCCCACCGGAGACCTGGAGGCCGGCGCTGGGAGGGGAGGGTCGTGGAGACCCAACCCAGCTGGTGGCAGGTGTCCACCCCTGTGCTTGTGTCACCGTGCATGGCCCCACCCAAGGCCCCACCGCCCCCTCTGCTTCTCCACCCGCCCTGAGCAAGCCTCTCCGCTCCCTCCTTGGCCTCTGAGCACTCACAGGCCAGGTTCCCCTCCGTGTCCTTCCGGCAGGTTCCCGCACCTACGAAACCTTGTCCCCAGTGCCAGCCCCAAGCCAGCCTTCCAGGGAGCTGCCCAGGCAGATGGAGCGCACCTTCCAGCCCAAGTGCCCGAATGCCACCAGCACAAAGCTAAGCTTGTCCCCGTGGGTGGGGCAAGCGTGGCCATCGCAGCCCCAAGCTGGGTCATCCGCCTCGCAAACCAGCACAGGCAGAACCGAAAAGGAGCCTGGGGTAGCTGAGCCTCGGCACTGCCACGTTCCCCGTGACTGCGGCTCGTGGTCCTGGGAGGCTGCTCAGGTCACCTGGGCCCTGCCCCGAGACGCAGAAGACCCCATCGCGGTGCCGCTTCCATTCAAGAGGGGAACGGAGGCCGGAGCGTCCAGGCTGGGGGTCACCTGTGCGTGGGCAGTAGATTCCAGCACCTCTTCACCACACCACTCCCACCCTGTCCCTGTCTCTGTCCCCGAGAGCTGCCCTCCGAGAGCCACAGAGATGGCTCTCAGGACCACACTCAAGCCACCTCTGTCTGTCCCAAGCGAGCCCCAGGATCATGCCACATTCTTGTTCTCTGTGGCCTGTGCTTCTGTGGTGGCCAATTCTGTGTCCACTTGGTCAAGCCACAGCACCCAGGCCTCCAGTTAGAGACGAGTGTGGATGTGGCTGATATTCAAATCAGAACGCTGAGCAGAACAGGGGCCTCCAGTGTGTGGGGGGCCTCGTCCGCAAAGAGGAGTGAGCTCTGCCCCAGACGGCCATCAGACCCCAGCTGCGGCTGCAGCTCTTCCCTGGGTCTCCGCCTCCCTGGGGACTGTGAACTTCGCAGGGACACAGGTGGAAAGAAGGAAGGAAGGAAGGAAGGAAGGAAGGAAGGAAGGAAGGAAGGAGGGAAGGAAGGAAGGAAGGAAGGAGGGAAGGAAGGAGGGAAGGAAGGAAGGAAGGAAGGAAGGAAGGAGGGAAAGAAGGAGGGAAGGAGGGAAGGAAGGAAGGAAGGAGGGAAGGAAGGAAGGAAGGAAGGAGGGAAAGAAGAGGGGAAGGAGGGAAGGAAGGAAGGAGGGAAGGAAGGAGGGAAAGAAGGAGGGAAGGAAGGAAGGAAGGAAGGAGGGAAGGAAGGAAGGAAGGAGGGAAGAAAGGAAGGAAGGAAGGAAGGAAGGAGGGAAGAAAGGAAGGAAGGAGGGAAGAAAGGAAGGAAGGAAGGAAGGAAGAGGAAGAAAGAAGGAAGGAGGAAAGAAGGAGGGAAGAAGGAGGAAGGAAGGAGGAGGGAAAGAAGGAAGGAAGGAAGGAGGGAAGGGAGGGAAGGAGGGAAGGAAGGAAGGAAAGGAAGGAGGGAAGGAAAGAAGGGAGGGAAGGAGGGAAGGAAGGAAGGAAGGGAAGGAAGGAGGGGAAGGAAGGAGGGAAGGAGGGAAGGAAGGAGGGAAAGGAAAGGAAGGAGGAAGGAGGGAAGGAAGGAAGGAAGGAAGGAGGAGGGAAGAAGGAGGGAAGGAGGGAAGGAAGGAAGGAGGGAAGGAAGGAAGGAGGAAGGAAGGAGGGAGGAAGGAGGGAAGGAGGGAAGGAAAGGAGGAAGGAGGGAAGGAAGGAAGGAGGAAGGAAGGAGGGAAGAAGGAGGGAAGGAGGGAAGGAAGGAGGGAAGAAGGAAGGAAGGAAGGAAGGAGGGAAGGAAGGAGGGAAAGAAGGAGGGAAGGAGGGAATGAAGGAAGGAAGGAAGGAGGGAAGGAAGGAAGGAGGGAAGGAAGGAAGGAAGGAAGGAAGGAGGGAAAGAAGGAAGGAAGGAGGGAAGGAAGGAAGGAAGGAGGGAAGGAAGGAAGGAAGGAAGGAGGGAAAGAAGGAGGGAAGGAGGGAAGGAAGGAAGGAGGGAAGGAAGGAGGGAAAGAAGGAGGGAAGGAGGGAAGGAAGGAAGGAAGGAGGGAAGGCAGACAACAGACAGGCAGGCAGGCAGCTCTCCTGCGGCGCTGCTCCCGGAGCCCGGGTGAGCCCAGCTTCTACTGCGGGCAGAACAACAGGAGGGGACGCGTGCCAGGGAAGCTGGGAGCTGGCACAGCACCTCATGGGCTGGCCAGTCCGGCCATCCTGGGTCCACTCACTTCCCCTCGCAAGGGAGGTGGATCTGCCCTGTGACCACACCACCCACAGAGCAGCCTAGGGTGCCGGGCACTAATGGACAATGGCCATTGTGGGCAGCTTGGGTGGCAGTGCCCACCTCCACAGCAGATCAAACCTGCTGGGGTCCTGGAGGCCCCGGGCTGAGGGGTCATGGAGTGTCCAGGAAAGGGGGCATCACATGGGAGGGAGGTGCTTCTGCAAGAGGCCTGCAGGGCGGCCAGGGCAGGGGCAGCAGGATGGGGGTGAGGAGGCGAGGGTACCCTCGAGGGTGCTGGGGCCCGCCAAGCCCAGGTCTAGCACCCGAGGGCCCGCGCACTGGCCGGCTGAGCTCCGTGCCTGACCTTCCTACCACCACTCTCAGCCCCCTGCAGGCAGCTGGACCTTGTTGGTGCCCTCGGTCCCGTGTGCTCCGTGTCCACTTGACGGGCCCCTGGCCTCACGGTGTGCCTGGTGCTGCCACCCAGCTCACCCCACCAAGTTCCCTCCTGCACTGGGTTCTGCGCACGCTCCCGACGCGGACACCGGGCGGCCTGCACGCCCCCAGCCTGCAGCACGCCCCTCCTAGGGTCCCCGCACGGGTGTCGGGCTGGCACCAGCGGCCCCTCTGCTGGGTCAGCTGCTCCTGGGAGGTCTGCATGGGTAGCCCCGGATCCTTCCAGAACCACTGGGTGTGGCCACATAGTGGCCATCTGGGGCTCCCCTGCACCCTGCGTGACCAGCACGTGCCTTCCAGACTTCGCCTTCCCGGGGCCCCACGGGAGTGAGGGGCACCTCGTCCCCAGGTGGCGCGCGCGGGGCGAGCCTGCAGGCTCCTCTCCACAGGTCCTGCTGCTCCCTGCCCAGCGCTTCCACAGCCTTTGCCGCGGTCCCACCGGGGACTCTCATCTGCTGAATTGCAGGTGCCCAGGTGTCCTGGGGACGGGCCCCGTCAGCCCCTGCCACCGCAGGTCCCCTCGTGTGCCCAGCTGAGGGCACTACTGTCCCTTGGTCTTTCAGGGACACACGTCCCTCCAACTCCCGTGGGTGGCCTCCTGTCTGAGCTCTGAGCACTGACACCACATCCCTGCTCACGGCGACAAGGTCTTCCCTCCGCTGTCCTTGAGCCTGTGCTTCTCCCGCGGGGACTTGGACCCAGCTGCGCGTGGCATGGAGGGACCCGGCTCCCGTCTGGCTTTGCTGTTTTCAGGCCTTACCACAGATAGCCGCCCTGGGGTCTGAATGTCTGTCCCTCCCGAACGCACGTAGAGGTCTAACTGCATCGGGTGAGCCTCGGGGGGCTGCCCAGCGGGGGCTGCACCTGCAGGGTGGGCTGCGACGGGAAGCGTGGCCTCAGCCCAGCGCGCTGGGGGCTCCTTGAGGCACCAGGAAGTCGCTTGCAGGGGCAGCACCTCCGTCCTGGCTTCCAGCCTGAGAGCTGTGAGCGGGTGGCCTCTGCCCACCACAGGGCGCCAGCCGCGGCTCTGTCGCCCAGCGTGACCAGCCCTCCTGGCTCCTCCCACTTGGCGAGAAGAGACCACGGTCCTTCTCCTCTGGTCCACTGCCGCAGCGAGCTGCGCCACAAGCCGCAGACGCCCCTGGACAGACCCCACTTCGTCTGTCATCCCCTCCCCAATGCACTGGGAGAGGCCACCCGCGCCTCACCTGGGATTTCACAAAACGCGCTCTTACTCGTTCCCAGACAGCTTGTGATGAACAGAGATCAGCGGCTCCTGGGAACCCGCAGACCCCCAGCCCGTCAGCTGCACTGGGTGCTGGGTGGCCAAGGTCCGTGGCTGCATTTGGCCTGTGTTCACCGTCCAGCTCCCCAAAGTGTCTCCGCACGCTTCGGCCTCTGGTGCTCACGGCGAGCGTTGCCCGAGCCGTTCACGTGACCTTGCTACAACACGCCCGCCCACAACACCAGCTCAGTCCCCACGGGTCCCCAACCCCCTTCTTCCTAGCTCGTCTTTCCAGAGTCTAGGAGGTGGGTTTTCTAAGGGGGACTCTGCGTCGTTCGACCTCCACGGGTCTTGCCCACCTGCGTCCCCGGCTTTGCCTCAGTTTCCCTCTCCACTAGTTCTGGGGGGTGAGGCGGGGGCTCCGGTCTCCTTCCAGTCCTCGGGCTCCACTGGGGCGTCCGCTGTCCTCGCTGGTCTGCAGCAGGTGCACTGAGCTCCTGTCTCCCTGAGGGCGGCTCTGGCCTGGCCTGTCTGGCTGTGTCCAACCACCCACCCTGCGGGTTTCTGGCTTCCTTGATGGTTTCCAAGTGTTGTTCCTAAAAACGTTGGTTTTCACTGGGCACGGTGGAAACGATAACCCCAGTGGCTCAGGAGGCCCAGGCAGGAGGGTCAAGGTCAAGCCACCTCAGCCACTTAGTGAAGCCCTGAACAACTTAGTGGGGCCCTGTCTCAAAATACAAATAAAAAGTGCTGGGATGTGGCTCAGTGGTTAAGTACCCCCGGGTTTAATCCCTGGTGCAAAAATTAAAAAGTTAGTTTTCCCAAAATCACGTTTTTGTAAAACCTATCCTAGCGTCAATCTGAATGTCATTTCAGTGTGTGTGTGGTTAGGAAGTGTATCACTTATTAACTCTTAGGAATCTGTGGATGCACTACGGCCCCCTGCGTGACGTGTGGCGCACCTTTGTGCGTGCATGCCTTTTGTGCGTCCCGGAGGCTACACCTCGGGCTCATCCGTGGTTGCAGGACTCAGCCTCTCTGTCTACACTCCTAGAAGCTGTGCCTCTAGGTGAGCACGCGTGGTGGACAGATCTGCAGTCACAGTCGTGTAGTGCTCTCTTCCTGTTTCTAAACCTCGAGTCCCACTCCCTGCCTTGTTTCATGGGCTTCACAGCGGAGGCACTGCCCGTCCCGTGTAAGTCAGCCTGAGGGTGACACGTGTTAACGGCATGAAGCATGTACAACCGGGTCCGACTACTGAAGCCTGGTAAGTGTTAACTTCTAGCTTTTCAGTTTTTAATATCCCCCAAGTCTCCAGCCTCAAGCCACCAGGGCACCTCGGACAGTCTCCGAGAGGTCCTGCCTGGGTCTCTCCTCTGCCCGGCACCAGGGGACCTCTTTCTGCTGCGCAGAAGGTGTGCAGGGGCTGCAAGAGAGGAAGTGCTGGGCTCCGTGGCGACCCCCTCTTGGTGGAAGTCAGAAGCCACACGTCCCTCCAGAGCCCAAGAACGAGCACAGGTCCACCAGAGAAGGTGCTGCAGACGGAGACAGGGCCTGAGGAGACCTGGTGGGTGACACTACCACCCACGGTGCACGTGACCAACAGTGCAGCGGGAGCCCTGGGAGGAGGTGGGAAGGAGCAGCCCGCTTCCCCCACAGGATTCCAGAGGGATGGCCCGCCTCGTCCATTAGCAGAGCGCCCAGGGGCTCCGTGGAAACCAAGTGGCCCGGAACAGCAGTCCCGCTGGGCAGCAGGTCCCTGGGCCTGGCATCAGTGAACCCTGCGGGCAGGGATGGGGTCTGGGCCTGCTGCAGAGGGGAGCTCCTTACCAGCGGGAGCTGGCACCTAAACTCACTGTGGGAGCTGGCACCTAAACCCACTGTCGGCCTGCATTGATCTTGGGGTTCTAGCACCAACGGCGCCTTCTGGGATGCCGCCTCCCAGCTCCATCATCCCCAGATTCCCCTCACCTTTAGGGGAAAAAATTAAGCCAAAGAGGGGTCATAAGTGGTGATTTCTTAAGGTAGTCAGGTCCTGGGCCAGACCCGAACCTGGGGCTGTAAGGCCTTAGTGAACGCCAGGCCCGGGGCACCCCCAACTCTGCCAGCGGGCAGTCAGAGTCCCCTGGGAGCCTGAGGCGTGAAGCCCCTGGGCCCCCAACACCCCACCCTCAGGGAGAGGCCTGAGAACCTGCATGCCCAAGCCAGTTCCTCTGGTGAGTGCTCAGCCCGGCCTGCCCTGCCCAGCCGCCCGGCTGTACTCACGCAGTGCCTCGGGGCCAAGGCCACCCGTCCCGTGCCACAGGTCCTCAGTGACCAGTCACGACAGGACTGTGCAGTGAGCCTGGCTGAGCCCCACTCCCAGGCAGCCTGGACCCGCACAGCAAATGCCCTCAACCGAGGGGTTGGGATCCCATCTGTTTCCCTCCGAAGATTGAAACGAGAAAGGCAGCCAGGAAATCTGTCACCCTCTCGTGTGCCTCCTGGAGAACATCGCGTGTGCCTGTTTCCTGTGTTTTACGAGAAGCTGAAATAACCCTCAACCCTGCGTGGGCTCCGCTCCCTGACCTGCAAAACAGCACTCGCTTCACATACACCACAGGAATTGGCAATGGTCTGGCTCAAAGAGGTTGAGTCACCTGTTCAAGGTCCCAGGGCTGGGACTGGGCCCCAGCCTGACTGAGGGAGAAGCAAGCTCTGCCCCCCAAGGCCGGTGCTTCCCACAGGGGAAGACCACCACTGGAAAGAAGGGTCAGGGCCAGGGTCAGGAGACCCAGGGACAAGAAGACAAAAACGGCCAATGCGGGCAAGACTGAGACGGCGCTCCGGGCTGGTTAGCAGAGCAGAGGGCAGGCGGGGAGGCGGTGGGCGCGTGTGGAGAAATGCAGGGCCCGCGCTCGGGCGGCAGGGCCTTAGGAAGACCCCAGCCGGGATGGAGCCTCAGAGGACTGCCACTGCACGGCCACACACGGCCGTGCGGTCTGAACACGCAGACTTCTTGCTCTGGGGAGGGTTCAGAGCACCCCGGGTGCAGGTGCACGGGGCACAGAGGGTGGTCCCACAGGTGGCCGGCTACCTAGGCACGCGATGGCTGGCTTCTGCCAAGAGCTGCAGAGCGGGGGACAGTGCGGCTCCTGACGCACGGGCGGGGTGCAGAGCGGGGTGCAGAAACCCTGCTGGGCCCACACGTGCCCACACCCCGGGGGAGGCCACAGGACGCCAGCGGATCATTCGCAGGAGCACCCTGGGCTGTGCCTCCAGAGTCACCGTGGTGAGGTCACCTGCCCCAGACTGCACCGCAGGGTGCGGCCAAGAGGACTCGGCCGCAAACACCCTTTGCCTACCACAGCCCTGGAACCCAGGGAGCCACCTGGACCCTCTGACTTTCGCCACAGGAGTCCCTAGCACCTTCCAGATGAGGCAGCTCCGAGATGAGCCTCCGAGAGAGGATGGATTACCTTTCATTACAGTCATTGATGTTCATTTCAGTGTGATTAGAATCTCAAACACTTTGCTTAGATTTTTTAAAATCCAACAAGACCAGGGGAGAGTTTTCTCCTGTCCTTCCCTCCATTCTGTGGGAGACTAGGAGGCGCTAAGGCTCTGTATTCTGATTTAATAGAGAAAATAGCAGGCACCAGACCGTGAGGAAGAGCAAGCTGCATGGTCACCACGCTGTTACCCAAGACCCCAGGTGGAGCTCAGCCGCCGGAGCCCGCCCACCCTCCCTGCGGGACTCTGCAGAGCCGGTCCTGGAGACATTTGCAGGCACAGCCTTCTCCGGCAGCTCCAGGGGAAGCTGCTGCTTCCTGGGGTCTTTCTGGGAGATCCTGCCCCAGAGGCGAAGGGGACCACACTCTCCAGCTCAGCCCGAAACCCAGCGGAAGGAGCGGGCGCCGGGGGTCCGGCCGGAGCATCGGAGTAGAAGGCAGCCTGTGGCCGCAGCCACCCACCGAGGGCCGAGGGGTCTGGATCCTCTGCAGGAGCCCCTCCGTAGCTGGGGTGGAAACGGGGGCCAGGGCTCAGGAGGCTGGGGAGCTGCCAATGCCTCGCCCTCTCACCTGTCTGTCACATCACGAGGCACAGAGGGGCATCCAGGCCTCTCTTCACGTGACACTGAGGGCCAGTTAGTCACGTGCCCCCACCGTGTGCAGCGCCGGGTGGTCACTGCGGCTGGAACCAGGACACTCAGGAGGGGTGCGGGTGGCCAGCCTCCAGGCTGACCCTGTGCCCTACCTGGCACCTTGGAAAGTCTCTCCCCACGGCGTCAGGGTGGTGTGGGTGAGTGACAGGGTGTGAAGGAAGGAGTCCCTCCCCAGAGCGGGTCAGGAGCGGGCCCGGGCTCCACGGCACGGGCTCGCAGCCCCCCACTCGGAGACAGGCTTCCTGTCACCACACAAGCCTGGGAAAATCACTGGGTCCATGATCAGGGCCTTGGGTGACCCCAGTGTCCCCGCTGACCAGCACACCTGCATCCCAAGGTCGTCCTGGTGGGCCCACAGGTGTTGGACAGGGGCAGAGACCTCCATGTGACCTGGGGCTGCAGGGACATGGGGCTGCAGGGAAGTGGCACTGCCCTCAGGCCCCAGTCACCAGGGAGCAGGGGACAACTGGAGGCCAGCTCCCGCTGCAAAGCCTGCACACCTCCCAGCACACCCCCTGGGGTCCTCGCAGGCCCCTCCCGTTGCTGTAACCCAGAGCCTGCTGTGCACAGCTGCCCCTTAGCAGCCACCCCGCCTGCACAGGGCAGCAGAGGCCCCTGGAATGTGGGCAGTCTGCTCTACCCAAGCAGTGGTCTGCAGGGGGGTCTGCAGGAAGCGAGCTCTGCTCCCCCGCCAGCCGTACCTGGTGTTTCAGCCAGCTTTTTTGTCGCTGTGACTAAAGGACCCATAAGAAAAACTTCAGGGGGGGGAAAGCTTATTTGGGGGCTCACGGTTCGGGGGTCTCAGTCCACAGGCAGCCAGGTCCGTTCCTCGGGGCTGGAGGTAAGGCTGAACGTCATGGAGGAAGAGAGTGGCTGAGGGAAGCCGCTCACGTGATGATCAGGAAGCAGAGAGAGACTCACACTCGCCAGACACACAACCACATACACCCAAAGCCGTGCCCCAGTGAGCTCCGATGGTGGCCTGTGGTCAGGTGGACAGTCCCTGCCGTACCGTCCTCTCTCGGCACTGTGAGCACGGCCTGGGGCAGGGAGCCCAGTGCCACTCCTGTTTCCCTGGGCAGCTGGTGGTGCGCAGCTCCCAGGACTGAGGTCAGGAGGCCAGCGCTCTCCCCAGTGGCCGCAGGCCAGAGCCAGGCCCCAGACGCCAGCCCTGCCCTGAAGAAACGAGGCCTGGCGCAGCTCAGCCTGTTCTCAGACTCCGCTGGAAAGGCCTCCTCCCCACGCGGCCCTCCCTTCCTCTCCTTCCTGGAGGCGAGAGTGAAGACCCCGGAGGGTCACACCCTCGGCAGGCCCTCCTGTCACGAGTGGTTGCTTTCGTGGGGGACAGACGGAGCGTGCAGGGCCCAGGACAGTGGGTCTCAGTGGCTGCTCACGTGGAAGACGCGGACCGTGCGGCGGGCATGGTGGAGGCAGGTGGACAGAGGACCCAGGGCAGAGTGGCCGGCGGGGTGTGGACTGTTCTGGGCCCACGGGGCATGGGGCTCGCTGGGGCAGAGCTCCGTCCTGGAGGAGTACGGGGCTCAACAGGAACAGCGTTTGGGGCCGGGGATCAGGACCGTGGCTGCAGCTGGGGCCTGGGCTCAGGGTCCCTGCTGCCCCCAGAAGCCTTCAGCAGCTCCTGTCGCCAAGAGAGCTGGCCAGAGTGCGACGGCCCAGGGATTCCTCACAGGTCAACCACAAACGTGGTGCACTGGTGCGCACAGGCGCAGGTGAGGGCGCCCCCAGGGCCAGGCCAGGCCACCGCTGCCTCACCCAGCCCCACACAGGGCAGGAAACCAGCCACAGCCTGCGAGGGGCAGGGCCACGCCGGCTTAGCCAGCTGCCCCATGCGGGCCTGGCTCCACCTGGCCAGGTGTCGGCACAGAGAGGTCACCTCTGTCAGGAGGCTGCGTGGGAGAGGCCTTTAGTTCCAGTCAAGGGCCACCATGGCCTGCAGCACCTGCACCATGCTCTGCCCACCCGGAGCCGTCCAAAGGAACTTGGTGGTGTGCTTTCCTGTGACCACTGTGACACTCTCTTCAAGCTCGGTGTCTTAAAACAGCACAGATTTCCTCCCTCACAGACCTGGCGGTCAGAGGCCTGCCGGGCCTCCCTTGGCCATGACCAAGGCATGAGCGGGAAGCTCCTCCCGAGGCTCAGGGAGGATCCACCCGGCCTTTCCAGCTGCCGGTGGCTGTGTCCCCAGCCCAGGGCGTCCTCCACCTCAGCAAGAGCAGCAGTGTCCCCCTGCCCTTCTTGGCTCTGCCTTCCTCCCTGCCTCCCTCATCTACCTTCAGGAGACACCAGGCCATCCAGGGTCATCTGTAGTCCCAGGCCAGCCATCGTGATGGTAGCCATCTGCCCCCGATCCCCCTTCACCACCTGAGGTCACGCACTCTCTGGCCCCGGGATCAGGACGTGGCCCGGGCCCCTGGGCCCTGCCCCAGCACAGTACCAACACCTCTCTCCTGGGACGCGCCTGGGTTCAGCTGACAGTGTCCCCAATGCCACCCGGGGCTGTGCTGCCGCATTGCGAGCTACGGCACCATCAGGAGAGCCCACAAGCCCCGAGAGGACGGCTCCCAGTCGCAGGAGGGAGGCCATGTCCCAGCCCCGTGGCCTGGGCCCTCCCTCCGTAGGCCCTGGTCCCGACCACGACTCTCCACATCCCACACGGCTGCAGAGCCACCCCCGGCCTCCCTCCCCTCCCGCTGCCCCTCTTGGCCCCATTTAGGGAGGTCAGGCCTTCCTCCTGCAGCACAGCCTGGACAACCTTGAGAGGCCCAACGTCCTGCCTGGGAGGCGGCCCCCTCTGCGGAGAGCTGAGGACAGCTCAGAGAGAATCCAGCAACGAGGCGTCCTCATAGGACAGAGAGAACCAAGAGCAGAGGCCACGTGACCACGGAGGCAGAGACGACCATCGCCACAAGCCCAGGACACCTGGAGCCCCCAGGAGCTGGCAGGGGCAGGAAGGACGCTTTGCCGGTCCTGCCGAGGGAGCTCGGCCGCCCACACCTGGATCCCAGACTTCTGCCTCCAGAGTACGCTCCTATCGCTTCAAGCCTCCCAGTCTGTGGCCATTTGTAACAGCAGGCACAGAAAAACGGACACCAGCCTGCCAAGAGGCACCCGGCAGCCGAGAAAAGGGCTCCAGAAGCCCCTGCCCCGGACGCCCGGAACCCCCAGTCCTCCTGGAACCCGGCCACCATGTCCGTCTCCACTCCCGTCCCTCCCCTGAGGAGCAGGTTTGAGGACACATGAGAACACGGGCAGAGGACAACCGCAGTGTCCCTGTAAAACTGACTCAGAGGCCAGGTAGAGGGGTGGGGAGCAGGACTCTCAGGGGAGCCAGGGATAAGGAGCCTGGGGGACCTCTCGGAGTGGCCAGCCCACGCCAGGTGCCCAGCGCAGTGCAGCTTCCTAGTCAGGAAGCTCCAGACCTGCCGGCACTGTGCGCACCTGTGAGCTCTGTGCTGGTTGGCGCCGACTTGCCCAGGACCCTCTTGGGCATGGCTTGTGGCTACAGCGCTCCTGTCTCTGCCTCCGTGGTCACACGACCATCTTTCCGGCTCTCGAGACCTCTCGGGGATCTAGACACCCTTCACAATCCCTCCAAATCTAGAGCCTAGGAGAGCGATGCATCTGGGCTCCTGCCCTCCTTCTGGGTGTCCCCAGAGCTCCGCCCTAACATCGGCCAGCCCTGGTCTCCTCCGCGGCCTCCCTGGAAGCACTGCTGCCCTCTCTCTCTGGCTCTGGGGCATCAGCTGAGCTGCCCCTGATCTTGCAAGATTTGGACCGTCCACTCAGCCAGCTTCTGGAGGCTCAGGCATGTGACGTGCCCAGGAAGCCACAGCCAGCTGGTGACCATCCTGGGACTGGACACTCAGAGCCTAGACGCACCAGGCCAGCAGTCTTATTAGAAAGCCTGCAGGAGGACAGCTGCTGCTGGGCAGGGCCACATCCGTTGCCCTGTGCCCCCTGGTGTCTGCAGGAGGGAAAAGCCAGGAGCCAGGCGTCCCTGGAGGCCTCCTCTCCTCCCTGAGACATGAGCGCCAGTGGCTGCCCTAACAGATGACCATGCGGTCGGGGGATGAGAGAGTGGACGCTTGTTCTCTGGGCGTAGGAAGCCGGGAGCCAGAGCTCGCGGGCGGGGCCTGTGCGGGCGGAGGCCTCCTGCAGCGCCTGCTGCCTTGGCAGTCCTGGGCTGTGCCACACCGCCTTATCTCTGCCTCTCTCTCCCCTGGGCCTGCGTCCCTGTCCTCTCTCCTACAGAACACCACTCATGGGGTCCTGGGTCCCATCCCCTCACAGGACATCATTCAAGGTGTCAGGGCCCATCCTGGTCTGGAGTGACCTCATTCTAACTAATGCACGTACAAGTCCCTGTTTCCAAAGGCCACACTGCTTGGCCCAGGTGGACCAGAGCTGAGGGACACCCTTCAACCCACTGCAAGAGGTAGGAAGAGTGTGGGGTAGGATCTGGGCATGGGTGTGGAGATCACAGCTGCATCTTGTACCCACAGGTCTCTTGCTGGTGACCACATTCCTCAGCCTCATGGAGCCTTCCTTCTCTCACCCTGAAAAGTCAAGGCTAAGACTTGTTTCGTGAAGTTGAGAGGATTGATTGTGCGGGCACGGTGTTCAGAAGAGCAGAGAGAGGGTGGGTGAGTGGGTGAGTGAGTGAGTGGGTGAAGGAGTCTCCCCACCTGCCTGACGCCGGGTTGGGGCCTCCGTGGAGGTGACAGCACCACCTGCCCCTGCGCAGTCCCTGGCTTAGGTGTCCAGGGTCCCTCCTGTCCTGGGGAGATTGCTGGCTTTATGCAGAGGCTCCTGCTGACCCTGGTGAGGGGCTTGATCCTCAAGTGCAGGTGATGTTTGGGCAAACTCCACTACTGTCCCCTTGGTCACTGTTGTGTAGCAGATAGCCTGTGTGGGCATGGAGAAGGGCATCTATTTTCCTGGCTAATAAGTTTTATTGTTTTTTATATTTTTATTTATTCGCTTTTAGTTGTACACAATGCGTTTTATTCAATGCGTTTTATTTGTACGTGGTGCCGAGGATCGAACCCGGGTCACCCACATGCTAGGTGAGCGCTCTACCGCTGAGCCACAACCCCAGCCCAAGGTCTACTTTGCTGTGGTGAAGGACACATGATCGGCGTCTCCTTTGGGAAGCACTTTGCCCCTCTGCCCGCCCTTCCTGGCTGGCAGGGACGGGCACCTTCCTCCTGCACCCTCTGCCATTCATCCTCCCAAGGTGGCCGGAGTACAAATGGGGCGCCTGGGGGACCTGTAAGCTGGAGAACACGCAGCATTAGGAATTGGCTTTGCAGCCATAAATCATGTAAGAGCTCGGGTCCCAAACCAAGCTGCTTTTCACAGGCGGTGTAAATAAAAACACTAAATGATTTTTCTAAGTGTTTGATTTTTCAGCTGTGGTTTATTCCCCTACTAAATTCTCATAAAGGCCCGTTTATTCGTCTTTGGAGGAAAATATATTTAGCAGCGTCCACTCGGTGGTGAGGGCAGGCACCCGCCCGAGGGAGATCGGCCCCTGCCGACACCCCCGCAGGCCACCTCCGGCCTCCAGGCCGAACGCAGTTCCCCGCCCTAAGAACAGGAGGCAGAGCTGCGCCTCCCGCGGAAACGCGGAAACGGGACCAGCAGGACAGACGACTGCCCGTCAGTAAGGCGACTTCTATGAGAGCCCGACTCTGCAGGAACATGGGCACGTCCTGGACCACAGCCAGGAGCCCCAGGACTGGGCTCAGCAGGACAGCAGGACCAGGGCTGCGCTGACCTAGGGCAAGGCGGCCATTCCGAAGGACACAGGAGCGCCTTCACACCCAGGGAGGGCTCTTTGCCAGGAACACCGCGTGTGGTACTGGGGGTCTTGGGGGACCTGTCCCATCCCACCCCGCTGGCCACACACCTGCTGAGTGACCGCAGGCCCCTCTCCGGCCGAAGCACCCCCACGCAGCTCCCTCCCCGACCTGCTCTAGCCAGCCTCTCCGGGGAGTCCCCGGCCACCCCACAGTGGACACCCAGGCCCAGTCCACGCTGGGCTCTGGAATGCCCGGGCTTGCAATCTCTCTGCTGTTCCCTTGTAGGGGACAGGGACCCAGCCTGGCCCTGGGGCTGCCTCAAGACTCGGCAGGGCCCACGGAAGCCACCATTGCCCCACCAGGGGATGCACAACTGCCCCTGCTCAGGGGTCCTGGGGTCACAGACATGGAGCCCACGCCTCCTGCCCCAGGGTGTCGCTTCCGGATCCGGTACCCGGTGGGTCAAGAGCTGGGAGGGCAAACACTGTCACCTTGTGTTTGCAGCGAGGGGCTGGGGGTCCACCCCGGCCCCTCGCGGGGGCGAGTGGCCTGCCGCGAGCTGCCCCAGCCCCAGGGTGTGGCCCCCCAGCACGTCCTGAGCGTCCCCTCTGGTACTGCTCTCGCTCCTGGGCACACTGGGACTTGCCGACCTGCCCCGGCCTCCACCTGTGGTGCAGGAGCAGGTCCTCTGCCGAGTCCTGGGAGGGGGCGTGGAACTGTTTGGCCTCGCCTGACCTGGCCACACACCATCGGTCGCCACGTCACCGACTTTGACAGCGACCTGGGGTGACAGACACGAGCTGCTGGGATTGCCTCGGAACGTCGGCGTCTGTGATGTGAGTTTGCGCCTCAGCCCTCCCGGCCGTACTTCATCATCCTCATCATCAGACGACTTGACCATGATTGATTAAAGTTCTCCCAAGCCAGAAAGTCCCCCTGGAGACCAAGCACAGGCAGAGGACAGGCTGCCTCGCCTCGCCTCCCCCCCGTGCCCCTGAAGAACGCCAAGCACCCCGTGGACACAGGAGGCAAGCCAGCCGGTGGCCAGTGGAGGCGCCTCCTGAGATGCAAGGACCCTCCCCGGGGAGGAGCCCGCCTCTCAAGGTGAGCACAGCTTCCCCCGCCGAGCAGGGCGCCGTGCAGCCAGGAGGACGCTGGGCGTCCTGCACCTCGCCCAGGGCAGCCCAGAGCCCGCGGCCGCCTCCCCCCAGCCCCACCCAGGCCGAGCCTGGATCTGGTGTGAGGCTGCCCACCGGCTGGCACTGCCCTTCAGCCCTCCGTGCTCGTGCCTTCTTCCTGAAGACAGCACGAGAGCCCCCGGCAGTCAGAACGTACCCACCTGCAGATGGGACCCTGCCCGGCTGGGCCACATCTCCCAGATGACTCTCCAGCAAGGCAGCCGGCTTGTCCCCCATTCCATCACCACCCCGGGTCATCCTGCTGAGGCAGGGCACCAACAGCACTGTCCTTCACAGCACCCAGCTGCCTGCCAAGCCCGCGCCCCACAGCATGGCAAACGCCTCCCTAGGCTGCAGGGGAAGGAGGGCCATCCCCTGACCGCAGGACCAGGTGCCCAGGACATCCGTCCCCTGCCGTCCTCTCCCCTGCCGTCCCCTCTCATGCCATAGTCCCCCCAGCCACTTCCTCCCCACATATCCCCTCCCCTTACCCTCCCCCCATGCCATCCCCTCCCCCAGGCCCGCCCCATCCCCTCCCCCAAGCCACGCCCCCCCCCCCCCGCGGTAGCCCTCCTTGAGGCAGCCCTGCCTGACACCAGCCTCTCCAGAAGAGACTGTGGTGAGCCGTCTTTGGAGCCCCATGTGCTGGCATCAGGCCCTCCTTGGCTCTTCCACCCGCCGTCCCTCGGGACACCAGTCTTGTGATGAGACCCCGTGGCTCAGAGGAAGTCAACCGAGGACCAGGTGTCAGGCTGAGTGCGGGCGCCACACCCCAGCTGCTGCCATGGAGCCGCTGAGCTGGGCCCGAGGGACCCCAGAGAGACCAGAGGGCGTAGTGTCCAAGGCCGGGCAGCTGGCATGCCTCCGCCAAATTTGATTTATCTAAAAGAAGAAGTTCTCCGTGCACTTGGGGCTTCTTTGGCCCATTCTACAAATGCGCAGCCTCTGGCTGTCACCAGAAATGAGCTGTCAAAAGCATTTAAGTGAGATCTCCCAGCCCGGCGAGGAGGCTCCAGGCCACGTGTGCGGACCACAGGTGTCCCAGCCAGGCGGCCCTGGCTCCCTCCGTCTCCACGCATATGACCAGAGGCAGAGAGCCGCAGCCCAGGACCCTCTGCCGCCCACCAGGCTGTCCTGTCCCTGCCTCCTGCCTCCCAGACCCCACGGGCCATCTGCTCTGCTGTCCCCACTGCTGACCCCACACCCCCCACCCTAACCCTGGCCCGCCACCCGCACCTCCAGACCAGCTCAAGTCCAGCCTCACAAGAAGCCTTCCTCACCCCTCCCCGTCACCTCCTGTCCCCCTCGGAGTCCATGCCCCAGCACTGCACCCTCGCTAGGGTGTCCCCGCAGAGCTGGGGACAGAGGCTGGCAGGGGTCAGGCATGAGGGCCGATTCCTTGGGGACGGAGGACAAGGGGGCAGTGGGCCAGGCCAGCAGAAGGCCACAGTCAGGTTGCACGGGAGGACCTGGCGGCACCCACCCCAGGCCCAGCCCCTCCCCAGCCCCCCAGGGCCCCTGAAAGGGAATGCAGGGGCAGAATTCTAAGATGGGCACCAGGGCCCCCCGGGTGTGGGGAGAGCCGTGGAGGAGGGTGGCCCCTGGGATCCCCCCACCTCGGGCACAGGGGATTCCTGAGGGAGCACTTCCTAGGGGCCGAGGTAACCAGGACCCTCGCCTCCTCGGGGACACCTGCTGGCCAGAGGTGTCTGCAGGGGAGCCACACGGGGCTGTGCAGGGGCACCTGCCTGAGAGCTGATCCCAGCCCGCAGCAGCCAGCTGAGATGTGCCCCTGCCCAGGCTGGGCCACGTGGGGCCAGCAGAGCAGGACGCTAGCCTGCCGCCAGGCCGCCTGCTTCTCCAGCCCAGGCCTCAGCCCGGTAGACAGCAGAGGCCCCGGGCGGGATCTGCCCCACAGACTGTCGCGATGAAGGTGTGGGCGTGAGGGGCCACCAGCGTGCCATGTCCGCTCCACAGTGCAGATGCAAAGCAGGGCGCCAGCTCCCTGTGGTCCGTGATGAGCCCAGGAGGAAACTCCGTCCTGCGAGGCACCTTTGAGAGGAGTCCCTGGGGGCTGGGGTGCAGAGCGCGGGCCTGGCGTGCCCCAGGCTGGGTTCTGTCTCAGCACCAGTCAATAAGTAGTTAAAATGGGATCCGTAGCTGGGCGTGGTGGCACACACCCGTCATCTCAGCAGCCCGGGAGGCTGAGGCAGGAGTTTGAGGCCAGTCTCAGCAACTTAGCAAGGCCCTAAGCGACTTAGTGAGAACCTGTCTCAAAATAAAAAATAGAAAGGGCCGGGGATGTGGCTGCATGGTTAAGCACCTCTAGGTTCGATCCCCAGTATTAGATAAATAAATTAATACCTAAACATGTAAGGACGCGTGCGTTTAATTCAGGACGTGTCCTCCGCCTGGTACGTAAAGGGTGTGAGGTGGAACTGCCTCATGGAAGGCGGGTGACTTCCTCAAGCAACAGGTAGCATCAGCCTGAACACAAAGTGTCCCTGGAGCAGACAAGTGCCCTCCTGCTGGGGACACACGTTGCTCCTCTGACCTGTGGAAAAATAGCGGAGACCCCAACCCACCGCCTGCTGGTTTCCTCAGCAGCGCTTGCTCCACCCTGTTCACCTGGAAGGTGCCAGAAGTTCCTGGGGAGTGACCCTGGGCAACGTCCAGCTAAGTGAAGCAGACCAGGTGCCCCCACCAAAGGCCCTGCCCAACCTAGTCAGGCTTCTCTTCTTGTCGGAAAGAAGGGTGTCGACAGGACGTCAGAAAATTTCTGCAGAGAGCATTGTGGGTCGTAACTTCCTCTCGCTGGTAAGTGCCAGGTCTGCCGACAAAACGTGGAGACCTGTGTCTGGCCTAAGGCTATGGGACACCAAGTGGCTGTTCCCACCCACTGCCACTGCCACCCCCTGGTAAGAATCTAAAGAATTTCCAGACTCGAGGTCCAGGGATGCTCCGGCGTGGCCCCTCCACG